>OZ020167.1:1718813-1883667 GCA_963971145.1 Sussaba pulchella
TTACGCGGCGCGCGAGCGGCATTGTTGTTAACTCGTTTAAACAATGTCTGGCGGCCTCTGACAATATTCATAATTTTTGTAAATAATCTTAATACATAGAAGAATCGAGTGGCAATGAGTTATTTCCGTTGCAGAACTTAGTTCGTACCGAAAAAAATTATTCAAGCTACCTTTACGCGGCGCGCGAGCGGCATTGTTGTTAACTCGTTTAAACAATGTCTGGCGGCCTCTGACAATATTCATAATTTTTGTCAATAATCTTAATACATAGAAGAATCGAGTGGCAATGAGTTTTTTCCGTTGCAGAACTTAGTTCGTACCGAAAAAAATTATTCAAGCTACCTTTACGCGGCGCGCGAGCGGCATTGTTGTTAACTCGTTTAAACAATGTCCGGCGGCCTCTGACAATATTGATAATTTTTGTAAATAATCTTAATACATAGAAGAATCGAGTGGCAATGAGTTATTTCCGTTGCAGAACTTAGTTCGTACCGAAAAAAATTATTCAAGCTACCTTTACGCGGCGCGCGAGCGGCATTGTTGTTAACTCGTTTAAACAATGTCTGGCGGCCTCTGACAATATTCATAATTTTTGTAAATAATCTTAATACATAGAAGAATCGAGTGGCAATGAGTTATTTCCGTTGCAGAACTTAGTTCGTACCAAAAAAAATTATTCAAGCTACCTTTACGCGGCGCGCGAGCGGCATTGTTGTTAACTCGTTTGAACAATGTCCGGCGGCCTCTGACAATATTCATAATTTTTGTGAATAATCTTAATACATAGAAGAATCGAGTGGCAATGAGTTATTTCCGTTGCAGAACTTAGTTCGTACCGAAAAAAATTATTCAAGCTACCTTTACGCGGCGCGCGAGCGGCATTGTTGTTAACTCGTTTAAACAATGTCTGGCGGCCTCTGACAATATTCATAATTTTTGTAAATAATCTTAATACATAGAAGAATCGAGTGGCAATGAGTTATTTCCGTTGCAGAACTTAGTTCGTACCAAAAAAAATTATTCAAGCTACCTTTACGCGGCGCGCGAGCGGCATTGTTGTTAACTCGTTTAAACAATGTCTGGCGGCCTCTGACAATATTCATAATTTTTGTCAATAATCTTAATACATAGAAGAATCGAGTGGCAATGAGTTTTTTCCGTTGCAGAACTTAGTTCGTACCGAAAAAAATTATTCAAGCTACCTTTACGCGGCGCGCGAGCGGCATTGTTGTTAACTCGTTTGAACAATGTCCGGCGGCCTCTGACAATATTCATAATTTTTGTGAATAATCTTAATACATAGAAGAATCGAGTGGCAATGAGTTATTTCCGTTGCAGAACTTAGTTCGTACCGAAAAAAATTATTCAAGCTACCTTTACGCGGCGCGCGAGCGGCATTGTTGTTAACTCGTTTAAACAATGTCTGGCGGCCTCTGACAATATTCATAATTTTTGTAAATAATCTTAATACATAGAAGAATCGAGTGGCAATGAGTTATTTCCGTTGCAGAACTTAGTTCGTACCAAAAAAAATTATTCAAGCTACCTTTACGCGGCGCGCGAGCGGCATTGTTGTTAACTCGTTTAAACAATGTCTGGCGGCCTCTGACAATATTCATAATTTTTGTCAATAATCTTAATACATAGAAGAATCGAGTGGCAATGAGTTTTTTCCGTTGCAGAACTTAGTTCGTACCGAAAAAAATTATTCAAGCTACCTTTACGCGGCGCGCGAGCGGCATCGTTGTTAACTCGTTTAAACAATGTCTGGCGGCCTCTGACAATATTCATAATTTTTGTAAATAATCTTAATACATAGAAGAATCGAGTGGCAATGAGCTTTTTCCGTTGCAGAACTTAGTTCGTACCGAAAAAAATTATTCAAGCTACCTTTACGCGGCGCGCGAGCGGCATTGTTGTTAACTCGTTTAAACAATGTCTGGCGGCCTCTGACAATATTCATAATTTTTGTCAATAATCTTAATGCATAGAAGAATCGAGTGGCAATGAGTTTTTTCCGTTGCAGAACTTAGTTCGTACCGAAAAAAATTATTCAAGCTACCTTTACGCGGCGCGCGAGCGGCATTGTTGTTAACTCGTTTAAACAATGTCTGGCGGCCTCTGACAATATTCATAATTTTTGTAAATAATCTTTATACATGGAAGAATCGAGTGGCAATGAGTTTTTTCCGTTGCAGAATCTAGATCGTACCGGAAAAAAATCTATTCAAATTATAATTTCTTTCACTTTTTTCGGATAAACATTAGCACGTATCCCACCAAGATTCCTCGAGCCTATTTTAACATTCTATACATATTGAGGAATCTCTTACACTACCCCTTGTTCAGGAGGGAACATTTTTTTTTTAATAATTAATTTTTTAACGAAATTTTACGTTCGAGTGCCGTGCGTCGAGCGTCCGACTGCAGCGCGGTAGTGGGTACAGTCCCATCCAAAACCGCGCGCTCGCTAGCGCTCAGCGTCTGCCAGAAACGTCTGCCAGCTTCAGCTTCATCCGACTTGCTCCACCTCAATTCCACGATTTCGTTGAACTATTCAACGACCGAACTACACTCCACAGTTCTCGGAGAATAAATAAAAATGAACAAAAGCCGTCGAGGTATTTCTCTCAGTCCCCCGACCCCACGATAAGCCCCGTGGCATCGGCATCAATGTTTCTATTAGTAGAACGCATAGATCTATCTCGTCTCGTATTCTCCATTGCGTCACCTACTCGTCAACCATTCGAGCATCAGCTTCGCGCGACTGAATAACGAAGACAAACGTCTGAATCTCTTACACATGCAATAAAGCGTCTCAAATGTGCGTCGTCAACGTCAACGTCGTCATCATCGTCATCGTCACAGTGCTACGCCCAAAGTCGTGTCTTCTCTTGCCTAGCGATGTTTGTGCAGCTTCTCGTCTCATTCAATTCGTCTTGTAAACCACACGCACAATCATCAACGTACATATTTCAATTTAATTTGTCGACCAGTCTCACAAAGATTAAAACCAGATCTCCGGTGTAATTTCTACAATTAATCGACGAGCGAATAAAAAAAAACTTTCGATCATCTCGATCCGAATCAAACTTTAGTCGGCAACTTAAAATCTACGTTATTTCCACGAAGAACGGCGTGAATTATTACATTTTATTTCCCGAAAACAACGTGTCTTACTGTGTAAGATGATGGGGCAAAAGAAATGCAATGCGAGCGAGGGATTCACGTGTACAATGAGGGACCGTCACGGGAGGGTTTTACGCACACGGACGGATGTGGTGGCGGTGGGATCGCACGGTTTTGTGACTCGCGATACCACTCTTGAACCATCAATAGGGGGAGGGGACCGGGGGGGGTAGGGAAACGTTATATCCGTGAGGCATTCGACGACCTCAGACTTAGGCACCGTCGACAATTGAACGAAGCCCTTCAAAAATATTAAAATTTTTTATCTAAATATGAATAAAAATAAAAATTTGGATAAAATATTTTTTTTTTATTTTCCACCATTTCTTTATCGGATACGTGGTACGTCGAATCGTTGATGGAAAAACCGGTTGGGCTGACCGAGCGGTCTCGGCTGTTGGGAAGTCCGTCCCAAATATTAATGCAAATAACGCGGTAATCTTGGTCCCGTAAACCCGGGGAAAGCTGGAGTTGAAGAAACTACGATGTTTCACGAATGTGCGCGTTGGATGAAAGGATAGAAAGAAAAAAGGAAACGCAATTTTTGTTGCATGTCGCACCGGTAACAAGAACCGTCGGGACATCGTTGACGTATTAGAATTATGCACCTATGCTCTCATCCTCGGAAATACTCTACCGTCATTTTTCTCAGCTTTATTGTTATTATTATTATTATTATTAACGACGCAGACGGTGAATTATTTTCGTCAGTCAAATTTTTCGTATTAATTTTTCGTATTAATTTTTCTTTGAGCTACGAATTTTTTACTATTTTCTAATTTCGAGTTGTTGATGTTTCATTGTAATTGTCGACGCTTGTTAAACTTTGTCGGAATTTCGTATGGTTCAATTTTATCATTATTGATTAAAATATTTTGTTATTTTCTTTAAACTGCTCGCTGTCATCGATCACAGCTGCAGATCCTACGTTTCGTGATACTAACAAACTCACGGATATTGATAATAGTTACATTGTAGGTTAAAATAAAATCATCCAAAAGAATCAGAATTTTTTCGAATTAAAAATTTCCAAAAAACTTTTTTTTTCTTAAACGAAGGGCACGATTGGAAGCACAGCACGACGCGACAAACGCGATTGTCGAATTTGTCTACAACTAGCACATGGCGAACGATGTTCGTTCCGTTATTGCCACAAAAATCTTATAAATATTCTTCGAAAATAGAAAAAACAATATTGTAATAATTTTGAAAAAATAAAAAATATTTGCAAACGTTTGACGTAAGTTTCGATGTACCTGTAAAAAGCTCGGTCGAGCTTTTCAACCAAGCTTGATCGCATACACAGAGGCGCGGCCAAGCTGCATTATGTACAATCTTCTCCCAAAACGATTCCAACGTTTTGTTTTCATTTTTCGTTTTTTTCCCCCCTTTTTTTCCTTCTTTTGTCATTCAAATAAATTTTGCTTTAAAAATTCCAAAATAAGCAAAGGCGAAGATGTGAAAAAGAATTTTCGCGTGTTCAAGTGAAAACATAAAAAGTTGATAGGAGCGAGTCTGTGTACGTGTATTCCGTGTTTCAAGAGATAAAATGGCAACAGTAAGAAATTATCGATTATCAAAGGGGCTACGGGGTATTCGTGTGCAGGGTGAGTCAGAAGGGTTACCGTGTGGTTTACCGGAGCTAACACAGAGTCAAGGAAGCTCGTTCTCTTGCCGTTTTTTTTTGTTGTTTTTTTTCACATCGACTTACCCTCGGAAAGCTCGAGTTCGAGCTCGGCGAGCTTGTCACGAACATCCTCCGGGAGTTTGGTGATGTCGATGTTGAATTCGGCCATCGCTAGGCCATCCGGATCCCACAAAAATCACAAAATTTCCAGCCGGACATTCCACTACCCGTCACTACTGTTCGGCCATCTTGACTATCACTGGTACGCCCGTACGACGTTTGGTGGCGTTACCGGTTTTGAGCCCCCGCGAGATGTCAACGAACAGGTGATTCAGATGTCCGGACTTCCGTCGCCTCTGGGCAACATTTCAAACTGGTGGAACGAATTACCACCACCATCGCGTCATCGTCTGGTTGCATTTCTCGGGAATAGTTTGAAAATACGAAAAAAAAAAAAAAAATGAAAAGTAAATGGTTATACTCGAAGCCGATTGGCTCACATGGCGCCTCGTGAGCGTTCACCGTCTCTTGATAATCCCTAGGGCTCGTGGCAAAGGGCTAGTTTGGATTTGCGGGATCCGCGCGTTTTTAGATCGTTGGATTCGACCGCGCGGAGCTTATTTAGGTAACCGTCTTCATATTCGTTCAAACTTGACCCGGCAACTCGTCAAACGGGGCGGACGCTGCCATTCGACCGATGGAAAATAAGGTCGCGCGGAGGCAGCGTGGTTCTATTTCTATGGCGTGCCCGTCGACATATAGATATGGACCGATAATACTGCGAGAAAAAGTGAAATCGTAATAGAAAGAGAGAAGACTAGGTGGGTTTATCCCTCTCTCTCTCTTCTCCGTGAGAGAGAGAGAGAGTGAGAGAGGGATAAAGCCACCTAGTCTTCTCTCTTTCTATTACGATCTCACTTTTTCTCGCAGTATCATTGGTCCATATCTATATGTCGATGGGCGTGCCTACGGAGGGTTCAGTTGGTTTGCAAAACCCGCGCATTTCGAATCTCACGATGATGGACGCTCGCTCCGACACTGAACTATTTATTGACGAAGTTGAAAAAAATACCAGCTATATGGGTAGTCGGTGTCGAGTTTATTGCAATCGAATAGCTAAGGAGATTAATAATGAGGTTTTCTTCTGGGGACACGCTTGATGCGCTTGATCTCGTATGAGTATCGACCTTGAAATTGATTCCCTGAACAATTCAAGTAAGCCGTCGAATGATTTCATCGGCGTTCTCAAGCAGTTGAAGGATTTTGGCTGAAATTTGTTGAATTTGGAAGGTATCATTATTAATAGGCCATTTGAGAGCCCATCCCTCGTTATAGAATGAACCCAATAGCGCCTTTTTTTGAAGCAATGGGATACTGCTCGGTCGGTAACAGAAAACTGTAATCAATTGTTTGGGGCCCCAATTGTTTTGTCGAATAAAAGACGGTCTTTACATTGCGCACAATTCTCAGCCGCATGATGTAAGAACCGTGTTTTATTCGACAGAACAATTGTGGCGACAAACAACGTGTTGCCGTGATTGCAGTTATCTCTCTCGCACTCGCCGATGTAGTCCCTCACCTTAAGCGCAGCAACAATCCTTCCGATACAACCTCGACCGACGTTTTTTCCTTCTTGGCACCGCCGTTGTCTAAAAACAGGATATTTATTCGTGGTTCAAAAACACGCCGTTTCGGCAAGTTTGAACTAACCCGAACGTGATGTGCTACATATTTCTTTCACTCTCCCTAGCGCTTGTCGGCAATGGCGTTATCTCACTCGCACTCATCGTGGCTCATTCAATGAAGCGCAACACCTGAAATCGAATCTACGTTTATTCATAAGAATGTAAAAATAATCACGCGTCCATAAAGATTGTATATAAAGTGCGTGCAGCACTCATTCATTAGCAAAGTAATATTGCTGATAATGCGTTGGAAAATGTAATTTTGTAAACAAAAAACATGGAATTATTTTTTTTTAATTATCAAGGGCGTTTGTATTGATTGGTTTTCTAGTGAGAATGATTCTACTGTTTCGCTGGGGTAACGTCGAGCTTCGACAAACCTGGCGTATCCGCGTCGATAAGGTAGATTTCTTCATAACGGTAAAAACAGTTCCGACGAACGAAATTAACACGCAAGATTGTGTGCCGTTTGGAACACACTTGTCAAGTTTGACGTCTACAAGGGATTAGCATTTTCGATTTTTCAATCGGAACAATAATAGTAACAACGCAATATGCGATAATTTTTTCGTTGTAGTTGGTGCTATCAATAAATTCTGCGATGGACGATAGAAAAAAACCGAAAGTTGTAGTTTTTGACTTAGGTTAGCTACTTAAATTGTCACTCAGCGATCAGGATTATAGTTTTCTGCATTTTGTCCAATGACAATGCAATTTTTGCTAACTTTTTATTTTGCATTTGTCTTTTTCTTTTTTTTTTTTTTGCAGATTATACCTTATGGCCCTTCTGGGTCGATACGCATGTAACTCCGCCGTTTAAAAGAGGGTATGGGGCTCGAATGAAAAGCTGCGCACCAAAAAAAAAAAATTTAAAGCGTTGAATCATTGAATTGCAGAAAAAAAAATGAAGTGTCCGATGTTCATGGTAAAAAAGTTAAACATTACCCGGAAGTCACAGAAATACTGAAACAACTGACCGAGGATGGGTATGAAATTGGCGTCGCATCTAGAACCTCGGAGATTCGAGGGGCTCGTCAACTTATTGATTTATTTGGATGGGACAAGTACATAAAATACAAAGAAATATATCCAGGCTCCAAAGTTAAACACTTTTCTGAGTAAGTCTCGTGTTGTGCGCAAAGTTACATTTCCAGTGTGAAACAACCGCAAACGGAAGCAAACTAATTTTATATTTGAGTTGAAATTTAGTTTAAAAAATTGACAAATGTTTGCAACCAAAACTGGCTGTGACGTTTTCTTCGTTTCAGAATCAACAAAGATTCTGGAATCGATTACAAGGATATGATATTCTTCGACGATGAGGACAGGAACATAATCGAATTGACGGCAGTGGGTGTACTCTCGATATTAGTGGAGAATGGGATCACGAAGACAGTTATAGATGACGGTTTGAACAAATTTTCTCAGCAACGTAAGGCTCACAAATTAATTCGTAATTTCAATTTATTTGTTAATAAAACGTACCTGTCGTATTTCTTGTCAATGCTATACCAGAGCATGTTACATGTTACAATATTTTACATTCCGGCTTAATCTGCGTATCACAGTCTAATGCGTCTTGACAAAAAAAACGAAAAAAAAAAAAACAAGACAACTGAAAACAAAAAATTCTAAAAGTATGTACATAAATTCATTTGTTACCGATAACTCTTGTATAATATTGCACCGGACTGTGGATAGGTTGACCGTCTTCGCATTTGTGAACGTGTTTGAGAAACGACGAGCAGGCTGATTGTGGCGACTGCATTGCTATGGAAATCAGACTTTGCTGGACCGCTGACTCGTCGACAAAACTTTTCACAAACGTTTCCAGAGTGTTTGCGTCGAAATGTTTGAAGGGGCAACCACCTTCGTACCTCAATCCTGGTCTTTCGGTCTGTAACCGATAAGGTTTATTTATTTTCCAACTTCATGACGGATAATTAAAACATTTTTTGATTGAATAAAAGAATTTGCAAAAAGTAGTCTGCTTTGAAAAATATTTAACGAATTTCACTGATCTCAAACTAAACTTACGATATGAAACATATTAATAAAAACAACCTACACAAATCATTTTACAATTGGGTGTTCTGTAATTTTTCCGTCCACCCTCTAGGCCATAAAAATGACGTATACTGTACAAGAATTTACGTTCGTTCGTTTGCCAACTATGCGTACAAGCGGATTGACATTCGTGCGGTTTCGAGTATTCCTGTTTCCAATAATCAATCGCATCCTCCAATTTCATGCCGCATTCTTTCAGAAAAAGACTGTAGTAAAATCGAGCGTGATGACTCAAACGATGTTTGTCACGTAGAATCGAGTGCAAATGTTGCATACAAGGTGGAAATTTTTTCGATTCGTCGTCAATGTTGATCGACGTGATGCTTCCATAACCCTGTTGTTTGTCCAATGCTTGGCTGTGGATTCTTTGGCTTATGGAGCTCAAACGAGGATCGAGACTAACGAGGTGACCAGAGGTTGAGATCAAACGATTCTTGTCGTTTGCGATGAAAGTTTTGAAGAGCGATAGAAGAACGAGCTTCCATTCTGAACAAAAAACTGTTGCGTGACCACGACGCAAATCTATTTTTCTTTTTCCCACCAAATCCGGAACAGATGAGAAGGGCACTGTGCACGAATTGAAGAATTAATCGCATCAGTCTAATATTGAATGGAATGATTCGTGAACTTTTATTATAACTGTATTCTTTTTGTAAATAAGAAATTTGTGAGTCATCTATCATCTTCTATAGGTTCTTTGAACTGAACATTAAAAGTGGGAATCATTACATTTTAAAAGCTATATTAGGCTGTTTCACAGAAGTATTTTTTATTACGGCAGCTTCTAGATTTAAATCATATAATATAAGAAAACATTTGGCAGAATCTGAGCAAATCAGACTATTTCGAGGGGTTCCGCAATCATCGAAGATTTGGTTTTGTATTGGAATATTGGTGAATTGTTGTTAGTTAATTATTAATGAGAGTTTATTGTATTTTTTTGGATGGCTAATAGCCTATTTGAATATTCATCACTTTTCATACTCATGTACATGCATTGAATCAAATTGAAAATTATCAATTCATTACCCAATTGTTTTTTTGAGTTGAAAATATTTTTTTCAACTTCTAATAATTGTCGCGGATACCAAGAGTTGCACTGTAGAACCAATGATCCCTAGTTCGAGCAAGCGTAATATCATACACTTAGTCCTGATTCCTGAGTGTTTATAAATACTAAAAAAGTTGATTACAACTGATCAAACAATTTTGCTTCCTCATAGAGGAAGCTTTATTCCGCGAAAAAATTTTTTTTCCAGATTTTCATGTAGACGTGTTCAGAATTTCCCAAAACGCCGAGAAATGACATTTAGAAAAAATGTCCGGATGTATGTATGTATGTGTGTAACATTTGTTTATTGTTCTCAACTTGAGAACGGCTGGAGATATCAAGCTGAAATTTGTCACACATGTGAAGGGTGTGAGGCCCCTCGCTTCATTTAATTTTTGGCAAAATCTATGAAGTTTCTATATTTAAATTTTATTTAAATTTAAATAAAGTAAATTTGAAAAAAATTTAATTCAAGTAAATTTAAAAAAAAAGCTTATTTAAAGTAAATAAAAAAAAATTATTTAAAGTAAATTTATTTACTTTAACAGGGAGATAGTTGTTAGACGTTCATATTTTATGGCGTTTTTAAATTTTTCAAAAATCGAGTTTCGTGCTCTAGCCTCCGCAGTTCTTGAGGTATCGGTAAAATTGGTACAGAGTTGCACTATTATCGGAAGATGTTTGGTATTAAATTTGGACAAAATCCATCTTAAAATTTGGCGTTAAAAAAAGGCGTCAAAACTTGATGCAACTTTCAATTTTTTAGATTTGACATGGAATTCACCATGTCACTCCATGTCATTCTGGACTAGATTGATTTACGAATGGTTTTTATATGAAAACAAGGGTGCAAAGTTGAACCTTGCAGATTGCTTCTCCATGATTTTTCACATTTGCCAAAGCTTCCTCTATGAGGAGGCCAAAATCGATCGACACATAGTTCCTCAAAGAGAAAACACTGGCAAATGTGAAAAATCATAAGGAAACAATGTGCAAGGTTCAACTTTGCACCCTTTATTTCTTGTGTTTATGAAATGCAAAATTAATATGATTACTGCAAACCCTCCTAAAATAGTGTAATTGGACTCAGATTTGGCCAGTTTTTCTGTTATTGTATACTTTGAATCTGACCACCACCGCACATGTTTTTTTGTTCCATAAACTATCCTAACGCTATATGCATGATTCATGACCCGAAGCAGCAATGTGCGAAACAAATTTAATTGTTTCAGAAACGGACGAAAAATTATGTTTCTGACAATCATATTTATGAAATATTGTCAATGTCAATTTCACCTGTACATTGATATTTCTTGCAGGCATCAGTGTGTTTTCCCTTCATTACATGATTGAATACATGCGGCCTTAAAAAATGCGTACCAATATCCATCAAAGCCTTTGCAACAGAAGATTCTATACAGCTGTGTCTTTTAATTTGTTTTATTATGTTTCTGAAAAGTCTGTGAACTTGTCTGACGGACAGGTGATCCAATCTGTGTTTGAACAGCAAAGTTTCCCTTCTGAGCCAGTGGGGCCACAGATCTGTAGAAGTTGCGGCTATTAACCTTCAAAAAAGGAATTCACGAATTTTCTTATAAGGTATAAAAATCATATTGCAGTGAAATCTGAATGGAAGGCTCGAAAAACCTTAAAACAAAGTGACCAATGCTATCCCAGACCGAGTTTTCCAAAAGATATTCGAAATTTCCCGTAAAACTGTCGGTGTCGTTACTTTCGAGAAGGCTGAGATACTTCAATCGAGCAAATACACAATTTTCAAGTGTATGCAGGGCGACTTGACCCCTGGGCGGATGAATGTAGAACATTCTTCGTCATTGGACCATTTTTGTCACTCTTATCGGAAACACTTTGGATTTAAAAGTTTGTGAATTATGCGGGCCAAGTTTGGATGCCAATAAGCGCAGTGGAGTGAAACTCAATGGTAAAGAAGGCTCCCTTATTCGGCCGATTCGTCTCGCGCTCTAATCGGCTGCGCTCGGGACAGTGCTGCCAGATGCCGGAATTTTTTCCCGATTTGCTACCCATGGCAGAGATGAGTAGGGAGATGTGGAACGCTGGCTTTTTCGGGGTCCTGAAAAATAGTAGCGCTGACACGTAGCGGCGAAATGCCGAACCCCGGGATGGTTACCTCGACAACTTCGCAGCGAAGCAAGGCGTTTGGCCACGCAAATGGGCGTGGCTAACAAGGGGACCACATGGGCATCGGATTTTTGTAATTTTTCATACTTATCGTACGTAAAGTTGACACCCCAAATATGAATATGCCGAAGCAGTTCGATTCCATATTCAGAAGTTTTCAAGAAAAACGACTTTAAAGTTTTGCGAGCAGCTTATGAGGACAAATAAAATTCTACCCAACAACTGGCCGAGCAGCCGAGCGGGCAGCAAGCAAGACCAGTAATCGGAAGGTCCCCGGTTCGATTCTTCCCGTGGGAAATTTTTTTTTCATTTTTTTTTTAAATTTCGAATACCTACGTATTTTAAATATAAGATTCATCAAATATATGGTGATTAACATATAATAATTAACAAATTATCATTTTTTATTTTTATCGCATTATTTCGCAAAAATTACCGAAACGTCGCAGTCACTTCGTCGAAATCGAGAAAGCTGACTACAAACTTATATAAAGATTTTTTAATCAACGTTATCAAACCATACGTAAAAAAAGAAAAGTTTGTTGTGTTCATTGATTCTTGTGGTGGACACACCAATCCCGTAATGTACAACGAAGTTTTTCGAGATGATGAGCGTCTGCCGACTTGCACCTTGCAAGTTATTCCACCAAAATGTACCCCGTAGCCATGCGATGTTTATTTTTACCGTCAAGTAAAAAATTTCATCAAGCGTCTTTAAAACTGCGCCTACCTGATCGAAAAAGGCCGCGAAATCAACGATCGAGAGGATTGTATAAAAATGCATTCAATCGTACACCATCAGTTGTCCTCTCCGATCTTCGGTAAAATGATCAGGTATGCGTGGTTCGCTTCAAAACTGTGCGATACGAGAGAAATGTTCGAAAACGTCAACGAAGTTTCTTTCCTCATTGATATTTTAAAAAAACATTGCGCCTGTAAAAACGCAGCATTCATACGGTGTGCTAGATGCCGTGAAAATTATTGTTTCCCGTGTTTTTACGACGCTTATCACTGTGGCTCGTGTGATACTATCCCGTTGTTTAAAAAATGAATACAACTTTGATAACTTTTAATAAAAAGCATTTCATTTTCTACCCCAGGTTTTTTCAGTCTCTACCCCAGGTTTTTTCATTTTCGTTCCCAAAACTTTATTTGTAGTTTTTTTTAAATTTATTTCAAATAATTGTATTAACTCACGTGCAATTTTCATAAAAAATAATAATTTGTTAATGATAATATGTTAATTAGCATATTTCTGATGAATCTTATATTTAAAATACGTAGTCATTCGAAATTTAAAAAAAAATAATTTCTCACGGTATTTTCATAAAAAATGATAATTTGTTAATTAGCATATATTTGATGAATCTTATATTCAAAATACGTAGGTATTCGAAATTTAAAAAAAAAATGAAAAAAAAAAATTTCCCACGGTAAGTATCGAACCGGAGACCTTCCGATTACTGGTCTTGCTCGCTGCCCGCTCGGCTGCTCGGCCAGTTATTAGATTCCATTTCGTTTGTCCTCATAAGCTGCTCGCAAAACTTTAAAGTCGTTTTTCTCGAAAACTTCTGAATATGGCATCGAACTGCTTCGGCATATTCATATTTGGGGTGTCAACTTTACGTGCGATGAGTATGGAAAATTACAAAAATCCGATGCCCATGTGGTCCCCTTGTCAATCCTCTAATTGCAAGACTACATTCAAACGTCCTGCCCGACAACCCCCGTCGTAGACTCAAACGGCGGTGGCCTCGAGACCTCCTCACACCTAGAAATTAAGTGAGCGAGAAATAAACCAGGAGTTATCACGCCATGGAGATCCCTATTGAGGAATATCTTCGCTCTAGTATTCTAAATCTTGTGTCATTATATTATAAGCCATCATGTTTACTTGTGCAATTACTGCAATTTATAACGCAGATCTAATGTTACCAAAATCAATAAAAAAATAAAAAACATATATTACGTGAAATTTTCTCGGCTTTTCGAGAAAAATACTTTCAAAATTTTAAAAAAATATACTTCTGCGAAAAATCGACTTTTATATTTCAAATGCGATTTTGAGTAATTTTTCAAGTCTCAAAAATGTTTCTGTATTTTTTTTCGAAAAGATGAGCTTTTTTCACATAGAAGAGGTGGTCGCGTTTAATTTTTTTCCCTATCAAAACACTTTGAGAAATTAATGAAAACAAGAAAAATATAAAAAACTCACAGAATTACCCATACAATTACAACGAAAATAACCAAGGAAAAATTCTAAAAAAAAATCGAAGTTCATTTCTCAATGGGGGCTTCCATTTCTCAAAGTTACAAAAAGATCGCTGATATCGACGCCCAAAACCGGTACTCGAATTGGTGGACTTGCTCATATATATTAATTTTAATATTTTTAAATTCAAACATTCATAAGCTTTCCAAAAGTGCTTGCAGAAAGTTCCTGGCGTTTTTCATCTCAAAGTTGTCGAAGTTCAAAGACGATTTTTACGAGCACGTTTGTGGCCTGATAATGTTCTCCGGTAGTGTATAAATTGAAGAAATGTTTTTTTCAAGCCACCCTAATATATATATATATATATATTAGAGTGTCCGTTAAAATAACTTTTTTTTGGGCTACCTCTTGTTTCGATAGGTTATGATGTACAAAAAAAGGGAAAAATACTTTTTTTCGATTTAGTGCATGCCTGATAGTGCCGAGAATCGATTAAGGTGAAAAAAGGGCTTTTTCAGAGTTTTTCGCGTGTATCTCGTGATATATGCATTTCTTCTAATATGAGTACTCATAATAAATGAAAGATTATAACTTTTTCTATAAATCATGTCTCTTGCGTTAATTCCGTAATATGTATATTAGGGTGGCTTGAAAAAAAACTTTTTTTTTTCTTCAACCAAAATACACTCACGCCAAAGTATCTTCCATCAAGAGAATTGTGTCCAAAGATGAGCCCGATCGGAATATTTTTAGGGGTCGCGCAAGATTTTTCTAGTTTTCCCATTTGATTAACATGGGAAGGGCGTCAAGTTCCCATTCAAAAAATCGTAGCTCCGCCAATTTTATAGGTACGTTGATCTGGTTAGTTCCATTTGAAAGCGCTTGAAAAACTGCTTAAAATGACGAGCGGACCTTTGTGATCCAATTGCAACTTCAGTCGATAATTTTATTTTTCCATAAATATGTTGTTCTTTTCCGGTACAGACATACCGAGTGTCGCATTTTTATTTATACTTCAGGTTACCACGAAAAAAAAAAATCCAATCGAATAGAAGTTCAATGAGGGTTTGAAGGAGGACATCCAAAAAAATAAATTTTCCAAAAATTCCAAAATGGCAGCGCTATGGGAGAGAACATATTGGTTTAAAATGGAAACCATGTGTTTCAAAAATCTTAAAAATAATTCTCGTCAATACTTACAACTTTTGTATGAGTCATTTTTGGCTCCGTAGAAATCCGCGCGGAATTAAGCCCGATCCGACTATTTTAAGGGGACACCTCGATTTTTTTCAAATGTTCAAATTTAAAAAAATGTAAACATTTTTAAAAAATCGAGGCGACCCCTTGAAATAGTCGGATCGGGCTTAATTCCGCGCGGATTTCTACGGAGCCAAAAATGACTCATACAAAAGTTGTAAGTATTGACGAGAATTATTTTAAAGATTTTTGAAACACATGGTTTCCATTTTAAACCAATATGTTCTCTCCCATAGCGCTGCCATTTTGGAATTTTTGGAAAATTTATTTTTTTGGATGTCCTCCTTCAAACCCTCATTGAACTTCTATTCGATTGGATTTTTTTTTTTTCGTGGAAACCTGAAGTATAAAAAAAAATGCGACACTCGGTATGTCTGTACCGGAAAAGAACAACATATTTATGGAAAAATAAAATTATCGACTGAAGTTGCAATTGGATCACAAAGGTCCGCTCGTCATTTTAAGCAGTTTTTCAAGCGCTTTCAAATGGAACTAACTAGATCAACGTACCTATAAAATTGGCGGAGCTACGATTTTTTGAATGGGAACTTGACGTCCTTCCCATGTTAATCAAATGGGAAAACTAGAAAAATCTTGCGCGACCCCTAAAAATATTCCGATCGGGCTCATCTTTGGACACAATTCTCTTGATGGAAGATACTTTGGCGTGAGTGTATTTTGGTTGAAGAAAAAAAAAAGTTTTTTTTCAAGCCGCCCTAATATACATATTACGGAATTAACGCAAGAGACATGATTCATAGAAAAAGTTATAATCTTTCATTTATTATGAGTACTCATATTAGAAGAAATGCATATGTCACGAGATACACGCGAAAAACTCTGAAAAAGCCCTTTTTTCACCTTAATCGATTCTCGGCACTATCAGGCATGCACTAAATCGAAAAAAAGTATTTTTCCCTTTTTTTGTACATCATAACCTATCGAAACAAGAGGTAGCCCAAAAAAAAGTTATTTTAACGGACACTCTAATATATATATATATACAGGGTGAGAGCACGCAAAGCATGACAGAGCAATAGCACTCAAACTATCGATTATCTCTAAAAATGTTTGAGTCATAAGTTTCAGTGTCCGAAAAGGCCGTCATACTTTGCCACCCTATTTTTTTATCGGTGGAAGCCCTGAAGCTACATACTACGAACAAATCGTAAATACATCTTATACGTGCGTAGCTTCTCTCCAGCCTCTATATCACCAAGTGGTACGCGTGGTAATACGCTGTTGGGATATTTTCATTGACAAGTTCAGAAATAGGTCAAGTGGAATGAGAAATAATTAAATATAGCTCAAACAGTCGAAGCTTATCGGCTAGAGCGAAGCGTTATGCATAATCGGGGTAGCCAACCGCGCCAAACAAAAAGAAATGAATATTTTTTAAATTCGATTTTATTATTTTTTTTTCAACGCAGAACGTGGAATCGCATGACTTTCAATACCAATACATCAATACCGTGTACGGATTTTTTATGTACCATCGATGAAACAATTCGATTCGATTCGTTTTATTTTTAGAATCTCATTGTTGAGCTCTGTCCAGTCGAATATTTCTCTTTTGAAATGAATTTCATCAATTTGCTATAAAAATATTATGTGAACTTTGAACTTTCGGCTAGATTCGCACCCAAACATAAGCGTTCGTTGATAGGGGAAAGAGGGAAAGAGAAAGAGATAGCCTAGGCAAACATGACATTTTTTGTGTGGGTTATTTCTCTGTATAAAATACAGATCGAAAAATGTCCAAGGAAAATGTAGAGCGATCGATCGAACCAGGCCGGGTCTTCGAAAAATGTGCAAAAAAGTAGATTCAATCAGTCTACATTGTAAGTTATCTGTTTCTCGAAAAGAAAAAAAAGTATTGCTGAAAACGTTTAGGCGAAGACTGAATCCATATGTTATAAATAATGTAGATGTTATATAATAATAAGTAATAGCATGTGATGAGTAATGTGCAGTGTGTAACGGAAACTAAGGATGAAACGTGTAGTACTAACGCGCACAACAGAGGAATGAAAAAATAAATTTGTTCTTTCAAAGATGTCACATCTTCCCACAACTCGCTGTCTGTGTCTCGCCTATTCACAAAAACTCGCACACAAACCCGCGCAACTTCACGACCACGCATACAAAAAATGTATAGCAATGATATATACACAGCAATGCAGAGATTTAGACATGAAGGCATATTCGTCAATCAACATTTTTTTCACAATACCTTCAATTGTTTCTCTGCTCCAAAAAAATACGTGCGTGCATATTTGAAACGCACGCGTGCACTTATAGCATATGACAGGAGCGTCGCCGCGGGTAAAAGATTTACAAACTATGGGAAAATGTTGAGTGACAATGTATTTGTCACTTTGACGCGCAAAAAATTACGAGTCGAGTTGTTTCGTGTATATTTGGCCGCACAGGAGATATTAGTCCCAATCCCCGGTTGCTACTTCGACGATGAAAACCATGGTAGCACATCCCAAACCGATTGCAAGAATTTTGAATGCAAAGGCCAAGTTTTGCAAAGTTAGTGCTTTTAATGTCGGTTTCCATTCTTGGCGTTCGTAAGATTCTAAAGTTCTCTTTTTGCGTCGAACTATTCTAGCATACTGAAGATCCAGAATACCACTTTCCAGGAGTCTTTGAAAAACCTTATTCGCCCTTTCCTGGAGAGGCCAGTTGACCCGATGGATATAGCCCGTATGAGTATAACCCACGGCTTCCCGGGACAGGTGCAGATTATATTCTACTGCGTCGTCAATAAGTACTTCCTCCGGCATTACCAGAGCTATTCTGGGGCCCGTGGATGAATTGGTAGGCCAATCGCGTGGCCAATTATAATTGAAACGTTTCTCAAACAGAGACTCGTCGAGAAAGAAATGCCAACTCCGTCCGACGAATAATGTGTGATTAGAGCGAACAAGGTCTTCGAGAGAATCGATATTTGGTTGGCGCACGTCTTTTGTCAGCAAAGACGCTAATTTTCCGGAATAAATCCCCTGAATCGTGACGACGAATATGAACAAGCCCGCTAGGTAAATCCTCGGAGCCGTCCTCTGAGGTATACTTCGGAGTGCCGCATTACAAATGAGCAGGACAAGATTCAGAATTGCCGAAATCGAAGACATTTGCAGCCAAAATTTGAAGAACAAAAGCGTGATCATCAATACCGCGAGCACGCCGAATCGTGAAGGTTTGTCGAGGACAGAAATTAGCTTGTCTAGTTGTGACTTATGGCCCGGGTAATGCGTTGCAATGCGGATTTCGGATTTGTAAAATGGGTAGGTGCACAAACAAACACTAACTTGATAAACGTTATCTACGAGGTCGAAATAAATATCGAAACCGTCCGTGCGAGAGATAAGGTGGAAATACTTAGGATGGGGGGAGCCGTGGATCATTCTCCTCCGCCACGTTGCATTCACGGAATCCATGAGAAGCCGACCGGCAAGGTGTTGTATTTCTGAATGTGTGGGAGAGCTTTTCCATCTTGTACTAAGTGCGGTGATTGGGTAACCGCCGAGATCTACAGTCTTATCAAAATCCAGTCCGTCGCAACGTGACTTATCCACGTCATACTGTCGCACGAACAAGGTCCAAACATGACCATTAGCCAGCATCTCTGGGTATGTATTTTCTTGCTGCCACGGTCCGGGCGCTTCACTTGTGTAGGGATTGAAAGTGTAAATCAACCTCCCTTTCGTTCGATGGATGCACATGAATTTCGAATTAAGTATATCCATTTCCCACGCTATCATCAACGCTTCGTGGGCATTTGAACATCCGTTTGTGGACTCGGCCAAATCAATCAGAAGGAAGGAGGCCATGTGGTTCCACCATTTCGACTTTCGAAGTCTCCAAAGAGTGTCTGTCAGAGTTTTTCGATCAGTTACTGTGACCACGAAAACCTGCATTACATATCGTTTTGCACAGTAATCATAGACGTCAAGTTCGTCTCCCGTCGAAGAATCGGCGACCAATGTTGTCGGTATAACCGTTTCCCTCGCTGATATACTTTTGATGATCCGTCCAGCCGATGGTCCAGCGACTCCCACGGTACTGAAGCGATCCGTGTAACATGATTCCAGGATTTCGATCTGAAAGCAGATGATGAGACGTTATATTGCGTTCCAATTATATAAATAGTAAACTCATTAACAGGAACCCAAATTACCGAAGCTTCGATGAGCGATTCATCCAGTTGAAAGGTCTTGGCAGTTAAATTTGCGAAACATATTTTCGCAATCAGTGTCAGAAAAAAAACGATAAATGCAGCACACTGCATTGAAAAAACGGTCTTTTCTCTAATGGAATCGAACGTAGCACTGCACTCGATAGGAAAGACTACGTAACGTATAAGATCCGTTCGGTCTGACACTCGAACAGGGAATGAAAAACCTACTCGAGCAGCGTGTCGATATTCGTATTTTTTCCAACCAGAACGCAATAACCAAGGTTGGGTGAATATTCATATGTCAGAAACGTGGGACGATTGCTATGCATAAAAGATGTACAGCTCCCGAAATATCGTCGGTAGAGGAATTGTCAAACCACCATGTCGAAAGCCACCCAGGGTCGTCGTAAGAATTCACGTGGCGCTTGAGCGTTTTTTTTTGTCCTTTCAATCTGCGGTACGTTCCGGTTATCAAACGCACACATCACCTGAATTTTCTGTTAGGATATAATTATTTCCTTATCAATTTTAAATACAGTGAAACGGACTTTATCGACACGGCGATTATTTAGTCATCATCCTCACAATTTTGTCGAGTGACGAATCGAAAATGTCGATACTTCAGAGTTCGTCACGTAAAAGTGCTGAGCTGATCTGAAGTAAAGAAAACCAAAAAGATTTCGTTTTCGAAGTAGTAGTATCGTATTAGACGTGAACCAAGGTCTTGGCCAAACTTTAATTTTTTCAATGATGCCGATTTTTCCAGAAATGTCGACCTTATAGACATTCTTAAATAAGGTTTTTGACCCGAAACGATATAAACTTTGGTCCAAATTCAACCTTTGGCGTTCACGAACTAGCTACTAAGATTAGCAACAATCTAGATTATATAGAAGGTAGAGGAATCAAATCGATCGGTTGAATTGCTGTCGAAAAATCGTGCTCGCCGCAACCGCACTTTTGAAAAAACGTGATACCGAGATAAAGTTGTGAGTCTAGTTTTTTCGCGGATAAAATTAATTTTGTCAGACTTCCATAGAGTCATCTATTCCAAGGTCATAAAGGGTCCCGTCTGCATGTGTAGTAGCTTCCAGAATATCGACTAACGACATTTCCCCTTTGTCGACCCAAACAATTAGATACAACCCCGTACCTATCGATTTGAAACGTCCTGCTCTCGTCGGATTAGATCAATGCGATAAAAGATATTTGTATTATGCCAGGACAGGTTTAGCCTGGATTTTACCGCGTCGCTAGTGCGTCATATTCTCATATGATTAAGAAAAGTATATAAAAATTATTCGTTCTAACATATACCACTGTTTACGGTATAAACCCCCTTCAAACTCCCCCCTGCACTCCTGCGAAGTTGTTGCTCGGCGATTGACGACGATTGAGCCATATGGTTCATTTGAAAAATAAAAAAAATCTATGTTTAGAAACATTTAGGTTTACATCGCCACGTAGGAAAAAATCGATATCCCAAAAAGTGGCGGATCAGCGAATTTTTTTTTCGTATTCAATAAAAATTTCATATTGTGTCAAATAAATTCTGATCGACTGCAGTTTTTTGTACGAAATATTTATATGCTGTCATACAAAGTGGATTAGCGGCCAAAGGTTGAGACCCGCTGTTCGGTCGCGGGCAGAGCTCTGCCCGGTCACCCACAGTGGGGACGTAGTTGGGTCTAGACAGGGGCCGCCAACTCGAATAGGCCGATGTGCAGGATTATGATTATTATTTTTCTTACTAGATAAATGCCTGGCCTATTGTTGGCGCTGTATGTTCACCCCGCTCGCATCTCACCCCGCCAGCCCTAAGTCGACTCTGTTGCCCTTACTCACTTGTATTTGCTGATACTGTTTCTATCTCATGGTCCTCGTGCTGTCGTCTGCTACCGGCGTCAGCCATTGAACTCTTCAAATTATTTCTTTGAACGGTGCTGTGTCTTTGCGAGTTTTTACGAGTTTTACAGATTTTATTGCAGTTTTTCGTGTTTAATAATGGCATCTCGGCCAATCAAGCACGACCGACGGAGATGCATTGTGCCAGGTTGCCCTTCCACTCAGAAGGAAAAACATCATGTTTTTCCGAAAGACGAAGTGGCAGGAAAAATGTGGTCGAAGGCGGTGTGTAACCCGATGTTGAAGGATTTAACTTACAAGCAAATTTACGAGAGTGGCTACAGAGTTTGTACGTTACATTTCCGTAAAGAAGACTATCTGCATGGGTCACGGAATGTTTTCCAAAAGAAAGCAATTCCCTCACTGAACTTGCCCGAGGAGAATAAGAACGCATCTCCAACCATCCCGCAGATAATGTCCATAGATTTATTGCATGACAATGAGAAGTTTTCGAGTCCTATCGCCCAAAATGAATTTCCACCCCTTACATGCCATAGTCGGATATCGAGATCGCCAGGGAGTGGTTGTGCGACAAGAAAGAACGCCGTACATGTTGTGGACGGTGACACGACATAATATAACCGTGAAAATATCACACGACTAAATTCCACACAACAAAAAATCACACTGACAAAATATCATATGGAAAAATATCACCCGGACAAAATATCATATGGAAAAATATCACGCAGACAAAATGTAATATGGAAAAATATCACAATAATAAATATCACATAGACAAATATCACGATAACAGATATAACACTGTCATAATATTACATGATATCACGATGATATTCGCAATTCGTAAAACCTTTAGCTACACAGTTGATTTTATCCAAAGCAGTACTGTAATTGTATTGACTAAAGTTTCGCTCTGGATATCGTAATGTTATATGACATTTTGTATCCCATATTGTTGAATGTGTAGTATTACGAAAACATGAACAATATACGAGAGTGGGGATGATTGCTAGGGTTGAGGGTCTATTGTCTATTCATTGCCTATAATATCATGCCGTTAAAGTTTATTAAGTTGCAGAAAGGGAAGCCGCTCTTAGGGGAAGAGGGGCATGTATACTCGCGACATCGTGAAAGTGATGGAAAAATAACTTGGCGTTGTGTTCTATATACGAGCAGAAGTTGCAACTGTTATATTCAAAGTACGTCTGATAAACGAACCGGTAATTATCGTCCTGATTATGCGTCACGTTTGGCTATAGATTACATCATGATATTATCATCATGGTGATATTCATCATGAACCGCAAAAATTGGGAGAATAAATTGATTGAAAAAAGTGTTCATATTTCGTGGTTGTTATATTTTTTAATGTGATATATTGTCTGTATGATATTTTTTCGGTGTGATATTTTGTCGGTGTGATATTTTGTCTGTGTGATATTTTTTTGTGTGATATTTCGTCCGTGATATTGTGTCGTTGTTCTTTTGTCGTGTTATAATATGTGGTGGAATCGTTGTGGACAACTGTTCAACGCCGGTTCGAGAACGTGCGAAGTGTGTAAGAAAACAACTCAACGTCTTACAGGAGAAGAATTTTCAAAATGATGAAAACAACAATAGTGGTCCGAGTGATAAAGACATGAGTGATGAAAATAACAATTGTTGTCCGAGTGATGAAGATGTGCCTGCGAAGAAAAATCTGAATCTTTCATCGTCTGTGGAAGCTGATAGAGAAGTCAGTACTTCGAAACCTAAACTAAAAGAAAGGAATCAAAGTTCAAAAGCAAAAGTGTCGAAACGTTTGGTGTGGAAGCACACAGAGTTAGATGAGAACACGCGAGAAATGTATCAAGAAGTTTTGCACGCAAAACTGTTGTGCGAAAAGAGTTAGATAACTGCAAAACGAAGAACAAACGGTATTGTCTTCCTCATTTTATACATAATTTTAAATTTTATTCAAAGTACATACAATCGTCTGAAATGTAATTGTATAATAATCTTACGTTAATGAGAAGAATATAATTCTGATAACATATGTTACATAGAGCAGAAAAGTAACCGAGCAATATGTTTAGTTATGCCGACAGGATAAAAAAACTCTCACAGACGATCAAATCAAACGAATTTACTGAGAAAATTTCAACTCTGACAACACTGCAGCGAAACTTCATCGATATGATCCTTCGAAATGCTGATAGGGAAAGTCACGGTCGGGCATATACAATGGAAGAGAAACTTTTGTGCCTCTCCATTTATAAAAGATCTGCCGCAACTTATAGGTATCTTGGCTCATTCCTTCCTCTGCCAAGTCCATCGACGCTGAAAAAAATATTGCTAAATATTCGACTGGATACTGGTGTCACGCAAACTATGTGCGACTTATTAGAGGATGCTGCAAAACGGCTAACCAATCCCAAAGATAAGTTATGTGTCCTCATGTGGGACGAACATTCGTTAACCACGCACCTCCAATATCGTCAAGCGAAACAGAAGATCATTGGATTTGAGGACTGGGGAAATCTTCGAACAAACCAGTACGCAGACCACGCACTTGTTTTTATGCTGCGAGGCATAAAAACAGGGTGGAAAATCCCGCTTGCATACAATTTCTGCACTGGACAAACGACGTATGGTCAGCTTGCTTTGTGCATCAAGGATGTTGTGAGAGCCGTTTCAAAAGCTGGGTTCAATATAGTGGCTTCTGTGTGCGAACAAGGATCATCGAACCAAAAAGCGATCAAGTCCCTACAATTCGATACTGACAGAGTGCGGGAGGCGAAGAACATCACCAAATGTGAGTTTTTTCTATTATAATGTTCAATTTTTGTTTTTTCAAGCCACATGCACAATTGCACATTGCAAATTTAATGAAAAAATATTTTTCAGATTGGACTATTCTGGTTGATGACGTTAAATTCGTGCCGTTATTCGATCCGCCACATATATTGAAGCGTTTACGGAATAATCTGCTCACGAAGCATTTAGAATTCGATCTCAAACTTCATGCAGACTCTAAGGATTGCAAGTTTGCTCAGTGGGATCACGTCGTCAAAGCCTACGAGGTTGATCTGTATGCACCCCGTATTAACCGCATGGTGCCACACTTAACCGAGGAACACGTACTTCCGGAAAAAATTAAGCGGATGAGTGTGAAAGTTATGATGCAGGTTTTCAGTCAGAAGTTTTCATGCATCTTCTCGCTAGATCACCAGGTAAAATGAACTGAAATTTTACTATGCCTAAACGAAAATGAAATTGTACACTCTTACCAGAATGAGACGATCCACGTCAGTTCAGCTAGTAAAAAAAAAAAATGTCCACAAATAATTTTAAAAAATCGAGTTACTTTATTGGAACATATTCACCGAGTGTCGAAATAAAAAAAAAAAATTTTTAACGTTTTTCTCGTTGATTACGATTTTTTAACATTTTTATATTCAAATGACTGTATCTTTGTCATGATTTGACGTATTTACATTAGTGAAAAACGAACATGTGCGTCTTTTTATTGCCTTTCGAAAAAAATCAATGTGGATTTCATTGATTACGTCAAACGTCCGTTTCAGGGTAAAATATGCAAAAATATTTTTTTTCTCAAGGAAAGCCACTCCTTATGTTATTTTTAATAATACCGGAAATTCGTTTTCCGTATTCACAATTCGGGGAAATTTTGAAAAATAATATAATGAGTGGCTTTCCTCGAGAAAAAAAATATTTTTCGAAATTTTGCCCTGAAACAGACGTTTGACTTGATCAATGAAATCTACATTAATTTTTTTCTGGATGGCCAGAAAGAGACGCACATGTTCGTTTTTCACTAATGTCAATACGTCAAATCCTAACCAATATACAGCCATTTGAATGGAAAAATGTTAAAAAATCGTAATCAACGAGAAAAACGTCAGAATTTTTTTTTTTTTTAATTTCGACACTCGGTGAATATGTCTTACTAAAGTAACTCGATTTTCAAAATTATTTGTAGGATTTTCTTTTACTGGCTGAACTGACGTGGAGCGTCTCATATATAAATTGTCACTTTTATATGAAAATTTCAAAAATTCGTATTCTTATTATTATTTTCACCTATTATCTTTTTTTCAATTGTATAGCTGCAATAACATACGTAAATAAAGAAAAATATATTTTTTTTTAAATTTTTATATTGAATTTTTGCTTGTTAATTAATTCAAAGAAAACTTACATAGATTCCAACTAGAAAAATACATATTAACAACAAAATCTTCTTCGCTTTCTTTTTTCTTATTTTTTGCTTATTTTTTTCGAAATGCTGAGAATATTTCACGCCGGAATCCGATTTTAAATATAAAACGCGTCAATATGTAAAACAAAGTATCTCATCGGCCAGCTGTAGAAGTAATAGAAAAAAAAACTTGGGAAGTTATTTTCCAACATTCACTTCAAGCTGGCCAATTATCAGCAAGATCCCAAATGGTGAAGCCGAGAGTTGTCCGATAATTGGCGTTTCACTTATATATAAATTGTCACTTCCAATAATATTGTATATTGTTACAGGAATCTGGGACACGGCCAATGGAGCGGTTATAATACCCAAGGAGATAAGAGATACGGCTTTCATTCTGGGCTTTCTAAATGATATTGCTGATGGCATCAATGGCGACCATAGAGAGAGCGAGAACTCGCGTCGTGTTCCGTGGGCGGAAGACTCCTACCATGAGGCATTCTTCGGGGAAGCTATCGCGAAATTAAAAAACATGCAGTGGGTCGACCCTCATACTAAGAAGCGGGTAAAAACTGATGTCCCATGTCTCGTAAATTTGATTGAAACCTCGCAAGGATTCCGCCTTCTCTGGAAAAAGGTTCGGCTCTTAGGGTTCACGAGATTTAATACTCGATACCTGAACCAAGATGCGTTAGAGAATTTTTTCGGTACGGTAAAGAGCCACGATTTCCGCTGCAACAAGCCGACAAGCTTCCAGTTCGAAGCTGTTTTTAAATCTATATTAATAACAAACCTTACGTCCAAGCATACGCCGGGTTATAATTGCGAAGACGACAAAGGTGAATTCCTTTCATGCACGGCCACGGTTCTTCACGGCCCGATCGAGGAAAACGAGTACGATGATGAAGATGATATGGATGAATCTGAGCTCAATGATACCGAAAGCGAAGAATTGCAAGTTCTTCCAGTTCCCGAGAAAGGACACATATACAGTAATTCTGGGGATCTGTTGAAGAGCTTGCAAACGGCTTTGCCTTCGATAAAATTGTGCGCTGATTGCACCAAAAGCTTCAAAGAAGCATCTCCAAGAAATCCTCTGAGTACTCGTTTCCGCGACGCTCATCTTGACGCAAAAAGAATCCGGGGAAAGATCCTTCCCATGCGATTGAGTTTAAAGGAAATCGACAGTCGAGCAGTGCAGTGGATAGCTCCGAAAATCAACATCTCGTTTATTTCATGCGCTGAGCACAAAAATCCACTGACTGCTCTTTTCAAGAAATTATGTTTTGAAAAATACTGTCAAGGGATTTTGGCGTATATCAATGGCGTATTAAAAGGGAGAATCACTCCTAGAAAAGGTAATATTTGTCCACCGGTTGTTCAGGCATTCCGTTGTTACCAAAAAAAAATACCGAGACGGAAAAGATGTTCGAGACAAGGCGTTGCCGAAACAGTAAACGTGGCTCTCGACCGAGTAACGCCAAATTGTGCAGTGTCTCCCGTCAGACTGCGAAGAGGTACCGCACAAAAAAAGAAATTAACGAATGTGCCACCCTCGGAACCCAGATAGAACAAGAAGGTCCAATATACATATATTACATGTATATATGTATATTAGAGTGTTTCAAAAAAAAAAATGTTGATCTTCCAACGGGCCACACCGGAAATAGTCAGCTTAGATAGAAAAAAAAATTCTGGCACAAGATAAGCATTCTAGGTTGAGTGGTAGATCCCCCTCAATTGACTTTTGATATTTTTTTTCTTTTTTTTGAATTAAAGACAGATTAGTGTTAGCAAAATTTTTTTTTGTGCTTACACCTGCCAGGGGATCAGCTTAGTCTCAAATAAAACGTTCTTAGAATTTTAACTCTTTAATTAAATTTAATAGGGGAGATATATAAAAATAACAAAACACTCAGATTTCAATATTCATTATCAAATGGAAACTGATGATTTTGTGAAGTACAGGAATTGCTCCAAGAGTGTATCAGAAATACAAAAATTGCTTCAGAGTGTACTTCATAAAATCATCAGTTTCCATTTGATAATGAATATTGAAATCTGAGTTTTTTTCGTTATTTTTATATATCTCCCCTATTAAATTTAATTAAAGAGTTAAAATTCTGAGAACATTTTATTTGAGACTGAGCTGATCCCTTGGCAGGTGTAGGCACAAACAAAATTTTTTGCTAACAATAATCTGTCTTTAATTCAACAAAAGGAAAAAAAAAATATTAAAAGTCAATTGAGGGGGATCTACCACTCAACCTGGAATGCTCATCTTTTGCCAGAATTTTTTTTTCTATCTAAGCTGACTATTTCCGGTGTGGCCCGTTGGAAAATCAAAATTTTTTTTTTTTTAAACACTCTAATGTATATGATATGTATACGTCTATGATATACCTGTATCAGATATATACTAAATGTATATTGTAGGTCTATTTAATTGATAATAGTGAAAGAACTTCATATACGTATAATTTACGTACATTATACAATAAGCATTTGACATCGAATTATATACATTTATTATATGTATACAAACCATGTACTTCACGATACAGATGAATCCAACTGCGTTGCTGTCAATATGACGTATTTATGTACGTATATTGTACGTGTTTTTTTCTACATATCTCGGTGGAATTTTGTACATCTTATATACATATATTATTTGTTAATTATCTTACGATTGCGATTCTTAGATCTGAAGCAATTCAATGAACGTATAATATACGTATCTTAAACATCGAAGATTCAATGAGTTTTTTATTGATATGAATTTGTATTTGAATTTTTTCAGATTTTTATTGTATTACGAAGTACGGAAATTTCAACTAGTAACAATTTTTGGCTGGGACTGTCTGTCCCATACATCGGTTATATCATAGTGAAGTCGGATTACATTTGATCGTCGAATAAATATCACATATAGACGTATTTCATAATTGCATTATAACAATACTTGGATTCTTGGAATATATGTACAACACTCTCACCAAAGTGAGAATGTGTTGTCGCTCGCGTTGCTCTAGTCGTCGTGTACATACATGCGTACATTTTTCTGAGAGGGGGTGCGTGTTAGTTTACGCGCGGTTTCTATGGTAACAGCGCGCCATCTTGTTTATTTTATGAGTTCAGACGAGTTGAGACCATGCATCGTTGAAACACGTGGTGCCGCTACAGAAAAAAATTACCGGCCGGCTTTCGTGTTACATGTGCTGTGTGGATATTATTGATACGATAAATACATGATGAATAGTGTCAAATATGTGTTATGTAATAAATAAGGTAACGTATAGTGACTACGCATCAATCATTTTATCGATATTATTTGAGTTTCATTGTTAAAGGCATGGCACAATGCGTATCAAATTATCGAAGATACTCTAGTCTCAATGTTGTTGAATTTATATAAATTTCGTGAAAAAGGCATGCCAATGTTCGTGTTTGTGACTAATCGCGTGTGGAGAAAATATACTTTTAACACCCATCTTTTTCTTGCCTCTGTAATGGAATTATTATATTTTTAGCTCGAGATTGTTTTCGACAACGCCAACCAATAAGCTTGTGAATCGAAGTTCGTCTCTCGATATATTACGGATGCTACAATCATACAAAGTATTGACGCCGAAGTGACTTTCCACAATCAGAAAGGTAAGTTCAATTCTTTTAAATATTTTAACGTGGATACTTATCTAAAAATAATATCAGACAAAGTCTCCGGAATCATCCGATCATTCTGAATGCATATTTGATAATCCATCCATTTGATAATTATAAAAGATTAACTTAGGATTTATTGAATCTTAAATTTTGTTTAAAAAAAAGAAACGCGAAAATGAAGAAAAAAATTGCGTAATTAAAAAATTCTATTCATCACATAATTTTTAATGAGAAAAAATGTGAAATTTCTCAAACTTCGTTATCGCATCGTCAGAGGTATTTATTTCCATCAATTTTTGCTGGTCGCGAATAATAGCACGTAATTTATCAATTGAATTTTCGAAATAGCCCGTACTATACGAATTTCGATTTTTTTTGTAACATTCGGATTTTATTCCGATTACCGGGTTTTTAATTTTTTTGTTTCTACCTGAAAATCTGCTTCAGTTTATGAAGCGTCTCATACTACTCGGGATTCAAACGAAAACTTGTCCAAATGTTTACGTTACTTTGTAATTTTACTACTTAAATTTATTACTATTTGCATACTTGATTGGCACATAACGTATAGTCATTCTACGCCAAATGAATACTTTCAAACGTTACTATTGTTTTATTTGTTTATTGTTTTGTCTATAATTTTGGTCTATCCACCAATGAGAAGTAATTTTTTTAATCGTCTACGAAACGTCGAAAAATTAATCGAAATAAACTTCTTTTATTTGAATTGACGGTTTCTTCCGTTCTTTTTCTAGGTATTTTGAAAAAAAAAAAGTGAATACTTTGTCTTCTTGATTTGTTTCCGTTTCAATCAAACGATTTAAGAAAACAATTTAAATAAGAGAAGTTTATTTTAGTTCATTTTTTCGAAGTTGTAGACGATTTAAAAAATCACATCTCATTAGCGGATAGACGAAAAGTACTGAAAAAATGCTGATACTATTTCAATGGGTGCAACGAATAGAAAAAATAGCAGGATTCAAAAGTGATTGATTCGGTGTAGAATGCCGCGTATTTAGATTTTCAGTTTTTACACAGTTATATTTTTTATAATTTGTACAATAAACATCTTTCAATTATGTGCCTGGCAATAGATAATTGGGGGGGGGGGGGCATATTTGCAAGGCTCGAAAGAATATGGTCGCGTCCAGTGATGTATTTACCGCGTGCGGCTTTTTTGTTTGGTTGTGTGAATGTGTCTACTTTAAGCGTGCCAATACATTTTGTTTGTTTGTTTGTTTGTTGTTTATTATTTCTGTATTTCCGAAATTTGATTTATGGATAAGTTTGTATCTAGTTGGAAGCGCCGTGACGTCATATGATGAAAAAACGTCGTAAACCTCTCTCGGAATTGTGTGAGCGGCAATATCGGCGACGCGTCTTAGAAGATAAGCTTAATGAAGCAGCAAGCGTCTCAACGAATCGAGAAAACCAAGGAGATCAAGAACCCATTTTCGTAAGCCGAGAAAACCAAGGAGATCAAGATCCCATTCTCATAAACCCAGAAATATTAAATGTCGCCAGTGAAAGCCAAGAAGCCGAGACTGAAACAATTTGGAATTTTGACGAAAACGACGGAGAAAGTATACGCGACGCTGAGCACGAAGACGCACCTGGAACACATTTATTCAACAACAAGCCAAAATCATCTTTCCTAAATGATTTGACAGCGTGGGCACTGCAATTACACATTTCACATACTGCTTTGACAGCACTCTTGTCAATTCCCCGAGACCATGGAATCGTCGAAATGGTTCCAAAAAATGCAAAAGTTTTGCTGCAAACACCGCGACGAACAACGCTTCATGACGTATCTCCAGGGCAGTACTGTCATTTTGGCGTTCGGAAAAACATCGAAACCTTTCTGGATGAAAATCTTGACGTCGAATGTGTACAGCTGCAAATCGGTATTGATGGATTGCCATTGACCCAGTCAGCAACAAATCAATTTTGGCCTATCATGGGTAGTATATTTCCCAGGTCTCGTGTTTTCTTGATTGGCTGCTATTATGAGAAAACGAAACCATCGAATTGTGTCGACTATTTGAGATTGTTTGTTGAGGAGATGAAGGATCTTATAAAGAATAATCTTTGTTATAATAGGCGTACTGTAAAAATCATCATGCACATTATAATTGCTGACACTCCCGCGAAATTTTTCATCACGGCAACAAAAAGTCATACCGGTTACAATAGCCGTTCAAAGTGTGAAATTGTCGGAGAACGTATGGAACGACGAATAGCTTTTCTAAGCACTATTTGCCGTAAGCGAACTGATGAGAGTGTAGCAAACCAATCAGATATTAGCCATCACACGGGTTACACTTATCTTGTCGAAATTCCAAATTTTGGACTAGTCTCGGGAATTCCTATAGATTATATGCACGCTGTGTGTATCGGGACAGTGAAAAAACTCATTCAGTTATGGTTAAACGGGAAACTCGGTACCCGTTTAGCTCCCAAAAATATAAAAGGAATATCTGATGAGCTAATACTTACAACTGAAATCTCGAATACCAAGGGAATTTTCAAGGAGAACTCGTGAATTAACTACCATCTCTCAATGGAAAGCAACTGAAAAACGAATGTTTTTACTATACACGGGGCCAATAGTACTCAAAAATCATATCAGTAATGATAAATATTTGCATTTCATGAGTCTTCACGTTGCAATCCGCTTACTAGCCCACCCCGATCCTGGTCCAGAGATGATTGACTATGCTGAACAATTATTGGAATATTTCGTCCTACGATTTGCAAAAATATATGGCCGAGCACTTGTTTTGCTTAATATACACAATTAAACGCATTTAGCTGATGACGTTCGTCGTTGTGGATCCTTTTGGATATATTCGGTGCATTTAAGTACGAACATTTCATGAAGTCTGTCAAGAGTTTTATACGGAAACCAAATCAACCGTTACAACAACTGAGCAATCGATACACCGAAATGTCGGGCATTTCCACTCGTCAACAAAAAGAAGATAATGGAGAGATTCGATTGGAACGTCAGCATCACGCCGGCCCTTTAATACTTATGATCACCGAGCCACAATATTCGTCGATAAAATTCAGACACTTTGTGTTATCAAGAAAGTCACCAGATAACTGTTGTGGTTTAGTCAATGGATCCATAATTTCTATTCGCAATTTCGCGACTTCTTCTCTCGGCTTGTGTATTGTGGGTAGAGAGTTTTCTTAAAAAGAGAGATTATATAAAAAAACCTTGCTCTTCTGCTGTATTGGGGTGTTTTAAAGTCGGAAAGTTGGGTGCTTTGAAAAGTTGGCCATTCACGGACGTTCAACACAAATGCGTCTTACTCCCACATGCTGATAATTATGAAGTAGCAATGCTATTGCTAAATATCATGTGAATTATTTGAAAGGTAGATTGTATACTTTTGATTGTTGATATAAAAAAAAAAATAACGCAAGTCCTTCTATCTATATTTGCACTCAATAATATCTTGCACATGGAGTATATAGCAAAAGCCGAAATACTCTCTTGTTAAGATCTTTTATATAATCCTATTATTAACATTCACTACTGATATCTAATGCACTCATATTTTGTATACATCATTGGTATTGTTGGCATTCAAAAATATTAATTTTTTTTGTTTCATTAGTAACTTTTCAATCATGACTTCGAATGGTGGTGGAGATAATTTTGTCGTCGTTTTGTTCGATGATGGATTGGCCGTCGTCCCGGAGTCGTGGCTAGAATCGAAAACTAGCTGTTTTTTTCGAACGTACAAATCGACCAATCAATTGGAGAAAGCGATAAAGAATCGGATCGAGGCGGATGAGGCATGTCCTATCTATACAATCACAAGAACGTTCAGACAATTCGGTAATTGATTGAAATTTATAGTAATTTTCTGCATGAACATAAATTATTCGAAACTCCAACGTAACTTGTAGCTTCTAATACTAGTCAAATTATATCTCTCTCGGACAAACTGTGTTTTCTACGTTCTCTCCTAGATCAGTTTGTCACCTAAGCTAATACTTATTTTTTGTGATTTTTGAGAATTTGATGCATGTTGTTTTTTCTATTTTGAACAAATTCACCGCCACTTTACGATAATTAAAAAAAAAAACGAAAAAAAAACACCTCTGAAGAAGGTAAAAAGAGTCTTGAATTTTTTTTTTATGACAGATAATGAAATTTCACTTGTATTCACTAAATCATTGACGGTACATACACATTTTTGCAAACAATGTTTGAGGTACTCCGTCGTGACCCGGTTTCCCCTATGTACAAATATATAATTAATATAACTCAGTAGATTTCGTTACCTGATATATAAGGGGTATTCCATACGAACTGAATTTCATGATGGAACTCAGAAATTTACGGTACCCAGAAATTTCTGAGTTCCATCATGAAATTTATACAGTAGCTTCAGAATAATCATGGGAATATTACAAAAAATTGGGACCAAGAAAAAAAAAATTCTTTTCCAGATATGAAGTTTTTTGTGTTTTTTTGCCTCCAATCATAAGAAAACATTTTTGATACTGAGATCTCATAATTTCATCTGAAAGAACAGGAAAATTCCGTTCCAAAACACTCGTGGTAACATCAATTTAATTCAGAAATAAAGACTCACCACGCCTCGAAACCTTCGAAAGTAGTAAAAATACCAATTACAGAAGTATAGTGAGAAATAAACCTAGAGGCCTAAGATTTGGAGTCAACCACCATTTCTCGTCATACTTCAACTCCTTTCAATTTCGAGAGGATAAAAAAACATCGGCTGAAAAGGGGGTTCAGTTCGTATGGAATACCCCATAAACTGTTATTACGATTATCATAATCATGCATCATTAACTTATACAACCGATTTTTTTTATTTTAGCGACCTATGAAGAAGCGAGAAAAAAGTTGCTGAAAGCGGAATATTCTTCCGATATCAATACTGATGTTGATGAGAAAAAAAACAGGAAGAGTCGAGCGAAAAAAAAAATTGAACCATCCTCCGAGGGACGATGGGTCTTCTGATAAATGCATTAAAAAATCGCACTGTGAGAGCACTTAATATGTATAAGTTTATTCCAATTCTGCTCGTCGGTATTTAGCATACATAGTACAATTTTTTATGACATTTCGGTTCGCCGGCCTTAGATAAATGAATTCGTGGATTTCCCAATACTAGTTTCTTATGTGTCATGTGGATATATACAAATCAGTTCCATTCAATACAGGGGGCTGTGAGCAAAGCGATAGGAAAAATGGAGTGCAAACATCTCGAACTGTTTCATCGTCCGAGGATTGGGAAAACGATGATTCTGATAATGAACCATTTTTACCGAAAGCGACGTCTGTTGTACACTCAAATGGTGAGAGTAATACTCATGGGCCAAGATTATGAAAATTTTTCTTGCTTTTTATGTCAGTTCATAAGGTGGACGTGAATAATGAAAAATATTCCCTTGTACTCTTCATTAGCAAATCGAAGAAATCTTATCAAATATCTATGGGGGAAGCCACGCCAACTCAGCCAGCTGACAACCTTCTATCCTCCGATCAGGTCGCTAATTTTTTTTTAGTATCTTTAGGGTCCTACGACTTTACTAATTTTTTTTCAGATTTTTCAGACCCCCCCTTCCCCTCGCCCCACCCGATATACAGAAATCGGGCACCCACCCACCTCATTTTATTTTAATTTTTTTTCAATTTTGAAAAAATTCCACTTTTTCCGCAATTTTAATATGATCATGGTTTCCTATCTAAAAAAAAAGAAATATAAAATCTCTTGCAAAAAATCGATATTTCGATTCTGTTAGAAGATATTCCGATTAGAAATCAGAATGACAAGGTTAGCTCGTCTCACGGGGGGGGGGGGGGGGGGATTTTCTATAGAAAATAATCGGAATATCGATTTTTTGCAAGAGAGATTTTATTTTTCTTTTTTTTAAGATAGGAAATTATGATTATATATCAAAATTTCGGAAAAAGTGGAATTTTTCAAAATTAAAAAAAAATAAAAATAAAATATTAGAAACAATAGTTCCACTCCAATTTTATGAAAAAAGTTTCTCAATTTCGATAAGGTATCTGGGAAAAAAATTTAATTCAATTGAAAAATGGCGAAATAGCCGTTTCCTCTTGATAAAAAAAATTGGGCGGGGTGGGGTGAGGGGAAGGGGGGGTCAAAAAAAATCTTTAAAAAAATTAGTGAGGTCGTAGGATCCGTAAGATACTTAAAAAAAAATCATCGACCGCATCGGGGAATCAACCATCTGAAATAGCGTGGGTTGCCCCATTTCTGTATATCGGGTGGGGCGAGGGGAAGGGAGGTCTAAAAAATCTGAAAAAAAAATAGTAAAGTCGTAGGACTCTAAAGATATTAAAAAAAAAAAATTATCGACCTGATCGGAGGATAGAAGGTTGTCAGCTGGCTGAGTTGGCGTGGCTTCCCCCCTATATATCTATAATTGAATTATATTGTAAAAATATATTGGCTAGATTCGTAATGTCGTTAATTACTTCAATTATTAATCGTTTCATTATAGATGGGGTCAGAGCTCGAAAAGACCAAAGTCATATCGATAGCACGAACGATAAAATGGAAAAATGGTCCAGCTCATCAGATACAACAAAGATATCTAAATACCATAAGTCAGCAGTCAATAATAATTATAGAGGGTCTCGAATTCCAGAAGGTGTGACTTTAATATAATATCGTTGCAACCGACGATAGGGAATAAATGCCCTATGGTCAAAACATTTTAAAGCTTCAAGACAATATTCTGTATAATTTTATAGTACTGACAAAAAATGTATTTTGCATAGATAATTCTGAACCGATTGATAATCCGTCACATCCGGTTGTGCGCAGTACCTCAGTCGTCATCACTTCAGGTATATAACTAACGTAACGGTAATAGCATTATACGGAACTAATAGTTATATTTATAAATTTATAATTTCCAGAACGATTTGAGAAACTCGAGAACAATCTACACACCATGAAGATGGACCTTCGTCGCATTATGGAGGTGCTAGCTCAACTTCAAACACTCTTGGGAGTTGAACGCGCGATTACTGATGCTGAAATCGAAACAACTGCTGATATCGACAGCATGTTTCCGCTAACAACTCATAGTCAATTATGTGAATTGGAAGAAAATATCAAAAAGGATCCAAAAATCTCTTCTCGACTGGTGATCATGTTGTGTGATATTTATAAATTAATTCTCCGAACGTTTTATGAAATGCTGATTATTAATTATTCATATATTTTTATTAACGCAGTCAGTTTGATTGTTTGATTGCCGTTGTGAATAAGTTTGTGAAATTAATGGTACGAAACCGCCAAGATTTTATCACATAATGTTACGATGATTGTATGGTTTGTGTTTAGCAATTGATAATAACTACTTAATTGCGTGTTTCTATATATCACAGTTTCTTTGGATATACTATCTCCTGGTATGAAATGTACCAATAAGCTGCACACTATATTTCGATTTCCTCTATTAAATTTTGTTTTTTCTGCGGATCACATATTTGAAAGCAATTGGAGGTTCAGCTGCAAATGACGCAATACGGCGATGTTTGGTGCGTACATTTACCAATGAACTCGCGACAAGCTCCTCTTGGGAAGGTCGCCGAGGAAAACATAAGATAAAAATATTGGAATTCATGAAACTGATATATAGTATCCATACCTCATCATTTCAAGAGCTCAACATTATTTACGCACATGAAGGTGCTCTGGAATAAAATGAATTTAATTTTTTAGAGGCGCTCTCTCAAACTTCCAAGGAGATGGATGAAAAAATATTCGAAGTCAGAGTCCGAGAATGGTTTCGTCAAGCTCAGGGTCGCCAAAATAATTTTTTGGCAAAAAGAAAAAAAGAATTGGCTAACGCACACAAATAAAATGTGTGAAATGCAAAACGATCGCAAACGATCTCAGTGATCTCATGAAACGGAAGTTAACGTTTTCACATTTTGAGAATATTTTTGTTTTTATTTTTTATTATATCGTCAACGAAGATTTTTTGTTTAGTCATCTCATTACCTAATTAGTATTCGCGTAATGAGTTGGGTCAAAGTTTGTACCAGTACCGCGTCAAAGTTTATACCAAACTTAGTTTATAGTCATGGTTGTGCTTTTCAAACTACTTTAAATGATTCCTTTTTTTAATTCTTTTGGAGTATATGAAATTTTCGTTTTCGTACTTTTTTTTTCGTGGATCGAACAACGTAATTCGATATGAGCAATATTACTTCATCTGACGAGGAGATTTTTATTTCTATCATCTTACTATAAGTATTAATCAGTATTAGATTCGTGTAATAAGAACGAATTTTGCGTGATATTGATTTATAGATGTTTCGGTTTTTTGTTTTGTTTAATTACTTGAATCATTAATTTATTTTTTTTAAGCATAAAACTAACGTTTTGTTTCTTCGGTTTTTTTAGTGAATGTTTATGAAGTATGTACTTTGTATGTGCTCTCTCAAAGCAATATGTAAGTTTAATAATGAATAAAAGTTTCAGATGATAACAATGATCGAGAGCTGTATTTTATGATTTCCCGTATTCATCGCACGAATTTATAAGTATACGACGATTTATATGCATTGTAACCGTATATGCGCAACGCCATACGAGTGTGGAATACATTTTTTATGGATTTTTTATTCGCATACAAGACATTTATAATATGTCAAATATACGTTAATACGATGTCGCCATCGACGTCTGTAAGATGTATTTAGTACGTATACTGAAGAGCTAAATGTTTGACTAGTATCCGTATAATATGTATATATTATACGTTTGTTGAACAATATATTTGACGTATTTTTGACGTCTTGGATACATAAAATATACCGTTTAATCGAAGTAGAATATATATATATTATACGAATATTAGCCGGACATTTAGCTCTTCATTATACGTACTAAAAACGTCTTACAAACGTATGTGGTGACGTCGTTTTTATGTTTAATATACGTCAATGTTCTATCTGGGTATCTACACAAACACATCTATACGAGCCCCTCCGAGCCCCCCTTGCCTTTTATTCCTAGTTACGGCGCTGATACAGCTTAATGCGAACGCAGCGGCTTCAATTCCAATGTCAAATCTTACTGGCAACTTGCCGCTACTGTGCTGTCATTCACATTCGAACCGCACGTCCATCCGGATATCTTCGGACGCGGCTGCATGGATTTTCGATCTTCCTCTCAAACATTATTACCTCGGCGATGAAGGTAATGGTAGCAAGTCCCAAACCTATTCCAAGAATGACAAATGCAAAGGTCAACATCTTGAGCGTCAATACCTTCGGCTCTGGATCTTGCTCTTTTCGTTCGTAGGATTCAATCGTATTAATAGTGCTGATACGTTGTATACTACATGCAGCTTCCACGATACCGCTAGCCGCAACTCTCTCGATAATCGTATTAACTCTTTCTTCGAGAGGCCAATCCGGTCGGATCACATAAGCCCCGTAGACGTTCCCTATGGATTCCCGGGACAGATGCTGATTCGATCCTGCGGCAGTTCCCATGAGGGCGGATTCCATATCAATGGCAGCCGTTTTATCGTATATAAGAACTCGTATCGTACAATCAAAGCTGACCAATCCATCGTATCGACCTTCAAATGCCGAATCGTTGAGAAAAATTCGATATTCCTCCGGGCCGCATATCTTGTAATCGGATCTTGCAAGGTCGTCAATGGTATCGATAGTCGGCAAACGCTGATCTTTCGTCAGCAACGAAGCGAATTGTCCCGAATATATTCCCTGAATCGTCACCACGAATATGAATAACGTACAGAGATAAATCCTTGGGGCTAGCGTATCGGGTATTCTGAGAATGGCCGCGTTACAAACTACGAGCATGATGTTCAGAATCGCCGAAGTGAAAGGTCCGCCCAGCCAAAATGTGAAGAACAACAGCGTCATAATCAAGACCAAGAGTGTGCCATAACGCGAAACCTTGTCAAGAACAGTCATTAGTTTGTCGAGTTGGGTTCTGTGATCGGGATACTTCGTGAGAATCGATACGGGTGATTCGTAAAGCAGATAGGTTATTTCGTAATTCTCGAAGTTTTGTTGAATAATTATGTTCAAGCAGATATCACTGATTCCACTGTCAACCTCTCTCGTGACTTCGGACGTCTCGACCGGGTCGGAATTGTTCAGGTCGCTGTACTTCCAGGGTTGTGCCAGCAACGTCCAATTTGCGTTGAGGGAATCCATCAGAATCTGAGCCGTGACGTTCTGCACTTGGTTGAAGAGCGTTGCCGTGACCTCCGGATCCTCGAACCACCACCACTCCATACCTTCGACGGACGCGCGAATTTCGTGACCACCGAGATCCAAGGTTTTGTCGAAATCAAGTTTATCGCAACGTGACTCATCAGCGCGATATTCCCGCGCAAACAGTGTCCAAGGATGATCGTTCAGGCCTTTGTAAACATTCTCTTGTTGCCAAGGAACTGGTGCTATGTTCATGTAAGGATTGAACGTGTAAATCAATCGACCTTTCGTTTGGTGGAGACACATGAATTTCGCATTGAGCAGATTCATTTTCCAGGCTTCCAGTAGTATTTGATGCGCGTTCGAACATCCGGTTTTGACGTTGGGCAAGTCGATAAGGAGAAACGAAGCCATGTGGTTCCACCATTTTGTCTTTCGGATTTGCGACAGAGTTTCCACAAGAATGATTGGATCGATTACGGTAATTGCGAAAACTTGGAGTTTGTATCGAGATCCGCGATTGATTGGATCACGACCTTCGACCTTTAAAGCGTTGTCGATCACGGTTACCGAAATAATGGTGTCTCTTGATGACATTTCATCGGCGATGATTCCAACCGATGGCCCGGCAAGGCCCGCGGTAGTGAAACGTTTCGCGTAACATGATTCCAAGATGGCGACCTGAAAAACGGATGATTAGCCGTGATATTGCGTCGAACGCCTGTTTATGACGTATTTATCGCTAAAAAAAGGACGTACCGATGCTTTGACGAGTGATGATTCATCCGGTTTAGAGACGTCGATGATCAATCCAGCGAAACATACTTTTGCGACGAGGACGGAAACGCTGACAACCAATTTAATTAGCTGCATCGGGGAAGAAAAATTCCACTTCGTATCGCACGACGTCGACGGATGCCCGGTACTGTTCTTGTTGGGTCGAGTCATGCACTGTGAACATGTGGATTCAATGGCTGAACGATCGAATGATAAAGTCATGATTTTCATAAATTATTCAAAACCTAAAAGCCTGCGATTTGGCAGCCATATTGAAAATGCGAATCGGAACTTGCGAAGTTCTCCTTTTCAAGTTGAGATAACGGACAAAGTACTTTGCAAGGAGACATTGATTTCAATCCTGGGTTCCTTGTATTAAAAGCTTCGTGGAAAAACCTTTGATTTTCGAGCGTGAGCCATTTGTACTTTTAACGAGCACTTCTAATTTGTTGCGATAAACAGCTTACGGTATCGTGCAGTTAACATCATTGGACTACTTGCAATTATTAAAATTTAATATTACGACGTTCCACCATCCATTTTGTTTAGTCCATTTATCGAAATTTAACGCTTTCGAAACCTCTAACGTATCGTTCGTTTTAACAAGAATGGTACTTTATATTTTCGAACGTTAACATATCAGCGTCTACAGAATTCCACTCGTTTCCAAAAATACTGGCAAAATTAAATAGTTTGAGCTTCGAAACTATTCGAATTTCCTTTAAATCCGACTATTCTAACAATCTTCGACAAGTTTTATACACGAAAATCAATACCATTTCTAAAAGTTTCAGAACGTATCATTTCTAAAAGTATTTAGTCGATCCACCTGTTTATAGTATACGAATAGATAGCAAACGAACGTACCTATGCTTCGACGATTGACGATTCATCGATTTTGAAGGTCTTGATGATTAACCCAACCAATTACATTCGTAAAATAAGAGACACAAAAAGCGATGAATGCAACGAGGAGGATTGAGATCAATGCTTTTTCTCAGTGTCCACAAAAGTGAATCCGCACTTGCCTGGAGACACTATGTAATGTGAGAACAGTTCGATTTGACAGTTGGACTAGGAATGAGCGATTGGGGTGGAGCTGCTCCAACAGCGTGACGATATTTGTATTATTTTTCTAGTTTACCTTAGCAACTAATTCCAGGTCGATATCCATTTGCAGGACACATTACATTCGCAATAACATTGAAACATTAAAAGCTCGCTTAAAAAAACGTAGGAAGAGAACTTTCAGAGCATGCATGTGGGAAGCTCTCCGTTGCGACACGGTTTTTCCATCTTCGGTTCTCACGCGATCGACGATCCAGGTTAATCGACGAGCCACCCGTTGGTTGGTTTTTCCCATTCGACACGAATTTGCTTTCTGAAGCAACCTTCACCGGAATAATCTATCGGGCATGATCGACCTGATCGGTCAAACGGCCACGTCGATCGCGTGAAAACTAAAAATGTACAAACCGTGTCACAACGGATAGTCGATCACATGCATGCTCTTTATTCTTTCCATCAACGTGTTTTCCACGCAAGCTTTCTATTTTTGCAATATAATTGTCAATGTAACGTGTCCCACAAATGGATATCGACCCGAACTTCGAAGGAAACCGCGCGATGTGTCACGCTCCGATCTCGATCAACCGTTTTCCGAAACGATGGGGTGATTCGCTCTTATCTTTCCTGAAACAAAGGCCTAGGATCTTCCTTCCATTGTATCTGTGCGGGCCTCTTGAGGAGGGCACCCACGCGAGTTCGGAAGGTTGCCATCCTACAGGCGCCCAACACAGCAAAGACTAGCGCTTATAGTGGTCGAGGCAGTAACTTTGGCTCTTGTTCCAAGTATGCGTGCCAATAGTTCGTAAAAGGTCGGCCGTCTGCGGTCCCTATACTCCTCGGTTTCCTATGACGCAATCATCGACATATATATGAGAAGATCCACGTCAGTTCGGCCAGTAAAAAAAAAAAAATTTCCACGAATAATTTCAAAAAATCGAGTTACTTTATTAGAAAATATTCACCGAGTGTCGAAATTGGAAAAAAAATTTTGGACATTTTTCTCGTTGATTATCATTTTTTAATATTTTTCCATACAAATTGGCTGTATCTTTAGCAAGATTTGACGTATTCACATTTGTAGAGACGATAATGTGCGTCTTTTTAAGGCCTTTCAGAAAAAAATTAACTCAGATCTATTGAGCAAGTTGAACGTCCGTTTCAGGGCAAAATATTGAAAAATATTTTTTTTCTCAAGAAAAGCCACTTGGTATTTCATTTTAAAAATTTTCCTCGAATTGTGGATTAAAAAAACGGATTTTTAGTATTTTTTATATTATGGGATTTTCAATCGGTAATATTAAATTTCACCGATTTTATTAATAGCTTTTTTCAGTTCAATTTTTTATTTTTTATGTGCTCCAGTCGCTTTACGCGACTCCTTGAAACGGAAATTGATGATATTGAATGCTCGTTGAATCGCGCAAAGCGACTGGAGCACATGAAAAAAAAAAAAAAACATTGAACTGAAAAAAGCTATTAATAAAATCGGTAAAATTACATATTACCGATTGAGAATCCCATGATATGAAAAATACCAAAAACCCGTTTTTTGAATTCACAATTCGAGGAAAATTTTCAAATCAAAATACCGAGTGGCTTTTCTTGAGAAAAAAAATATTTTTCAATATTTTGCCCTGAAACGGACGTTCAACTTGCTCAATAAAATCTGAGTTAATTTTTTCTGAAAGGCCTTAAAAAGACGCACATTTTCGTTTCTACAAATGTGAATACGTCAAATCTTGCCAAAGATACAGCCATTTGAATGGAAAAATGTTAAAAAATGGTAATCAACGAGAAAAACGTGAAAAAAATTTTATAAAATTCTGACACTCGGTGAATATTTAACGATGAAGTAACTCGATTTTTTTTAATTATTTGTGGAAACTTTTTTTTTTAACTGGCTGAGCTGACGTGGATCTTCTCATATATGGACTGCTAATGTCGCAAGAAAAAGTGAAATCGCAATAGAAAGAGAGGAGATTAGGGTGGGTCTAAATTTATCCCTCTCCATTTCAGGAACGTTTCTTCAACTTAGAAAAAGAGATGCTGAGACCCACCCTAGTCTCCTCTCTTTCTATTGCGATTTTACTTTTTCTCGCGACATTCGCAGTCCATATCTCTATGTCGATGGACGCAATCTATAAAACCAAATACCGACATATCCTTGAAATCAATCGCGATTAATCTGTCAACATTCGTTGAATCATAAACAAATAATCAATCAATCGTTCGTGTTTTGTGAACGTTTACCATTCCAATCCTCACGAATGAATTAAAATCCAATCGATTGCGCAAACGTCAACGAGACGAAATCTACGACATAACCTCGTACAAACAAAATTCATTTTCAAACGTAAATAACACCGTCGCAGACGTTATTTATTCGACGATGTGAAGATATTTTTTTAACAAAACATATTCACAACGACAACTCATAAACAAAATGGAGAAAAATCAAATTTGAAAAAAGAGCGAATAATAAAAATGGTCCATGACAAGAAAACTTTGACGAGAACAAGATTGAGGGAGCGAGAGAGAAAACGGGATCGTGATCGAGATCGTCGTGATCGCGGACGTCGTTTCAGAAGTCAATCCAAGGATTGCGGAAAGAAAGATCGTCGCGAAGCACCCGAGAACGTTCTCGCGAGCGCGAAAGATCGAGAGAATGCGATCGAGAGTGCGAAAGAGATCGAGGAACCAGGGACAATCGCAACGACCCGTCCGAAACGGAGAAAAACAAGGACGACAAGAGAAAATCTGATGGTGCGACGTCGGGCAACGACGATGACGGAAGGAGAGACGGAGGGTGCGACGAAGGTGCGCGCAGAGCCGACGACGACGAGGAGGATGGCAAATCGGACGACAGAACGCATGAATCGTCCAAGAAGAAACTGCTGATGCTGGCCAGAAAAAGGCAGAGGAGGACATCAAAGGACACCCAGACGCTGCAGAAGAGGCAGGTGGAGGTAGACGCACTGAGAAAGGCTTAGCAGGAAACGCGCAGGACTAGCGGAGCCGGCAAAGATTTCGGCGGCGTCAAGGGTAGGGAATGGGATGAGAGGGTTAGGTGAATTTCTTAGATTTTCTTTCATCACTTTTCAAGGAGACGACACGCTCAGGCGTCTGGATACAAAAATTAAGTAATAATGAGGAACGAAGGGTGATTAGAATTGGGGGATCTGAATTTTATTCAGGGAAAAACGATAGGTTGAAATTTTTAGGGATCATTTTTTTGACGATTCTTCATTTATCTCACAAGGGGAGGCTACGATGCATGGGTCACCGATTCGATCCATCTTTAGTACACGCGTGTAGGGCATAACCAGGAGTACAACGAGTGCAAGCAGTAAGATGCGCTTCTCAGCCGTTTTCGAGAAATTAATTAATCGAAATTGCAGTGTGTGTTGATGTGCATTTTACGTTAATAACATTTCAACGGCCGCGTGGCGCAACGGTTAGAGCCCAGATTCGTAATGGCGGGATCGCTGGATCGAATCCGCCGGTAATATATATTTTTTTTTTTTTTCTAACATTTCACATTTCTTACAAATTTAGTTGTCTTGAATAAATTTTATTTTGGAATCAATTGTAATAACTTCTTTTTTTGACGGAAAGAGGGATTTTGAAAAAATCGTACAAGAGATTGAAGAATCAATACTTTTATTCCCAGTATTTTGTACAACTATTCATTCTACCTTATTTTCTACTCACTATCGTGCTGTCCGAGCGCCGAATTACTGCACGAAGTAGGATGATATCGGTCGTAGAAGCAGGGAAAACAATAGTTATTGCGTCATTTTGCGCAAGTGATAAATGCCGTATTTTTTCGCACATCTATCCGAAAGCCAATTATCAAAAGACTACAGAACTGCGCTTACATTATCGAACACGATAGAGAAATAACTTCCAGAGAAGATTGTATCAAAATTCAGTCTCGCGTACACCATCAATTGTCGGCACCAATTTTCTGTAGCATGTTAAAATACGCGTGGTTTGCCGCCAAATTGTGCGATGACTGGACATTGATCATGAACGTGAAAGAAGTTTGCTTTCGGATAGATGTGCGAAAAAATACGGCATTTATCACTTGCGCAAGATGCCGCAATAACTATTGTTTTCCCTGCTTCTATGACCGATATCATCCTACTTCGTGCAGTAATTCGGCGCTCGGACAGCACGATAGTGAGTAGAAAATAAGGTAGAATAAATAGTTGTACAAAATACTGGGAATAAAAGTATTGATTCTTCAATCTCCTGTACGATTTTTTCAAAATCCCTCTTTCCGTTAAAAAAAGAAGTTATTACAATTGATTCCAAAATAAAAATTATTCATGGCAACTAAATTTGTAAGAAATGTGAAATGTTAGAAAAAAAATTAAAAAAAAAAAAAAATGACCGGCGGATTCGATCCAGCGATCCCGCAATTACGAATCTGGGCTTTAACCGTTGCGCCACGCGGCCGTTGAAATGTTATTAACGTAAAATGCACATCAACACACACTGCAATTTCGATTAATAAATTTCTCGTAAACGGCTGAGAAGTGCATCTTACTACTTGCACCTGTTGTACTCCTGGTTATGCCCTACACGTGTACTAAAGATGGATCGAATCGGTGACCTATGCATCGTAGCCTCCCCTTGTCAGCTTGAATTCTCTATTAAGAAGGTTGCTTTGCGTTGAATGGAATGTGAGCAATGTGTAATGTTGGATTTTGCATCCTTTTTGTATTCTTATATGGCTTCTAAAGCCAATTGAGAAACCCTCATGCCAGAACCCTATTCCAGGATGTAGTTTTCAATTAGCACTTTTTATAAAAACTCTAACGAACACTAGGAAGAGTAGTTTTTGAGACATGTAGGAATAACTTTTCTTTCGAATAAGGAAGAATACCTATGGAACGTTTCATTATGATAAAATTATTACAATTGGTAAAAATCACGATTATATACTACAATAATTATATAGTAATAATAATAATAATGAACACGTCCATATAAATAAATAATGATTATTATTAGTGTTATTATCATTATTATTAATATTATTAATAATAATTATAATAATGTAATAATAACGGGTAATTATTTACTTTCACGGCTTTTCCGAATTTCGACCGGATTTCCCAATTTCTTTTTCGAGGATGTTTGTTTGGTCCTGTAGATGAAGAATCAGGTGAGGGAGGTCAAAAAATGTTATGGGAAATATTTTTTTTTTACGTTTTTTCGAAATTTTTTTTTTTTTTTTCGATGATCGGGAGTTGCTGTCCAGTATCCTGTATCATGTCTGTGGGTAAGTGCATGATTGGGCTCATGTGTAGATGACCGTCGATGCGTGTGCGTCGGTTGTGCGTAATTGTCTGAAGATAAATTTCTTAACGCCGTATATCGACTATGGCGATTGCGTTGCGGAATGAAAACAAACATCTTTAGCATTAAAAAATGTCAACACTGTTTTGATCCTGCCTTCCGTACTACGGAGTCCGCAAGAATTTCACGGTTTCGGTAGTTCGTCCGAGTACAATCGTTTAATAATTTTCTCAACGCTGTATACCGACTGGCGACTGTGTTGCAAAATGAAAACAAACATCTTTCGCATCCTATACCATGGAGTCCGCAAGAATTTCGCAGTTTCGATAGTTCTTGCGAATACAATGGATTGCGACGGCTGTGTTCTTACTCGCCGCGAGTTTCAGCGCGTATGTGAAAATCAAGACCGTCTTCTTGATTTTCTTAAATCACACGGCGTCATTCAAAAATCCGTTAAGTGTAGTAGTTGTGGACAACCGGCCGTTTTGAACCCCAAAGATTTATTCTGGAGATGCCAGAAAAGCCAAAAAATCGCCAAGGGATAAAAAATTGTGACGACGAAATGTGCCTTCAAAAAATTAATTCGAACGGGCACCTGGTTCCAAGATGCATCTATGTCTATTGAGAATGCCTACATTTTCATAGGCTATTTCATCACATTCAAGCCTCCGCGTCAAGAATTCCTTGAAAATGAAATGAGTCTGAGCAGTCGTACCGTCGTGGATTGGTCCAGCTTCGTTCGAGAGGCGATCCTTTCGTGGTACATATCTCGTTCGCAGCCTATCGGTGGTCCTGGCTGTATCGTAGAGATCGATGAAGCCAAATTCGGAAAACGAAAATACAATCAAGGTCGCATCATTGATGGTCAATGGATTTTCGGTGGTTTTTCGCGTGATACGAAGGAGGTTTTCATCGTTCCCGTTGCAGACAGATCGTCGAAAACGTTGCTCGATGTGATATCACGAAAGGTTCGACCTGGATCAACAATAATGTCCGATTGCTGGAAAGCATATAATTGCCTTCAGTCAGAAGGCTTTGTTCATCTGGCGGTGAACCATTCATACAATTTCGTCGATTCGGATACTGGCGCGCATACGCAAAACATTGAGCGTGCTAGGCGGGAAGTCCGGACGAACGTTCCACGATACGGTCGTCGGGAATACCATATGGATGGCTATATTGGTGAATTTTTTTTCAAACGCCAATATCCAAACCATCTTGATAGATTCCATATGATATTCCAGATCATTGGAGCCATGAATGAGCACGAAGAGTCATCATCGGAAGACTAAATTCAGAAGATACATCGGCCCTTTTCAGGGCCACCAAACTTATTTAACGTAACGCACTCTTGGCGCTTATCACACGTGCGCTTGAACGCACGTGCACCCATGCATTAACTAACTTGTGCACACACACACATACTTATGTATATGATACGGGGAAGCAATTCCTGAACAACCTCCCCCTCCCCCCAAAAAAAAAATCTGAAAATTGTTAAAAAAAAATATTTCCAATAACATTTTCTGACTTCCCCCACTTGATTCTTCATCTACATGACCAAACAAACATCCTCGAAAAAGAAAATTTTGAAAAACTGTACAATTCGGAAAAGCCGTGAAAGTAAATAATTACCTCCTGAGGAAAAATAATCAAATTAATATTGATTAGAAAATATTCAACATTTTTTTCAATGACTGAATGAAATTATTTTTTATGTTTGATTTATTTGCATTCTTCTTTTACAACAACTCGTCAATGATTTTTATTCTTACAGTCGTAAGACTACAATAATTTTGGTAATTTTTTAGGAATACACAAACTATGATGTTCCATGAGTAAATGTACTTATATTGCTCGTTTACATTGAATTGGCGCAGCAGATCGAGGGAGAAACGAATAGAATTGGTGGACCGTTGAGCATTCGTACGGTTGTCGTAGTCCGAGGTCTCTCCCGAGAGGAACAAGGTTTGAAATTGCGTATGGGTTGCGAAGTACGTACAAAAATTCGTATACAATTTGTTTATAGAATATCGTAAAATGTTATCGAATGATTTTATGTTTTTTCTTTTCAAGATTGTCATCGCAACTGCTGGAAAATTAGATAGACATGGGTTATGAGCCAGGTCGGTAAAACATTTTTTTATTATTAATTTATCTATATATATTATTTATTATATATTAAATTATCTAACGTTTTTTTATATGAAATATTAACCCTAGATTGGGTAACTGGGGTCTTACGGGGCCCCACTCGATATTCAAACTACGCCCTCAGCTCAGCCAGATTACTAATCGGTCTGGGACCGTAACCATAATTTACTTCGAGTGTCCGACTGTCGCTTTCGGTCGGTGAGCCACGAAATTAGTGCTCTGGGTGTACTGTGAACAATAAATAAGACCGGATGGGGTCTCTTAAGACCCCAGTTACCCAATAACGTCAAAGAATTTTGTTGGTAAAAGTGTTTTTTCGTTAAATAATTTTATTTGAGCGTTTCGAACGTGAATTTTGCAGTACGAATGTAAAAACTTATTTCGTTTAAAAAAATTTTTGACTTTTTTTTTTTTTTTTTTTTTTTTTTTTTTTTACAAATCACGATAAAAAGTTTTTTTTTAACAATGGCAAACAATTCGATCTGATGACTTTTCATGCATCATCAAAAACATGAAAGTTGAACCAATATCCAGTGAGAGATTTGTTCCTGACTTTAGACGTATAAGGTAATTTTCGTATAATTTAACATATTTTCAAACATTTATAATAAATTTTAATCGAAGTAATCAATTATACTAGTAATTTTTAATGATATTTTTCAGTCGTCAGATTCTTGTCATTTCCTCTTTTTCATACGTTTGAATAATTATATTTTTTTTTTTAAAGGAAAATTCGGTCAGATACTTTTAAAGTGTGACTATTTATCTCTTAAATTCCGTTGGAATTTTTAAGATCGCTAGAATTGTTGGAATACTACGGTAAATTCTATGAAAAAAGTCGAATTCGCGAAATGTTTAGGTTTTTTTTCGGTTTAGACAACTTCGTCCATATGTTTTCGAAGTAAACAACAAATGATTGGTACCACTGCCTTCCATATTAAAAAACGAAGAGATTGCACTGCTTAAAAGTTGTCCTAACCGAATTTGAGCCATCATCCCATGCGACTTAAGTCTCGGGTCTTAAAAGACCCCAGTTACCCAATGACGTATGAGCCAGCTATGTTACCCAATCTAGGGTTAAAATGAAATATCTTCTTAAATTCGCAGATGTTGAAAAAATTCTCGAATACATTCCGGTGACGAGTTTAAAACCGGACAACGAGGACGCGGAAAATGAAAACAAATTGCTGGCAAATTACAAGACGAAAACAAAAATTCAGACAGGTACGATTTTTTTCGAACAATTGATCGATAATTTTATTCAACATTGTCACACAGCTGAAGTAGCGAAGGATATAAAAAATAGTACAACGAATGGTGATGCTTTCGCAGTCAACGTCGGTTCTGCCGGCAAACCCACCAAGAGAACCGAACAGATCGTTCACATTATGGGAGAGAACGACAAGCGTCGTAAACTCATGGAAATATTGGGTCGTGGCGTTAACCACCGGTTATTATATTCGTTAATCAGAAAAAAGAAGCCGATGTGTTTGCTCGAGGACTCGAGAAACTTGGGGTGAGTCTATTTTTTTATCGAATTAATTTTGTGAAAAAGAAAAATATTTTATTTCAATAAAATTTAAATAATTCATCTATAAGAACAAAATTTTATAATTGAATTCTCGTTCTAATGAAAAATGAAAAATAATATTTTTTAACGGAAATTCAGGATTGAATTATCATTTTTATACGAATGATTACTTTTGCCCTTGTCAGTACAACGCCTGTACGCTTCACGCCGGAAAAGGTCAAGAGCATCGTGAATACGCTCTAGCGTCGCTCAAAAACGCAAGCAAGGATATGCTTGTGGCGACTGACGTTGCCGGTCGTGGTATCGACATCAAAGACGTCTCCATGGTCATCAATTACGACATGGCCAAAACTATCGAAAGTAACACTCATTTTTTATTTTTTTGCTAATATCCACACGGTGTGTCTCAAAAGTTCCTATCTATAAGTCTTGTTTGCTTATACGGACAAGCCCAGAATCGTTTGTTGATTCGATCCGTTTGAATTTCGAGAAAACCAATTGCGTGTTTTTCACCTGCGTCCCGAAATGTCGATCGACAAAAGAGCGAACAGTTTGTGTCAAGTTGAGAACTGAAAACCCCGAAAAAAGTACGCAAACTTCTCGAAAACAATCGTCATTGGTGATGAACATGGTTTTTTTTATACGAGCCACAAACTAAACACCAGAGCCGGGAATGGGAGACTTCGGAGGAAGCAACATGGAAACAAGTGCACATGCGAAAATCGGGGGTGAATAAATGTTTTCGACAAAGGGGTAGCCGAAATGTCTTTGTAAAAAGATGTGCTACATTTCCTTCAGTCTCTTTCAGTTCGGTACAAGTGCGAGAGAGATAGCTGAAACTTCGTAAATTTTTTTTTGTCTCCCACCGTTTTCCTCTTGAATAAAATACGAGACTTGTTGACTGCCAAATTTTAGTTTAGTTGCCGACAAAGTTGCTTTACAATTTTTTTCACCTACCGAAGCAATCACTCGAATTGAAGAAGAAGAATCGATTTAAACAAATTTTACGATGGGTATACCAATCTTCATTGATGCAAGTCCATGAGCCTTCCAAAAGGCTGGCAAAAATGTGAAAAACTGTTACCGTTGATTTTTTCATGATTACCCAGAAACGGTCGATGATAAAATTATTCGAACTCAAGACGGCAAAATCAAAGACTTGGGCCTTTTTTTTACACAACTTCGAGAAATAACTTACATCTCGCATAATAGTGAGAATTTAAACGTGACATTTTTTTTCTACCGAGAAAAAATGTTAAATATAACCCGAAAATTTTGAAACCGTCGAGACAATAGTAGTCATTCTTTTATTTCCCTATAGCCATACTAGGTAAGCCCCTTACGTGCTGACGGTCGTTGATCGTTGACGTATTCCATTAGTGTAATTCATCGTCGGATACGCCTCCGTAGATGTGCGAACGATTTACCAGCCATTGCTACTTCGATGATGAAGGTAATGGTTGCACATCCCAAGCCGATTCCAAGAAGTACAAATGCGAACCTTAACTGTTTGAGAGTTAGTACTCGCGGTTCCGGATCCTGTTCTTTTTGTTCGTAAGATGTGATTGTATTTATCAAGCTATTGCGGTGTAGACTGACTCGAGTTTCCGCAAGGGCACCTGCTGCGGCTCTCCCCAAAATCACGTTGACCCTTCCTTGAAGGGGCCAATTCGGTCGGATCAGATAAGCCCCATAGATGACGCCGATAGATTCTCGGGATAGGTGGAGGTTGTCGTCGGCCGCCATGTCAAGAAGCGTGTCCATCACATCTACACAAGCAGCTTTAGAGTCGTTCAATACATAATGTAGGCAGGTTGGGCCTGATACTAATACGTAACGGCCCTCAAATGCTGGTCCGTTGAAAAGAGATCGGTATCCCTCAAACCCATATATGGTGTGATCAGATCGAGCAAGGTCGTCAATGGTATCGATGGTCGGCAGACGCTGTTCTTTCGTCAGCAGCGACGCAAATACTCCCGAATAAATTCCCTGAATGGTTACCACGAATATGAATAACGTACAGAGATAAATCCTTGGGGCTTGCCTCTCCGGTGTTTTGTGGAGTGCCGCATGACACACTATGAGCACGAGATCCAGAATTGCCGAGATGAGAGGTCGTCTCAGCCAAAACTTGAAGAACAACAGCGTAATCGTCAATACCACGACTACACCATAACGTGATCTTCTGTCGAGGACAGACACGATCTTTTCGAGCTGGGATTTGTGGCCAGGATACTGAGTAACAACCCCCACGTGGAATGCGATACGTGGATAGGTAGCGTAAAAATCTGGGTAATACTGGTGAAAGACGATATTTAAGTGAATATCATCGATACCACTGGCGACGGCTTCTGCAAGATTAATCTCATTCCTTTCTGAGCTTATCGAAGTACCCCAACTGTACGGTTGGGCGCGGATGCTCCAGTTGCCATTGAGCGGACCTTGGAGAATCTGAGCGTTAGCGTTCTTTATTTCGCTTATAAGCCAGGCTTTTTGTCCCATTTGCGGACTGAACCACCAACCGGGTCCCTCGCAAGACGCGCGGATTGAATGGCCACCGAGATCCAATGTCTTGTCGAAATCAAGTCCGGCACAAGGCGACTGATCTTCGCGGTATTCCCGCACATACACGGCCCAAGGATGATCGTTTACTCCGCTGTAAACATTCTCTAGCTGCCAAGGAACGGGCGCTTTGCTCGTGCAGGGGTTGAAAGTGTAAATCAACCGACCTTTTGTTCGGTGAAGACACACGACTTTTGAATTCAGCAGGTCAAAACGCCACGCTCGGGACAGTAAGTCAATAGCGGTCGAACATCCGTTTTCCACCTCCGGAAATTCTATCAGGAGAAAGGAAGCCATGTAGTTCCACCATTTTGTCGGCTTAATTTGCCAGAGAGTTTCCTGCAGAGACTCCCAACTGGTCGCCGTGATCACGAAAACTTGGAGTTTGTATCGAGATCCGCGGTCTACCGGACTGTGATTCTGGAACTGTGAAGTCTCATCGATCAATGTTACTGGTATAACGGAATCTCTTGATGATATCTCAGCCATGAGACTCTCAACGGACGGTCCAGCGATTCCCACGGTACTTAAACGGTCGGCGTAACATGATTCCAAGATGTCGATCTAAAAAATGAATGATTATTCGTCACCTTGGATTGCGCTTGTATTTACAGTATAGGAATCAACAGAAAACGAACATACCGATGCCTTGATGAGTGACGATTCATTTAGTTTGTAGGTCTTGATGGTTGATCCAGCCAAACATATTTTCGCAGCAAGCACCGAAATGCAAACGACCAATTTAATGAGCTGCATTGGAAAAAATATTGCCCTTCGTATTACGGGGAGTAAATGGACGTTCGGTGCTGTTCTTGTCTGTTTGAAGAAAGTACTCTGCAAGGAGATATTCGTTTTAATGCTGGCTCCCTAATAATTAAAGTTTTGTGAAAATATCTTTTATTTGCCATTTATACTTTCAACGTTTTTTTTTCCCCCATTGATTTTTGAATGTTTTTCTATGAGTAGAAAAAATAGTTTCGATCCAGTTTTCTTTGTAGAAAAGGTTCAGTTTTTCCAGAAAAAATCCAAAAACTTTTTTGGGCTCCAAAAAATTACTTAAAATCGCATTTAAAATATAAAAGTCGACTTTTCGGCTGATTTGTAGATACTTCAAAAAAATGTTTATATTTATTTCGAAAAGCTGAGAAAATTTTACACAACTTATGTAGAAATCAAGTTGGGATTTTTGTAATAACTCGTGTAATAACAACAAATGCTTGAAAAAATGATTAAAGCCTCAATTTGAACTTGATCGACCTATGATTTCGACTTTGTTTCTGCATATGAGCGATTCCACCAATTCGAGTACCGGTTTTGGGCGTCGACATCAGCGATCTGTTTGGAACTTTAAGAAATGGAAGCCCCTATTGAGAAATGAACTCTGAGATTTTTCAAGATTTTTCCCTTGGTTATTTTCGCTGCAATTGTATGAGTAATTCTGTGAATTTTTTTTTTTCATTTATTTCTCAATGTGTTTTGATAAAAACGAAAATTAGACTTGACCACGTTTTTGATGTGAAAAAAGCTCAGCTTTTCGAAAAAAAATAAAAAAACATTTTTGGGCTCTAAAAAATTACTTAACATCGCATTTGAAATATAAAAGTCGATTTTTAGGCCAATTTGTATTTTTTTTGAATATTAAAAGTTTTTTTCTTCGAAAAGCTGAGAAAATTTCACATAATATATGTAGAAATCAAGTTGTAATCTCTGTTGTAACGGCCGCGATCTCCCCCCATCGATCGCGTGGTAACAACGATGAGCTAGTAGATCATGCCATCGAAATTGGGCCAATCAGGACCCAGTTTCGACCGCGTGATTTAACGTATTGCGCGTGATTTCGGCGTAACTAGGTACCGAGAGCGTACCGAGGCCGGTGAGTCGTCCGACGCCTGTCGAAGAAATAAGATGGATCGGCTCCGGTTATTCCCCCATACGGCCGAGCACGTGTTTGTAATACACGATAAAAATAAAATAAAATATAAAATAAACGAGTGAATCGACGGACTGATGATCTCGAATATAAAAAGCCCGACAGAGTGTGGCGATTTAAACTATTAAAACTTAAAGTAAAAAATAACAATGTGTAAACTAACGGAATTTGGAATCTTATGTGATGATGGCGACCGGCACGTGTAAGGACAACGAAAGTAACGTGACATTACACATAAACAATTAAAAAATAAACTAATAAAATAAATTCAACGATGAAATCAATTCACGAAGCCACGACGGACCGTTGGCGAATTGATTACAAGCCCGACAAAGTGTGGCCAATTAAACGATAAACTTAAAACTGAAATATATAAAATGTACCCGGTATGAAATTCCAAAGGATGATTCGTGGTAAAACAGGCAATAAATTAGGACAATGGACAAGGAAACGATAGTGAACGTGAACAATAGAACGAATATAAATGATGGTTATGGATTACGACGAATGGCGAACACAAAGGAGATGAATACGAATGAAAAATAAATAGAAAGGTGTCTGATTATGGGTTGTATGAATTTGTATTGACAAGTATCATGTGAGTGGAATTATATGTGGGAATGACGTGTAAATGAATAAAGAGGATAATGTGGGTGAATGATAAATTTAAATAAGGTCATGATAATTATATCTATGAATGAGATGAAATAAAAATAGAAATGAATGATTTACGTAATAAACAAATGGGTTTGAATTATTAAAATGAAATGAAACGATAATGTGTCGTTTAACGTAAAAAATGAATACTTTCTTTTTGAATTTGTTTAATAAATTCCTCACAAAAGTCGACCTCACTCCGACCCAACCCACATCGAAGACAGCGAGCGAAGAAAATTCGATACACTGTAATAACTCGTTGAACCCCCAAATGTATGACAAAGCAACTAAAACCTCAATTTATATTTTTTCATTTTCAAAAGATTCGTATTACTGTTTCTACTACAATTTTACAGTGTCGTAAGACCGTGTTGTACCGTATATACCCTGAAACCATAGGATCAAAGATAAAACTTAAAGTCATGTGGTGACACTGTTAGTTTCGCAAGTGCGCCCTCTACAAGTAAAGAGGGGGGGGGGGGGGGGGGGTAAGGTTAATTCGATATAAAAAAAGCATACTTTTGGTGATTTTTTTCAAGACACAGTTGATATACATTTATTTCTATAATGATTTCTCAATAACGTAACATTTGAAGAATATTCTATGAAATTTTTATTAACTTCTATTAACAAATGAGCCATTGACGGAGAATCTCTGCGGACGTCTCTAAAAAAAGTTTTATTCCGGTGCCCATCATATCTCATTACTAGATCATTTAAGACCGAAAAACAGAATGATTTTATTAGGTTATAAGTTTCTGCAGTCGATGACGTCGAGTATTTAAATAAAAATTGATTTTTTTAATTTTTTACAGCACTTAGAAGTCAAAATGCTGATTTTTCATTTAAAAAATTGAAAACGTTGCAATTTTTAAATACGATAGAATAAATTTTAAAAAACTCGACGTCATTACCTGCAGAAACTTGTCACCTAATAATATCATTTTGGTTTTTTAGGCTCCGACGATCCAGTGATGAGTTATGATGGGCACCGGAATAAAACTTTTTATAGAGACGTCCGCAGAGATTCTCCGTCAATGGCTCATTTGTTCGTAAAAGTTAATGAAAATTTTATAGCATATTCTTCAAATGTTACGTTATTGAGTAGTTAGTATAGAAATAATAGTACATTATGACACTAGTACGAAATTTTTTTTTCTGACGAGTGTGACTTTGCAGAACCAGCCGAAGGCGAGTGTTGCAATCACACGAGTCCAGAAAACGTTTTTCGTACGAGTATCATATAAATTTTTATGTCACAATGTGTGCAAATGCGGTTTGACCCGAACGAAGTGCGCGTAAAACCGCACTTTTACGCGCACCGTGTCATAAATGTATATTAACTGTGTCGTGGGTCATTCCATCCCATTTCAACCAGCAGTTGACCCTCGGCCTCGCCGATTTTGTTCAATCTTGGGCAGTTTGTTGGTATCGACAAAGAACAGACCTAATTCCAAGAACTTTTCGATATTTTGATTTTTGGTGAAGATACGGCATTTTGAAAAAACTGCAGATTTTCGTGTAATGGAAACTTTGAAAGCACATAACTCAGCCCCTAATTGAGATAAATTAACGAACAAAGAGTCGGTCTTTTTTCAATTGAATACAGAATCTTATTCTGAAATGAAAAAACAAATTCGCGATCATTTCGGCAATTTTTGAAAATTTTTAAAATTTCAAATTTGAAAATTCCAAATTTGATACGTAGCGATTTGGCTCAATTTTTTTTCTGAAATACCCCGATACCAGTACTAGACATCTGTAAAGTTTGGTCGAGGTGTTTTTTGAAATACGGGAGAAAAAAAATCCCGCGTAATTGTAAACATTTTCGGACGAACCATTTTTCTCCACAATCATGCGCTTATGAACCTGCGCAGAAATAGAATGAACAAAGCTCTCTTGAATTTTATTAGGGGAAATCTTAGACATTATTATATTTGGAAACAGATAATGGGTTTGATCAAAAAGAGATCGAAATTATGGCATACTCCCCATGCAGTGAGTATTCAAACAAATCTGTACATCTGGTTAACTCATTCAAAAACGGGGATAAATTCTTTAAATATTTATTCATCAAATTACATTGTTAAAATCGATCGTTGGACGCATGCTTTTCTTTCATTGCCATGAAAACCCAAAAGTCTCACAGAAGTGATTGTGAACTATGGGCGTAATTGTCCGAAGTGACTTCTGAACTATACTTTATAAACCTTGAACGGATTTCAGCACACCATTTGACCAAGGATGGGCATAGATTTTTTTTCAACTACACAAAAATACTTTTCAATTTATTGTTAGTCTTTTGTCCGGCTTGGAATACAAGATACATTTTCACTCGTTGTTTGACTCGGGTCGGTATGGAAAATACATTCTATTTCGATATTTTAAGGAGTCTTATTCATTTAAGTTCTGGGCAGGTTCTTAAGCGCATGATTGTGGAGAAAAATGGTTTGCCCGGAAATGTTTACAATAACGCGGGATTTTTTTCCTCCCGTATTTCAAAAAACACCTCGACCAAACTTTGCAGATGTCTAGTACTGGTATCGAGGTATTTCAGAAAAAAAATTGAGCCAAATCGCTGTATACTAAATTTGGAATTTTCAAATTTAAAATTTTCAAAATTTTTAAAAATTGTCGAAATGATCGCGAATTTCATTTTTTATTTCAGAATAAGATTCTGTATTCAATCGAAAGAATAATGACTCTTCGTTCGTTAATTTATCTCAATTAGGGGCTGAGTTATGTGCTTTCAAAGTTTCCATTGCACGAAAATCTGCAGTTTTTTCAAAATGCCGTATCTTCACCAAAAATTAAAATATCGAAAAGTTCTTGAAATTAGGTCTGTTCTTTGTCGATACCAACAAACTGCCCAAGGTTGAACAAATCGGCGAGGTCGAGAGTCAACTGCTAGTTGAAATGGGATGGAATGACCCCATTGAGAAATTAATGAAAAAAGAAAACATATAAACTCACCGAATCACCCATACAATTACAGCGAAAATAACCAAGGGAGAAATCTAAAAAAAAATCAGAGTTCATTTCTCAATAGGGACCTCCATTTCTCAAAGTTACGAAAAGATCGCTGATATCGACGCTCAATACCGGTACTTGAATTGGTGGAATCTCTCATATATTATGTAAGATTTTCTCAGTCTATCGAACAAAATATTTTTTAAATTCATTCAAATTACACAATGACCGAAAAATCGACTTTTATTTTTCAAATCCGATTTTAAGTAAAATTTCTGGAGCCAAAGAATGTCTTTAATTTTTGTTTGAACAGCTGAGTCTTTGTACATAGAAAGCTTGGTTGGGACTGATTTTTTCAAATAAACATACATTGAGAAATAGCAATAATAATAATGATAATAATCATAATAATAACAATAATAACAATAATAATAATAATAATAATAATAGTAATAATAATAAGAATAATAATAATAATAATAATTCAAAACGGCACAGGATGACCCATACAATTACTGCGAAAATAACCAAGGAAAAAATCTGAAAAAAATTAAGAGTCAATTTCTGGATGAGGACTTGCATTTCTAAAAGTTACGAAAAGATCGCTGATAGTGATGCTTAAAATCGGTGCTCTATTCAGTGGATCCACCCATTTATAGTATACAAATAGATAGCAAACGAACGTACCTAGTCTTCGACGATTGACGATTCACTCCTTTCGATAATGTTGACGACTAACCCAACCAATTGCATTCGTAAAATAAGAGACACAAAAAGCGATGAATGCAACGAGGAGGATTGAGATCAATGCTTTTTCTCAGTGTCCACAAAAGTGAATCCGCACTTGCCTGGCGACACTATGTAATGTGAGAACAGTTCGATTTGACAGTTGGACTAGGAATGAGCGATTGGGCTGGAGCTGCTCCAACAGCGTGACGATATTTGTATTATTTTTCTAGTTTACCTTAGCAACTCATTCCAGGTCGATATCCATTTGCAGGACACGTTACATTTGCAATAACATTGAAACATTAAAAGCTCGCTTAAAAAAACGTAGGAAGAGAACTTTTAGAGCATGCATGTGGGAAGCTCTCCGTTGCGACACGGTTTTTCCATCTTCGGTTCTCACGCGATCGGCGATCCAGCTTGATCGACGCGTCACCCGTTGGTTCGTTTTTCCCTTTCGACACGAATTTGCTTTCTAAAGCAACCTTCACCGGAATAATCTATCGGGCATGATCGACCTGATCGGTCAAACGGCCACGTCGATCGCGTGAAAACTAAAGATGGACAAACCGTGTCACCACGGATAGTCGATCACATGCATGCTCTTTACTCTTTCCATCAACGTGTTTTCCACGCAAGCTTTCTATTTTCGCAATATAATTGTCAATGTAACGTGTCCCGCAAATGGATATCGACCCGAACTTCAAAGAAAACCTCGCGATGTGTCACGCTCCGATCTCGATCAAACTCTGCACGATTGCAGAGTCGTTCCAAATATTCGTGATTTTCTTTATGTGCGGTTTCGAATAGGTAGTTGGTGAAAACCACCCCTAAAAATAAAGAGATCAATCGTTATTCAATGATAACTCGTGAACGGGAGGAGAAAAAGGAACGTTTTCGTGGCGGAGTTATTTTACGCGGACTATATATTCGTCGTAAGAACGATCGGTAAATGTAAACAATTGACTATTATTTATTTGAAAAATGAAGTTTTTTTAAACATCTACGAAAGTTTTCGTTCGATCGGAATGTGAATTTGTGGGTATATGAGTGATTGAAAAATAGAGCTTATGTGTTGTTGGGTTTTTGCCTTATCATGAAAAAAATACACGGCCGATTTGAAATGTCATTTTGAGAATAAGGCGTTTAAAGTTTGTCTACCGGTCGACGCGCTCTATAGAGTCGCATCCGCTAAACCTTCGTATCTCGGCTATTATCACGAAAAACGCTTTACAATTTTTATGACACATTCTTAAGACTCTAAATAATGAGAATACAAAAGAAAAAAATGTCCACCAAACGCATGAGAAGACTGCCTCAACCGAATGAATTAAAAATCCTTATTTCTTGTGTCGTCTATCACAAACGAACGTAAGGGCGGGAAAAAGCAAGTTTCTCTGCATCTTATTTGCTAGAACTTCTTGTTTTCCACTTCCTGGTTTTCCGAAACGATAGGAAAATTCGGTCTTATCTTTCCCGAAACCAAAGGCCCAGCTCAAGAAGGGCACACACGCGTGTTCGGAGGGTTGCCATCGTACAGGCGCCCAACGTAGCGAAGATTAGCGCTTGCAGTAGTCCAGGCAGTAACTATGGCTCTTGTTCCGAGAATTCGTGCAAATAGTTCGTCAAAAGGTCGACAGTCTGCGGTTCCTATATTCCTCGGTGTCCTGTGACGCAATCTGTAAAACCAAATACCGACATAACCTCGAATTCAATCTAATTTTCGTTCGCAATCAATCTGTCAACATTCGTTGAATCATAAACAAATAATCAATCAATCGTTCGTGTTTTATAAACGATCACCATTCTGATTCTCACAAATCAATGTCCAATAGATCGAGCAAACGTCAACGAGATGAATTTTACGACATAACCTCGTATAAACAAAATTAATTTTCAAACGTAAATAACACCGTCGCAGACGTTATTCATTCGACTATGTGAGGAAAATTTTTTTTTTTCACCTATGCGAAGTGAAACGAAAGGTAATAATAAACAAGATTGAGAAAAAACAAATTTGAAGAGAGAGCGAATAATAAAAATGGCGTACGACAAAAAAACTTTGAGGAGAAGCAGATCGAGAGCGAGAGAGAGATCATCGCGATCGAGGACGTCGTTCCAGAAGTCGATCCAAGGATCGTGGATAGAAAGATCGTCGCGAAGCGCCCACACTGAAAAAAAGGGTTGGCTGAAATAGCGATTTTTTAGTGGTTAAGGAATAGTTGGACGGAACATTAACTAAGATGGATAAGCCAGTCATTGCGCATAGTGACCGTGACAATTTTTAATTGTGACAGTCGGTGGTCCGAGTAGAAACCGAATTTGGTAGGACAACAATCTCGTTGGATGAATGCATCACGCAAGCCCCATCACAGTGGCGCGTCGATCACACTTCGCGCGAGTCCCGCGTTTTCGTAATGTGCATCGCTTTCGTCCAGTTCGTGCGTTTAGTTCGTTTGAACGGAAATCGGATAAAAATCAGTGATACAGTGGAAATTTATTAAAAAATTAATAACCATTGCACGGATCAACCGATTTGAATAAAAATTGAATATGTCATAGACGTCACTGAGGTTTTTACTGGAGAAATCAGTGAACGTGAAATTTTGACATAACCTTAAAAAATTTTTTTTTATCATTTCAGATGTGCGATTTGAAATTGAAAATTGTAATTCCATATTTTATATAAATTCTATTTCGTTATTCTATGTTCTTTACATTCTTTCGTTTCTTCAAAATAAAAAATATTTTCCTATAATTCTCTTGTGCTGTTTATTTACACGGTTAACTGCCCGACAAACCCAAAGTAGTATAGTATATCCCAAACCGAATGCATCTATCTAGACAATATGTCTGAACTAATTAAACAGAGGCTACAACCAGAAACGTATTCGTGGTTCCAAACACACAGACTTGTATCGTCTAAAAGAAATAGACACACGAGCGAACTAAATGGCGTGACCACATTTCCAGCGAGATGTGCTGACCGATAGTATAGTCTCATCCTCTACTATAGTTGGATGAGGCAACCAAGATATAGCTGCATCGACCGACATGAAATAGGTGATATAACTAACCTTACCTCGACCATTAAAAAATGTCATAGTAGCCAACTAATGGGATGGCTCCCCAGAGACCAACAAAGTTGGCTATCACGCCCGATTCAAGGATCCACCATCCAATTCTTTTTTTCAGTGCAGAGAACGTTCTCGCGAGCGCGAAAGATCGAGAGAACGCGATCGAGAGCGCGACAGAGATCGAGCAATCAGGGACAATCGCAACGACTCGTCCAAGACGGAGAAAAGCAAGGACGAAAAGAAAAAAATTGGTTCGACGTCGGTAAACAACGAGGACGAATAGAAAGACGGAGGGCGAAACGAAGGCACGCGCAGAGCCCGACGAGGAGGAGGAGGATGGAAAATCCGAGGGCGGAACGCACGATTCGTCCAAAAAGGAACCGCTGAGTTTGGAAGAGTTGCTGGCCAAAAAAAAAGCCGTGGACGCCAGAGCCATGCCCAAATTTCTCACCAAGAAGGAGCGAGCCGCTCTGGCGCTGTAGAAGAGACAGACCGAGGTGGATGCTCTGAGAAAGACTCAGGAGGAAAATCGCAGAACCGGCGATCATTCCGGCGGGGGAAAGGATAGGTAATGGAATGAGAGGGATAGGTGAATTATTTCCTGTTCCTTTCAAATTTTCCTATTCGCACCAGACACTGAGGCATGTGAATGAAAAATCAAACAATAAGGAAAAGAGGAAGATCGGAATATAACAATCTGAATATTACTCAGGAACGTATGATATGTTTGTGGGGTTATTGTAGTTGTTTGCGAGACAATTAAGGGATTTTCATGATTTTTTCCCAACCATTTTAACTTAATTTTACTAATATATACTCTACACTATTAATTATAACATATTTTAAGTTTGCGGGAAATAATTCGTGTAAAACAATTCGTCTATTGATAATTTGTCGGAGGCGATTCGTGTAATAAAAATATCTCTAATAAAAATTTGTCTGAAGCGATTCGTCTTATAATGAGGCTGAAACTAGCGGGCAGTTCAGCGGGCAGTTCGCCGCGCGCGCAGGGGTTCTCACGCGCTACGCTGCACGCCGCACGAGTCCCGTAGCACGAGTCTCGTTCTCGCGGCAGAAGGCTCGCGGTAGATAAAAATTATTTAAAAATCGAACGCGATGAGATATTTCTGTCGCTGTTTGTGACAGGTTTCGAGACGGTCATACGAACGTAATTGCAGAGTTTCAGAAAATGTACACGAATATTTTTCGAGATAGATTGTTTAACTAATTATTTGACTCGTGACGTTTAAAATTAAATAAAAAACGAACGCGATGAGATATTGCTGTCGCTGTCTGCAACAGGATTCTAGATGGTCTTACGAACGTAATTGCAAAGTTTCAGAAAATGTACACGAATATTTTTCGAGATAGAGATTGCTTAACTAATTATTCAGCTCGCCGCATAAAAAATAGAATAAAAAATGAACGCGATGAGATATTGCTGTCGCTGTCTGCAACAGGATTCTAGACAGTCATACAAACGTGATTGCAAAGATTCAGAAAATGTACACGAATATTTTTCGAGATAGAGATTGTTTAACTAATTATTCAGCTCGCGGCATAAAAAATAGAATAAAAAACGAACGCGATGAGATATTGCTGTCGCTGTTTGCAACAGGGTTCTAGACCGTCATACAAACGTGATTGCAGAGTTTCAGAAGATGTACACGAATATTTTTCGAGATAGATTGTTTAACTAATTATTTGACTCGTGACGTTTAAAATTAAATAAAAAACGAACGCGATGAGATATTTCTGTCGCTGTTTGCAACAGGGTTCTAGATGGTCTTACGAACGTAATTGCAAAGTTTCAGAAAATTTACACGAATATTTTTCGAGATAGATTGTTTAACTAATTATTTGACTCGTGACGTTTAAAATTAAATAAAAAACGAACGCGATGAGATATTTCTGTCGCTGTTTGCAACAGGATTCTAGATGGTCTTACGAACGTGATTGCAGAGTTTCAGAAAATGTACACGAATATTTTTCGAGATAGAGATTGCTTAACTAATTATTCAGCTCGCCGCATAAAAAATAGAATAAAAAATGAACGCGATGAGATATTGCTGTCGCTGTCTGCAACAGGATTCTAGACAGTCATACAAACGTGATTGCAAAGATTCAGAAAATGTACACGAATATTTTTCGAGATATAGATTGTTTAACTAATTATTCAGCTCGCCGCATAAAAAATAGAATAAAAAATGAACGCGATGAGATATTGCTGTCGCTGTCTGCAACAGGATTCTAGATGGTCTTACGAACGTAATTGCAAAGTTTCAGAAAATGTACACGAATATTTTTCGAGATAGAGATTGTTTAACTAATTATTTAGCTCGCGGCATAAAAAATAGAATAAAAAACGAACGCGATGATATATTTCTGTCGCTGTTCGCAACAGGGTTCTAGATGGTCTTACGAACGGGATTGCAAAGATTCAGAAAATGTACACGAATATTTTTCGAGATAGAGATTGTTTAACTAATTATTCAGCTCGCGGCATAAAAAATAGAATAAAAAACGAACGCGATGAGATATTGCTGTCGCTGTTTGCAACAGGGTTCTAGACAGTCATACAAACGTGATCGCAAAGTTTCAGAAAATGTACACGAATATTTTTCGAGATAGATTGTTTAACTAATTATTCAGCTCGCGGAATAAAAAATAGAATAAAAAACGAACGCGATGAGATATTTCTGTCGCTCATCGCGACAAGAATCTCATCGCGTTCGTTTTTTATTTAATTTTATACGCCGCGAGCCGAATAATTAGTTAAACAATCTCTATTTCGAAAAATATTCGTGTACATTTTCTGAAACTTTGCAATTACGTTCGTAAGACGATCTAGAACCCTGTTGCAGACAGCGACAGCAATATCTCATCGCGTTCGTTTTTTATTCTATTTTTTATGCCGCGAGCTGAATAATTCGTTAAACAATCTCTATCTCGAAAAATATTCGTGTACATTTTCTGAAACTTTGCAATTACGTTCGTATGACCATCTAGATACCTGTCACAAACAGCGACAGAAATATCTCATCGCGTTCGATTTTTAAATAATTTTTATCTACCGCGAGCCTTCTGCCGCGAGAACGAGACTCGTGCTACGGGACTCGTGAGGCGTGCAGCGTAGCGCGTGAGAACCCCTGGGCGCGCGGCGAACTGCCCGCTGAACTGCCCGCTAGTTTCAGCCTCATCCAACGACCATATATCGTTGCGCAAGCGTTGTCGCCGATTTTACGCATAACAAGAGTTCTGTATCCTAAATGAAGCTGAAACAGGCAGACGTTTCTGGCAGACGCCGAGCGCTAGCGAGCGTGCGGTTTTGGATGGGACTGTCCCCACTACCGCGCTGCCGTAAGACGCTCGACTCACGGCGCTCGAACGTGAAATTTCGTTCAAAAATTGATTAAAAGAAAAAACAGTTTCCCAGCTGAACAAGGGGTAGTGTAAGAGATTCCTCAATATGTATAAAATGTTCATATAGGCTCCTCGGAATAAACCGATCTATCTGCCGAAAGCAGATAGCTGATCGGAGATTTATTTCAGGTGAAGGTCATTTAACAATGAACGCCCACGATTCTAGAGGAACATTACAAAAGTTGTCCGTTTAATTAACGTAATAACTTTTGGACCGATGTAAGACGATCTGCCAGATTTCTTTCAGGGATAGCATAATGCCTACCCAAGGAACTCATGGATTGAACGGATCTTGCAAAATATACAACATATGTATGTTGTCGAATCGTGCTGAAGTCGTAGCCTCAGTGGGTAAGTGTGGGCGGGCGATTTCAGGGCGTTTCAATACGACCTACACAACATTACACACTAACAAGGGGAGGATACGATGCATGGGTCACCGATCCGATCCATCTTTAGTACACGTGTAGGGCATAACCAGGAGTACAACAGGTGCAAGTAGTAAGGCGCATTTCTTAGCCGTTGCCGAGAAATTGATTAATCAAAATTGCAGTGTGTGTTGATATCCATTTTACGTTAGATAAATTTCAACGCCAGCGTGGCGTAGCGCTAAGAGCCCAGACTTGTAAGCGCGGGGTTGCTGGATCGAACCCCGCCGGTAATTTTTTTTTCTTTTTTTTCTAACATTTCACATTTCTTACAAATTTAGTTGCCTTTAATAATATTTATTTCGGAATCAATTGTAATGACTTATTTTTTTAACGGGAAGAGGGATTTTGAAAAAATCATATACAGGAGTGAACTTTTTTATCAACCACATAATTTACGTTTTCTGCATTGCAAATAAATAAACAGTTATAATACAAGTGGAAATTATTATACAAATAATAATTATTTATTTGTTTTGCAAGAGGCAACACTGCGAAATTTGGACCGAGGGTGCAAAAATCAGTCGACGAGTATGCGAAAATATATGGGGTATTCCTGGGAATTTCGGCAACTTCGGACAGTTGGGTCGAAATTTTTGCCCCCCAATTTTTTTCATTAATATGTGTTCAAAATAAAGAGACACCTATTTCGGCGTTTTTTATTTTGAGCTCCCACTTTTGAAATACAGTCAAATGAAGTTTTTGAAGTATTGACCACATTCGGTCATTCAAATCGATATATCTCAGCAACGGTTAGTGATAACTCAAAAAACCACAGGTATTTTTTTTTCGTTTTTGAACGCTTTATACATTGAAAACATTGACGATTATGTTGCACAAATTCAACAATTATTTATAAACAATTCAAAATTAAAAATGAAATACAACAAAAAATGTACCCTTAATTTTTGAAATGTATTTTTTTTTCAATTCCTTGAACAAAAACGAAAATTTAGCCACCTTGAACTTTTTGGGCCGACGCTTCGTTCGGGAGTTATAGATTTTTTTGTCACAAAAAACCCGTAAATGTTTACCCGGTTGTTAAGAATAAAAGCTATAACTTTCGAACGAAACGTCGGCCCAAGTCCGGCCGGGTCTCAAAATTTTTCTTTTCGTCCAAGGAATTTGAAAAAAAATCAATTTCAATAATTAAGGGTACTTTTTTCTTCATGCAATTTTTTACTAATAAAATACGTATATTTACCGGTTTTTTATGACAAAAAAAGCTATAACTTTCGAACGAAACGTCGGCCCAAGTCCGGCCGGGTCTCAAAATTTTTCTTTTCGTCCAAGGAATTTGAAAAAAAATCAATTTTAATAATTAAGGGTACTTTTTTTTTCATGCAAATTTTTACTCATAAAATAGGTAAATTTACGGGTTTTTTGTGACAAAAAAATCTATAACTTCCGAACGAAGCGTCGGCCCAAAAAGTTCAAAGTGGCTGAATTTTTGTTTTTGTTGAAGGAATTAAAAAAAAAATACATTTCAAAAATTAAGGGTACATTTTTTGTTGTATTTCATTTTTAATTTTGAATTGTTTATAAATAATTGTTGAATTTGTGCAACATAATCGTCAATGTTTTCAATGTATAAAGCGTTCAAAAACGAAAAAAAAACACCCGTGGTTTTTTGAGTTATCACTAACCGTTGCTGAGATATATCGATTTGAATGACCGAACGTAGTCAATACTTCAAAAACTTCATTTGACTGTATTTCAAAAGTGGGGGCTCAAAATAAAAAACGCCGAAATAGGTGTCTCTTTATTTTGAACACATATTAATGAAAAAAATTGGGGGGCAAAAATTTCGACCCAACTGTCCGAAGTTGCCGAAATTCCCAGGAATACCCCATATACAAACGTTGCCATTACATCCTCAAAGTCTGGCAAGCTGACAACAGCATTGTACAAAGATTTTCTGATCGATGTGATGAAGCCATATCTGAAGGAAGAAAAATTTCTTTTTCTAATTGATACTTGTGGAGGGCAAACAAACCCGGTTTTGTAAGACGACATTTTCACAGATGATGAGGGTATACCAACTTGCACCATGAAAGTAATCCCACCAAAATACCCCAGTGAAACCAGCAGCATAAAGTCTGGGAAATGAATTTGCTCTGCACCTAAATAAGATGCTATTTAGGTGATAATTTAGTGCTCTATTTATAATTTTAGTGCTCTTTAAATTTTGGCGGAGAAGCGTTTTCAAAATCCTTCTGCTAGCTTCACGTGAAGCATTCACGTGACATTGCGTGTTTGTCGTTCACAGGAATTAGGTGCTCTTTGAGTGCTTTGAAAATGCATGAGCGGATTTTTTTTTGCTCCGACCCTTCGACCCGAAAACCTACCCCCTCATCGAATATAACAGTCTGGAAAATTAAAATCCACAATTTTCATCGGATCGTCTTCTCCTTGGGTGTGGGTATCCACAGATTTAGGTACTTTCTAAATATGCTTCGATCGATTTTGGTGCTCCACCCCTTCGACCCGAAAACGTACCCCCTTATCGAATATAACAGCCTAGAAAATTAAAATCCACAATTTTCATCGAATCGTCTTCTCCGTGGGTGTGGGTATCGACAGATTTAGGTGCTTTCAAAATATGCATCGAATGATTTTGGTGATCCGACCCTTCGACCCGAAAACCTACCCCCTCATCGAACATAACAGTCTGGAAAATTAAAATCCACAATTTTCATCGGATCGTCTTCTCCTTGGGTGTGGGTATCCACAGATTTAGGTGCTTTCTAAATATGCTTCGATCGATTTTGGTGCTCCACCCCTTCGACCCGAAAACGTACCCCCTTATCGAATATAACAGCCTAGAAAATTAAAATCCACAATTTTCATCGAATCGTCTTCTCCGTGGGTGTGGGTATCGACAGATTTAGGTGCTTTCAAAATATGCATCGAATGATTTTGGTGATCCGACCCTTCGACCCGAAAACCTACCCCCTCATCGAACATAACAGTCTGGAAAATTAAAATCCACAATTTTCATCGGATCGGCTTCTCCTTGGGTGTGGGTATCCACAGATTTAGGTGCTTTCTAAATATGCTTCGATCGATTTTGGTGCTCCACCCCTTCGACCCGAAAACCTACCCCCTCATCGGATATGAGAGCTTGTCAAATGAAACGTTGATGATATTTGCGACTTGTTTTATTTCGATGAACTCTGGTTTTACATTTTTTTGTTAGAATAATATTCAGAAGATCTTAAACGAAACGCATATGGTTGTTGGTCATGTGGATTTCAATAAACCATACATTGTGGTAATCTCGAAGTGAAGCTGGCGTCGACGCGCAAATCAGATTTTTTCCAGAAATTAGAATAATTCCTTTATTCACGGATAATTTACTATACAGTAGTATCTCGGTATACGTTTGATTTTCAATAAGTATCCGTCCTGTTCCGACGCGAAAAAATTTGTATGAAATACAACCGTCTTCATATATGAGTCATTCCATGGGATTTCAGTCGCCTTTGATGAAATTATAACTGTAATATTTTCATTTCGAATCAAACGTGTTCTTATGGAAAAAAATTATAATTTTCTAACGAAATGTCTGACCAAGCGCTGTAAAGTCTCAATATTTTTGTTTTCTTTCACGGAATCCTAAAAAAAAACTGAATTAAGAAAATAAAATGAGCATTTTTTGTTTTGTACCATCTTTAATCATTTAATTGTTAACAATAATTGTTTCATAGGTGCAGCATAATTATGTATAACTTAATCATGTAACGCGTGCAAAAACGAAAAGAAAACACCTGTGTTCTTTCAATTTATCACTAACCGTTGGTAAGATATATCGATTTCGGAAACGTCGAAATGGGGCTTTCCATTTTCAACATATGTCGATATGTTGTAAAAAATTGTGGGGCGAAAGTTTCGACTGAGATTTCGATGGAAACCCCTATATTTATTGTAGGACCTCGCTATACCACCTGTTTAGATCAAGTCCAATGGCCTGGAACGGATTAAGGACGTATACCGAGGGACCACTGTGTAATTAACGAATCTATTTGCCTATTGTTATCGACAGTCGACAGCCACAAAAAGCCATCGTGAGTCTATTTTTTATAACTCTGCTATCAATAATTATATTACAAAAGTAGTCAAGTGCAGCTTCGTTAACGTATCGAGATCCCTCAGACGTATGACTCGTGATAATCCCTCATGGTCGTTGATATCCCTCACGTGGTAAATATCATTCAAATATCACCCAATCTGCGCCGTAAGGAATTTAACTCATATTCGTAAGTATGCACATTTTTTTCTCACTCACTGGCGACGACAATGCCGTTAAATTTATAAAATAAACATAATAGCGTCGCCTTGTATTTTCAGCCTTTGTGTTAATCGACATTTTTTTTGATCCGCCGACGATGCGATAAGTAATCCAAGATCCTTGCGACGAGATTCCCCTTTACTTTCCTTAGTGTATGGATATGCATTTCTCAAATTAATGTCCCGTTTCGATAGCAAAAAATCGTCGCAGTGAAAAAAAACCCGTAAAACAATGTTCAAAAAGTCGTCCTTCATCTATACACCAGAGGAATAAAGTGTGCGCCAAGGAACAAATTTAACTAGCGAAACTGGAAAACTGGACGGTATAAAAGGTAACCGAAAATATTTGATGTCATCAGTCGCTCAGCGATTTCCGAGTAGCCAGAAAAATACAAAAATGGAGCGCTTATGTGTAAGTAAATTGTATGGATATTTATTGTGTGTGCGTGTGTTTGTGTGTGTGTATGGTGTTACGTCCTGGGTCTGTGCGATGCGCGGGAGTGACGTCACGACGCAACATATTGAACGTTGTTGTTTGCTCCCTTTTAAGTGGGAATGTGCCCACTAGGGATAGGAGCGAGTGTCCGGGCTTATGATGGGTTGTGTATAACTTTATTTATGGATATTTGAAAGAATGAAGTAAGCGTGTGGTGGGCAAATTGCAAAACGATAACAATGTATTTATCTGTTCGAAACTTCTGAATACTTTTGATATTTTACGCGGTTGACCAACAAGGTCGAGCCGCGGAGTTGAATTTTATGTTTGAGCGGACATGACCAACATGGTCGAGCCGCTCATTTATCCTTTTTTCCAGAGCAGACACGACCAACATGGTCGAGCCGCGGATTACAACCAACTGCTTGAAATTTGGAATTAAAGTAGTGCCCTGCACTAATTATGGATCAAAGCAAGAACGAGATAACATTCCGCCAGGGCACGGCACGTCACCGAGATGTGCACCGTCTCCTCCGGCTACCGTGAGATCCCATACGTCAGCAAAATTCGCACACGTCGTACCGTGGGATCTCAGACGGTTGCGTACTCGCACGTTGATTCGGACAAAATATAGATATATATTATATATATATAAATATATATATATATATATATATATATATTATTATATACATATATATATTTATTTCTGTAAATAAATATATTTTAATAGTCGGTGCAATACCCCGGACGTAACAATATATATGCGTGTATGTGTTTGAGTGTGTGTGTGTGTGTGTGCGTGTGTGTTTGAGTGTGTTTGTGTGTGTGTGCATGAGTGTGTGTGTGTGTGTGTGTGTCTGTGTGTGTGTGTGTGCGTGTGCGTGTGCGTGTGCGTGTGCGTGTGCGTGTGCGTGTGCGTGTGCGTGTGCGTGTGCGTGTGCGTGTGCGTGTGCGTGCGTGCGTGCGTGCGTGCGTGCGTGCGTGCGTGCGTGCGTGCGTGCGTGCGTGCGTGCGTGCGTGCGTGCGTGCGTGCGTGCGTGCGTGCGTGCGTGCGTGCGTGCGTGCGTGCGTGTGCGCGCGCGTCCGTGTGCGTGTGTATTGTGTACAAACACACACACGGTTAATTTGTTCCATAAAAATATGATATACGATCGATTAATTCTAATACCCTCCAGCAATAGACCTAGCCGCGTATCTACAATTCTAATATTAAAATATTCGTATAACCAAATTTACCTCCGAACAAACAAAAGATAAGTTTGAAGTGTGGACATTTAAACACAGAAGAACATTCAAATACGATTTAAATATATATTTTCTTTTAACAAGAATACATGATTAATTGCGGACGAATTTTTGTCTTTAGCGATCTTTTTTTTTCTTTCCCGTCGAATTCGAACCAGGCCTCGTTCCTCAAGCAAAAGGCCGTGTAATGTCCAATTACGTTTGCTGGCTCATTCTCGCTCCGACGTTGCATCGGTGGGGCATAAAAATTAATTATCCCCCGCAATTTCAGGGCCTCCGACATTATCGGAAGTTTTTAAATTTTCGGAAGTCGATGCAACTCGACTGAATTTTCGTTTTTCATTTCAGCGACTTCAAGCAGAACGAAGCCTCCTGTAATATAAATAATAATGACCAAAATCAATAAATTTTATCCTCTTAGTCTAATATTATATTTTTTTCCATAATTTTCCCACACTCACCCGATAGTCTTACTCGACTGCTTAGTCTTCCTTCGCATCCCTCTTCCGAGCAAACCCGCGCGGATGGCAGCGAAATTTCATCCATAATTCGACCGTTGTAATCGTCATCGATTAACGCGTCGAGAGTAATAGGTAATAAAGCGAGCCCTGTTTCCTTCGGCTTGCAGGAGCCCGTGCGCGATCGTCGAATGTCGTTTGGATAAAGCATGGCACATTTTTAAATATTGTACGGGCCAAGTGCGCCACCGTTCTTTCGCAATGAATCACGAAGCAACCTACGTCGGGATGGCCAGTTTTTTGAAAACGTGCGCCGAGAATGTCTATTCGAGCACGATATGTCCCAGTAGTTATTTCTTTTAGGCGTGTCTTATCGATCAGCGCATAAAAGGGATTCGAACTGGCGTGCCCGCGAATAACATTGTCGACGAAGGACGTTGAATCGACGGCTACGGTCAACAACATCTGAAACAAACTATCGAAGGCACACGTTTTAATGACGTCGAATTTTCCTTTGCCTTGATTAACTCCTCGCAATTTTCGATCCGAGCCGCTCTCAATTATTGGGATCGTCGTGATGGCGTCGGTCAAATCAAATTCGCTTGTCGCATAGGTTTCTTGTAAATATTTCCCCTGTGCCTGTTGTTTTTCATATCTGTCAACTTGGTTGCGCCAATTTTCTTGAGCATGGGCTTCAATAAGTCTCGGTGCATTGTCTTTGTTCATGCAGCCCGGACATATCCGTTTTTGGCGGTAACCCTCGTCATTTTTATTCGCCGGCACAGAGCAAGGCTCGATTGCACATACGGCTGGTTCGCAAATCTGAAATAACGAATCACGAACAAATGAAAACAAACAAAGATTGCATATCTTAAACCACCGACAGTTGTCAATCGCTGCATATAATTTTACCAAGTTTCATATGGAATAGTATGATCATTATGTGTACCATGCATCTATGGACCCGACTAGGCAAGTCACCATTCTTACACACCGGGCAATCGATATTTGCCACTGGCGCCAAGCACCGCGATCCACCATCATCTTCGCTTTCGCAAGATGCGGACGCGCTTTGATCGATGTCATCGACGGCTCCTTCAGTCCCCCTGTCCTTCGCCTCTTTTATTTTGGTGGTTCCATCCAAGTATTTTTTGTGGAGTTTGACGAATTCGTCTACGCGAATCGTGGACGCCACGTCGGCGAGCAACTGATTTTTTATGATGCCGAACTTCGCGTCAACATGGGCACTCGAAGCAGGACATCTACCAAAACCGTATCGATCTCTATAGACGCATGTCCAAAGGGGTAGCCACTTAGTTCCGTCGACAAGTCGCTCTAAAAACGTCGGGAGCCAAAACGGATTCACATCCGATCCCGGATTATTTTCAATTTCGTTTTCCACGTGCTGCCGAATTTCTTGCGCCCAATTGCGACACAAGCTCGGCTCTTTGGTGGTGAGCCGTTCTTCGATCATCCTTTCTTCTGAATTCGACAAGCTTTCGGCCTCGTCGTTGTCAGCGAAAAGATCCGTCCGTTCGCCCGTCTCCAGCAGGCACTTAATAAATTCTTTCGCGGTATCGCAGGCCGATTGACCACCCCCGTCTTTTTTTCCGCAGGTCCGACTGAGCGTGACCACGGCGTGACATAACGGCCCTAATAACGTTCTGCGCGTCAGAAATATTACGAGCCAATATTATTTTGCCCAGGGTTGCTTTTAAAAACTTAGCAATTTCTTTTCGCATGTTTTTCAAAAAATTGGCCCATGTTTTTATGTAATGGGCGATGTCAATCCGAATGCAGCACGGCGGTAGATCTTTTGCGGTTAAAAACTCATCTGCATATTGATTCAACGTTTGATTGCCCGTAAATGCGCGAACCGCTGCTGCTGAAAATGCTACCGATTGATCAGCAATGATTTTTTTCGGAGGCGGCAAACCATATGGCTCGTCCCACTCGGATAACCAAAACTTCATTGCCCCAGTTGTATGTCGTTCAGTAATCATTTGCGTTATCGATAATTGACCAGTGTTAGTCGAGATTACGGCGAGATACAGATGTATCGGTCCGAATTTTTCTTTTCCGGGCGCTTGATCGACTTCATTATTCCGCCTGTTGCGACGATTGCCACGGCCACATGTTCAGTACTACTGACTCGTTGGTAAATGCTTCACTGGTGTTTAGTGGTGTAATGTGCGGAGAATAGCTTGTAACTTATGCAAGATATTTTGTATTTCATTTTATAGTTGCTGAGGATTTCTGACGCAACGATCGGGTCAGGAGCGAGAAATTTCGACGCCGCCCCTTGATGCTTGATTTGCCTTAACGTATCAGGATTCGGCAAATGCGGTGGCTCAGGATCACCCTCACTCATTAATTCATCGGCCAAATTTAATCTGTACATGTCTGTTGACTTTGATTGCAACGCATTTTTAACGGCTAAGCGAACCGTTCCTCGAATTTGTCGTTTTCCACATTTTCCGAAACCTTTCGTAGTAGAACATACGATCGCGCAAACATCATTATCATTCCGCTCGATACGGCATTCGATGGTGGACCCGCACTTACACGTGCCAACAAAATGTCCAGCTGTGAGATCGTTGTTGAAATAATGGTGCTTGAAATTGTAAGCACATTGTAGCCGTGTGTGGTTCCAGATTTGATGTGTTACGAAATCTTGCCACTCATCTGCAATTAAGTTAATTCAAACTGTATCACAGGATTCCTAAATGTTTTGTGCGGAATATGCTTGGCTGAAAGTTATTCAATTGAAAAAAAAAAAATTTTAAGTGATTGCAATTACAAAGATTGTTTTTCCGTCAAGCTGGATTTAAAAGCATCAATATTCTTTCATTGTTTAGTCGTCAAGTTCTATGTAGCCCAGGATCCATGGATTTTTGGATCTAGCGTAAGATATCCTTCGACTCACTTCGACTACTGAAATTTACTTTTGTAATTTTTTTTTCTTCTAATTTTCATCTGCTTTTTTCCAGGAATAAGTTGAAATCATTAAGACCAATATTTTATTGAAACCTTCTAATTTTGTCGAAGAAAAAAAACCCATTAACCGGTAGCCCAGGATCCAGGCATTCTTAGATCCAGCGAAAAATGTTCTTCGACTCACTTCGACTGGTGAAATTTACTTTTGTAATTTTAAAAAAATTTTTTCTAATTTTCATCTGCTTTTTTCCAAGAATAAGTTTGAATCATTAAGACCAATATTTTATTAAAACCTTATAATTTTGTCGAAGAAAAAAAACCTATCAACCGGTAGCCTAGGATCAATGCATCCTTAGATCCAGCGTAAGATGTTCTTCGACTCACTTTGACTACTAAAATTTTGTTTGTAATTAAAAAAAATTTTTTTCTAATTTTCATCTGCTTTTTTCTAAGAATAAGTTTAAATCATTAAGACCAATATTTTATTAAAACCTTATAATTTTGTCGAAGAAAAAAAACCCATCAACCGGTAGCCTAGGATCAATGCATTCTTAGATCCAGCGTAAGATGTTCTCTCACTCACTTCGACTACTGAAATTTACTTTTGTAATTTTTAAAATTTTTTTCCTAATTTTCATCTGCTTTTTTCCAGGAATAAGTTTAAATCATTAAGACCAATATTTTATTGAAACCTTCTAATTTTGTCGAAGAAAAAAAAAACCCATCAACCGGTAGCCCAGGATCCTTGCATTCTTACATCCAGTGTAAGATGTTCTTCCACTCACTTTGACTACTGGAATTTACTTTTGTAATTTTTTCGATTTTTTTCCTAATTTTCATCTGCTTTTTTTCAGGAATAGGTTTAAATCATTAAGACCAATATTTTGTTGAAAACTTGTATTTTTTTTTTTTTTAATTCCAGGCGCTTACAGTACAGAAACCTTTTGTTCGAGGAAAATGCGCATGATAGCTTCCGACTGCTTCCGCGACTACAATTCACGTCTTCGATAAGTCTGTTTTCATCGTGTCGCTGATTTTTCTTAATTTGATCTGACATTCTCGGATAATGATTTCGAACTCAAAGACTAGTACATATTTTAAACGATAAAATCAACATTAGAAATAGATCCTCGAGGAAAAGAGATAATTCGTTACATTTTTTATGTGTTCTACGGACAGCATCTATAAATTATATGCGATCGATAAAAAAATTAACCAAATAATATACTCACCCTTGAGGAATTTTTTCATTGAAATATATTTCTTTTGGTTCCAGTTAAATATCGAACGCGTTTTGACAAGTCGATCGAAATCGGTCCCCTTTACATGAATCGTAAAAACGGTTGTGTTCTCATCCTGCATTGTCAATTCTAGTGTGGCATTGTTTCCCAAGTCTTCCACAATGCTGGTATCGGGCTCGTTGTTACCGATGTTACCGGCTTTTGCCGCGGAATAATTTGGCCACATGTTGCTTCGAACATTGTCTTTGTTACAGCTCACGTAAGTGAAAAGAGCCTCTGGTGTTCTTGCGTTGTTCAAGTCGACTGCAATCTCTTTCCAGACTTTTTTCGTTTTCGAAACGATGACCCTTCCATTATCTGCGGGACACAAACGCTGTTTGTATTTTTGAAGAACGGCGAGAATATTAGTCGGATCGTAATTTCGCGGTCGTCCTCGGATTGGTGGATGATCGCTGTGATGTTCATCATTCACGATGATTGCTCTTTATGATCAATAATTGAATTTACTCGGTATCCCGGAAATCACTGTCGTTAGAATAAAAGATGCACACTCGAATGATCCACGGTTTGAAATGAGTCGAAAAGCGCCACGCGAGTTTTCTGGAAATGGTGGGGCTGCGCCGTATATGAAAAAACGTCAAAACAAAAATGTTCTATCGCTGTAGATCGTATACGACGGGTGGGGGTATGGCGTATCTATCTGTGGCTACCGCGAAAACTCTCCACGTTATGACCTCTATAACGAACACCCTCTAGAAGGAAATCTTATCGTTTCGCTACAACGAACAGGATCCTTTGTTCCACTGCCCCCACTACAGTCCGAACCCCTAATAAGCAACCAAAAGCCCCCAAGGGGAAGAGTTTTTCTTATATAACGCATACCCCCACCAGGCGCGTGCTCCGCGCTCACTACCACTGCCTGTCTCTCTCACTCTTTTTCGCATGCGATTCCCGCAACAAGCAACACGCTCGAACGAGTTCCAACTTAGTATTCGCCTCGCCATGCAAAGACGTTTTCGATTGCGCGTGGACATTAATTTCTCGAATTTTTGTTTCACGTTAATATTCTCATTGATCATTATTGTGTACTAATTGCTATTGCGTATCACGCAATAGCAATGATGTTCATGAACGCATTTATCTTTGTTCTTTGTTATCTTTGTTTTTAACAAATAATTAATTAATAATAACAATTAATAATAATTGTTTGTTGTTATGGTTGTTTTTGATAAATGATTCATTATTAATAATAATTAATAATAATTAATTGTTGTTATGTTTGTTTTTAATAAATACAAAAAATGTCTAATAAACTTGTAGATTTTGTGTTACATTCACACACGTACACACACATACTCACGCACGCTTGCACACATCAATTAACACTACACTACCCGAAATTACGATCCGACCAATATTCTCGCCGTTCTTCAAAAATGCAAACAGCGTTTGTGTCCCGCAGATGATGAAAGGGTCATCATTTCGAAAACGAAAAAAGTCTGGAAGAGACCAGAGGCTCTTTACACTCACATAAGCTGTAACAAAGCCAATGTTTGAAGCAACATGTGCCCAAATTATTCCGCGGCAAAAGCCGGTAACATCGGTAACAACGAGCCCGATACCAGCATTGCGGAAGACTTGGGAAACAATGCTACGCCAGAATTGACAATGCAGGATTAGAACGCAACCGTTTTTACGATCCATGTAACGGGGACCGATTTCGATCGACTTGTCAAAACGCCTTCGATATTTAACCGGAAACAAAAGAAATATATTTCAATGAAAAAATTCTTCAAGGGTGAGTATGTTATTTGGTTAATTTTTTTATCGATCGCAAATAATTTATAGATACTGTTCGTGGAACGCATAAAAAATGTAACGAAATATCTCTTTTCCTCAAGGATCTTTTTCTAATGTTGATTTTTTCGTTTAAAATATGTACTATTTTTTGAGTTCGAAATCATTATCCGAGAATGTCAGATCAAATTAAGAACAATTAGCGGCACGATAAAAACAGACTTATCGAAGACGTGAATTGTAGTCGCGGAAGCTGTCGGAAGCTATTATGCGCATTTCCCTCGAACAGAAGGATTCTGTACTGTAAGCGAGTGGAATTAAAAAAAAAATACATGTTTTCAATAAAATATTGGTCTTAATGATTTAAACTTATTCCTGGAAAAAAGCAGATGAAAATTTAAAAAAAAATCAAAAAAATTATAAAAGTAAATTTCAGTAGTCAAAGTGAGTCGAAGAACATCTTACACTGGATCTAAGAATGCATGGATCCTGGGCTACCGGTTGATGGGTTTTTTTTCTTCGACAAAATTATAAGGTTTTAAATAAACATTGGTCTTAATGATTTAAACTTATTCCTGGAAAAGAGCAGATGAAAATTAGAAAAAAAGTTTTCAAAATTACAACAGTAAATTTCAGTAGTCAAAGTGAGTGGAAGAACATCTTACGCTGGATCTAAGAATGCATGGATCCTGGGCTACCAGGTAATGGGTTTTTTTTCTTCCACATAATTAGAAGGTTTCAATAAAATATTGGTCTTAATAATTTAAACTTATTCCTGAAAAAATGCAGATGAAAATTAGAAAAAAAATTTTAAAAATTACAAAAGTAAATTTCAGTAGTCGAAGTGAGTGAGAGAACATCTTACGCTGGATCTAAAAATGCATTGATCCTAGGCTACCGGTTGATGAGTTTTTTTTTCTCGACAAAATTAGAAGGTTTTAATAAAATATTTGTCTTAATGATCTAAACTTATTCCTGGAAAAAAGGAGATGAAAATCAGAAAATTTTTTTTTTTAATTACAAAAGGAAACTTCAGTAGTCGAAGTGAGTCGAAGAACATCTTACGCTGGATCTAAGAATGCATGGATCCTGGGCTACCGGTTGATGAGTTTTTTTTCTTTGACAAAATTAGAAGGTTTCAATAAAATATTGAACTGAATGATTTAAACTTATTCTTGATAAAAAGCAGATAAAAATTAGAAAAAAAAATTATGAGATCTCAGTATCATTTTCTTATGATTTGAGGCAAAAAAACACAAAAAACTTCATATCTGGAAAAGAATATTTTTTTTCTTGGTCCCAATTTTTTGTAATCTTCCCATGATTATTCTGAAGCTACTGTATAAATTTCATGATGGAACTCAAAAATTTACGGTGCCCCAAATTATTGATATATATAAAGGAATATTATGTAAAATCAGAAATACAGAAATACGGGTATTTCTGATTTTTTCGTAATATTCCAAAATTTTTGGGTACCGTAATGTAGTGAATTTTATGTTAACTCGCTACGATAAATATTTCTGAGAAGATTGTTGTTATGGTTGGGTTCCCGAGGGGAGCGAAGGGGTGTACGGCCAATAACGAATAAAGAGATAATTTCTGTGGTGATTAATAATTTTAATTATTACGATTCGTAATGATGAGAGCGAGTTTAAGGGGGCTATCGTGATCCAAAAAATGCAGTTTTAGACAAGTAATAAATGGTATAATACGGCTATTTTCTGTTTTTTTCACACCGATGCTAACTAATATGAGGAGACGCGTTAATAGAAATCGGGGCTCCGCTGAGCCTACATACGCAAAAATAATCAAATAAATTCAGTGCTCACACGAGCCAAATATGAACAAAGATCATTAATAATGATAGATCAATCAAATCGATGCGCCTAGACGCCGATACGCAGGAAAAAAGTGGTAATAGTCCACTAATGTCGCTGTACAAGCGAACAAATATGCACACACGTGAGATTATCACGAATCAATACGAAATTAAGGCTCCGATGAGCCGGCGAGAATTAATACAATAAAATGAGACCGCGCAATCGGCCGTATCAAGAGCTCACACGGAGCGACGTATACGAAAGCGAAGCACGTATGTGAGTATTCACACAAAATGGCCGAAGTTGCGCACAATGGGCACGATAAATTGTTCATCACCGGAAGGCTTCTGGCTAGGCTGCCATAAGCCTCTTACCTTCAACTCCGTCGTGGATTTGATGAGTCAACGAGATGTCCGTCCTTTCCGGATTGGCGGCGGAGATACCTCGATCAATGTTGTATTCGCGGGAGCGATGGATCGGCCGATCGATGGATGACGACGCCCAGACACGTCCTCTGTTGCCAAGGATGAGTCTCTTGTTCGATTGATTAACGGCCTCGTTCCTTGCGGAGTATGAAGACCGATACTTTTCAGATCGACGAGCAGGATTCGTCGATATTTTTTCGTTTTAGAGAACGACTTCGTGTACTCGTTAATATGATGAGCATCAGCTCTGAAGGTAAGAACGTGCATTCGCCAAGATGGATGCGGGCGAAGTACCATTTCGGGAACCGCGTCTTCGTTCTCGGCTCGTCCCACTCTCCGCAACTCGAGAAAGCGAATGTCCCTAGGGGTAGCGTCCGCGGGTCTCTAGGTTTTTCGATAGAACACGATCGCGGCGCGGTCGTGTACGCGCGCACTTTCAAAATACCGTTCCGACGGTCACAATATCCCCCTTCGTTTATGGGAGCACAGGGAACACTTCTCGGCGAACAGAAACGACACACTCATAACCCATACGAAACTATAATACAGCATGAAGGTTCTCATAACAATAAATAGGCCGAAACGAAGAATGGGTTAATAATGCTCGTACGTCAAATGGGCTCATAGTATTTGCGGATGTTGGTGCGCTTATATACCTTTGATTTGAGTCGGATCCTCTCGATCGGTTAATTGAAAAGCATTCGTCCCGTATGCCTTGTAGATACGATATGGACCATAATACAGATGGAAAAATTTGCTGGTGACCGCATCGGCGGCACTGGAGGGATAGGGTACTCGAAGAAGTACCGGGTCCCCAGGTTCGAATACGGCGGTTGACACACCCTTTTGGGCCTTTCGCCTCTTTTCGAAATTATGTTCAATACGTTGCTTCGCTAGAATAATTTTCTTTTCGTGCGGCTCATACTTATTTACGGGGAATGAAACGTGCTTTTCTACCTCATCTTGGGGTGATTTTCCGAAGTGAAGTTCGTACAGAGTGAAACCCGTTCTACAATGCGTAGTTATATTTAGTAATGACTCAATTCGATCCACGTGTCGCGCCCAACCGCTGTGAGTGTCGGCACAAAGGGTGCGAAATAGTCGTCCGAGCTCCTTCATCACTCTCTCGGTAGGGTTACCTTGAGGGTGACGGACCGAGCTGAAACGGCAACGAATATAGTTTTTTTCGAGATTCACTCTCCATTTCGGAGAGGTAAACTGCGTGCCGTTGACGGCCAATATCGCTTTAGGTTTCCCTATCTCCGGAATATAATCGACAAATAGTTTTCTCAAGACGATTTGGGTCGTTGCACGCTTGATCGTATATAACTTTACGTATTTCGAAAAAGCGTCTAAGACGACAAAGATATATTGAGCGCCGCCCACCGAACGTGGAAGCGGTCCGTAGAAATCCACGGTGGCGAGTTCATTTGGCCTTTCGGCCTTCACGAGTTGATACTCGCCCTGCGATGGTGAGTTGACATATTTGACGCGTTGGCACAAGTCGCAGGTATGTACGTGAGACTTCACCTGTCGAGCCATTCGATTCCAATAAAAATATAGGCGGATGTACGATAGAGTTTTCGAGGTGCCCGGGTGCCCTATTTTTGAGTGGACGTAGTCAGTAATTTGGGCTGTCAAAACGGTTGGAATCACGAGAAGCCATCGAGCCGTGTTTGGATGGTAACGAAATAAGACGTCTTTATGGAGTTGATAATGATCGGCCAATGCGCCATCTCGTACACGCTCCATGAGTCGTTTAATCGTGGGGTCCGTAGATTGGACCTGCTGGATGGCGAGTAGATTATCGCGTAATTCCGTGGGTAACTTAATCACGCCAGGTTTTATCTTACGGATCGCAGAGGCCTCGGTCTCCCAGTTACGCTGATAGGGCAACATTGCCAGTAGGGACGACACGACGAGTGTGTCGGTCCTATCGTTCTCAAATGTCACGTTCGGGTTGCGGCTAAAAAAGTCTGCCACGATATTGTCTTTGCCCGTACAATATGTAACGGTAAAACTGTATCGGGATGGGACGAAACACCACCGTCGGAGACGAGAGGTATGATAGTCGGTCGAATTCAGAAAACTAAGGCCCTTGTGATCGGTGATTATTTCAAAATGTCTTCCCATAAGATAGGCGTGACATTTAGTTACGGCATAGACGATGGCGAGGAGTTCCTTTTCAGTCGTTCCATAGTGTAATTCGGCAGCGTTTAAACGACGACTAACGAGAGTAATCACGCACTTCTCATCTGAAACGTTAGTCTGGAATAATACCCCGCTAATCCCCCTATCCGAGGCGTCGGTTTGCATTTGAAATGTTTTATTGGGTATGACGTCCCTCAAGCGAATGGAATTAGCAAAATTTCGTTTCAGCTCGCGGAAAGCGAGACGGTGTTCATCACGCCAATCCCAGCTTCCAGATCCGCTTAACAACGATCGAAATGGGTGGACATAAGTCGCGTGGCGGACGACGAACTGGCGGTAATAGTTGCAAATTCCGAGAAATTGCTGCAACTGTTTTTTAGTGGAGGGTTCAGCAAAATTTTCTATGATCTCGAGTTTACTGGACAATGGACGAATACCGTCTACGGATAATTCGTAGCCCAGGAAGGCGACGGATTTTCGTCAAAAATGCGATTTATCGAGACGCAACGTAAAATTATTTTCTTGTAATCGGTCAAACACGGCTTCGACGTGAGCGAGGTGATCGTCAAATGACGTCGACGTGATTAATAAGTCGTCGATGTACACCGTAAGGAATGCGTCATAGCTTCGATCAAAAACCTGACTGACAGCCCTTATGAAGCCACTACCGGCGGATTTCAAACCGAAGGGAATTCGACGGAATTGGTTAAGTGTCGAGCCGTAAAGAAAAGCGGTGTATTGGCGAGAGGATTTGGCAAGCGCGATCTGCCAATACCCGTTGGCGAGATCGGAGGTAGAGATAAAGCGAACGCCGTGATATTTTTGGACGAGTTCGCTTATCAACGGTGGTGATTAATTGTCCGCATCAATTACCTGGTTCAGGAAACGCGCGTCGAGACAGATTCTCAAGCGACCGTCCTTCCTCTGTACAATTCGTAAAGGGTTGCAATAGGGGCTATGAGAGCGCTTGATAATTCCATCCCTACGCATTGCATCTATTTCAACCCCTACTGCTTCTCGAAGGACATGCGGAATTGGATAAGTACGCCGAACAATGGTTTTAGGTGTAGTGAGGTTGATGTGGTGTTGATAATTTCCTGCTGCCGTTGTTTTTTCGGAGAATGGTCTCTGAAATCTTTTCAGGAGGTTACCCATAACCGTACGTTGATCGCTGGTTAGTTCCTGCATGGAGTTCACGAGCTCATCAACATCGCGGAAAAAAATTGTGGTCTTCTTCTACGGAATATAACCGACAAGATCGAGATTGATCTAGACCCTCGCAAATCGAGGTGTCATCAGCTTCGGAGTCATGACATAAGTCAACCCACGAGCCGGATTCGTCGTATGCATCCCCCTGCGTTTGATTATCGATCAACGAGTCGGATTGAATCCGAGAGGATTTTGCCTGATTCCCCTGAAGGGTAATTGCCTCACCACGATCTACCGGAACACCCGATGGATCGATAGGTTTCGGAATGTCCTTAACGAACGCCTTATTTTCATTATTTTCCACCGCATCAAGGGTCATGGTCGAAATTTCCGCCGTCACGCGCGAATTAATTGCGACTGGAGTGGCCCGGGATTCGACGGGACCGTTAGTCCCATTTTTCCGCCTAGTAAAAATAACAGAGTCATTTAAGCGATTGCAGGACAGAATTTGTATGTAGGTAACATCCCCATCCGTTGAGGTTTTGACTTCGTCCGAACAAGTCTGTTCGAAAGAGACGAACTCCTCGGGAATCACGTATCCACCGATGTTGACAATTAATTGGTTATAATCAAGTACTACACGGTTACGACGAAGCCAGTCACTACCGAGGATCACGTTTGAGGTAAGATAGGGGACAACGCGAAAATTCGAGTGTAAAGTACATTCGCCGCAGCGAAGTTCGATCAACACCTGTTTGGTTATCTTGGTTCGTTTTCGTCCGATTGCCGTGGTAACGATCATATTTGAAACGGGTAGTTCGAGAGTCGTAGAATTTTTTCGAATATATTCAAAGTAGCATTCTGATATACAAGTAATCTGGCTACCAGAATCGAGTAATGCCGCTACGGGAACCGCAAAGATTCGAAAAATGATTTGTGGGCAGCTTCGAAAACGTCGTACCTCAAAATTACCATTGGGCTCTTCCATCACGTCGTTTGCCAGGTCCTCGAATGCATCGAATGGATGCGAGTGCACTCACGGACCGGATGCCAACGCACTCACTCTGAGTTTAAATTGGGCGGCGGGTTTTGAAAGCCATTATTGCCAAGCGGAGGAGGGGGTGTGGATACATCCAGGGATGGGCAAAATGTATTTAAAAAAAAAAAATACAAAGTGATTTTTCACTTTGTATTTTATTGACGTTAAAATACAAAGTGAAAAATCACTTTGTATTTTAGTCGCGTTGAAATACAAAGTGGAAATCCACTTTGTATTTCGATCGCGTTAAAATACAAAGTGAAGAACCACTTTGTATTTTAGTCGCGATCAAATACCAATTTTATTTCCACTTGAAATAAATTTTGTTGTGAAATGGTCAACCACTTGATGCCGGAATAAATTCAAAGTGAATTTCGGCCGGCACTTGTTTTGATTCTACTCAAATGGTTTTACACTTGGCCTATATACCGACGTCGAGTGAATTCCGATTCATTTATGTCAATCCAAAATGGTTTTCTATGCGAATTACATTCGCCATCAAATTTCGCATACAAAATTGTACTAAAAATGTTTTTACCAAGAAATTTTTGTTTACAAAAAATTTTTTTAAACAAAAATTTTTATTCTAAAATTTTTTTTCACATTATTTAATTTTAATTTTTTTCTATGAAATTTGAAAAAAGGGTTTATTTGAAAATAAAAATATACAAATTGAGGTCTTAGTTGTCTTTCCGAACATTTGGTGATTCAACGAGTTATTGCAGAGATCCCAACTTGATTCTACATGAATTTTTTTTTTTAAAAATGTGAAAAAAAAATTTTGTTTAAAAAATGTAGAAAAAAAAATTTTTGAAAAAAAATGGGAAAAAAAAATTTTTGAAAAAAACGTGAAAAAAAAAATTTTGTAAAAAAAAATGTGAAAAAAAAATATTGTAAAAAAAAAATGTGAAAAAAATTTTTTTTTTTTTTTAAATGTGAAAAAAAAATTTTGTAAAAAAAATATGAAAAAAAAAATTTTTGTAAAAAAAAATTTCCTGGTAAAAACATTTTTAGTACAATTTTTTATGCGAAATTTGATGGCGAATGTAATTCACATAGAAAACCATTTTGGATTGACATAAATGAATCGGAATTCACTCGACGTCGGTATATAGGCCAAGTGTAAAACCATTTGAGCAGAATCAAAACAAATGCCGGCCGAAATTCACTTTGAATTTATTCCGGCGTCAAGTGGTTGACCATTTCACAACAAAATTTATTTCAAGTGGAAATAAAATTGGTATTTGATCGCGACTGAAATACAAAGTGGTTCTTCACTTTGTATTTCAGTCGCGCTGAAATACAAAGTGGTTCTTCACTTTGTATTTCAGTCGCGCTGAAATACAAAGTGAAAATTCACTTTGTATTTTAACGCGATCGAAATACAAAGTGGATTTCCACTTTGTATTTTAACGTCAATAAAATACAAAGTGAAAAATCACTTCGTATTCTAACGTCAATAAAATACAAATTGAAAAATCACTTTGTATTTTAACGTCAATAAAATACAAATTGAAAAATCACTTTGTATTTTAATGGTGTATTTAAATACTTTTTCATTCAATGGTGCCCATCCCTGGTGTTAGGTGGGACTGAGTTCGGTACCGTTCGATAATTTTGATTAGGTGGACGATTAAATTTTTCACGATTTTGTGTGTTAGCATTACCCCTATTATAATTATTGTAATTACCGTTACCATTATACTGGGGGGCTGCCATTGTTTAATGCACGGGAATTATTAGAGTGAGGCATTCGAGTACGTTCTCGTTCTTCGATTGTCATATCGAGTTGCGCTAATGCGTTCGATATTACATTAGATTGCGTACAGTCGACGGTCGCGAGGGACTCGCGTACACGGATCGGCAACTGCTGAACAACAATATAATTCATTTCGTATGGGTCCATCGGGGGACTGAAATATTCGGCCTCCGTTATCTGCTTCAAGAAGTAAGTTTGGAGAGAACCGGACGTAGTGGAATAGCGACGCGCGGACCATTGACTCTTGATCCGCACTCTAACCGGAATAGAGAAATATTCTTCGAGAAAAGCTATCTTAAACTCCGAATAAATCAAACACGAGCGACGATTAGCGTTGTACCACACCTTGGCTCGACCTTCAAACGAATTCTCAACTATGAGCATTTTGCACGTATCGGATAAGACGTTCTTGGCCACGAAATATCTTTCAAGATTTTCCAAAAATTCTTTGGGGTGTGTCTTTATGTCGCTATCGAACTTGGGGGCGTGGATATCAAGCTTTAAAGTCCGCATACTATGAGCAATACCATCCAACGTACCTGCATAATCATCCCGCGACGAGGACGACCGGCGTGGAGGATCTGCCGCACGTTCCGTTGATATTGCATCTCGGGCGAGAGAAGCAGCCCTCAAAGCCTCCAATTCCGTTCGTTGATTATCAATTTGTGTTCGCATTCTTCGGTATTCCTCCACGACGGTCTGTCCGTTTACAGATCGCACTTTGTTTTTCAGCTGTTCGAGTTCTCGGCGCTGTTGCGCTAACAGCTCCATATCCTCATTAATTCTCGCTCGTTGTTCATCCAAGCTCATTCCACACGCCATATCTAAAGGAGCAGTCAAATCGGTTATCAGTTGTTTACGAAGTTTCGTGGGCTTAACAGGTCGCCCAGTCTTTTGTACGGTTACAGGTTCCGGCGTTTTGTCGCTTGAGTCAGAATTTGACCGCGTTCGGACGGGGCTCTGCGATATAAACATTGGATAGAGCTCAAGAGAATCGTTTCTGTTCAAAATATTGAATCGATTGTAGCTATAATTCTTGCTCATTCAATCGAGAAACTCGGACGACGGATGTATGTTTACATCTGTGTCGACGGTTGTATATACAGGGTGTCCCAATAACTATTAGGACCTCAGATATCTTCGAAACTACTAGGTTCACAGAACTATTTGCTCAATCAAAATTGTACAGCACGAAGGGGGCCATCCAATGATACCAAAGTGCCTACTCCCACCCCCACCCCCAGCCCAGGGGGATGGGGCAACTTTGAAATCTTAAATAGGAACCCCTATTTTTTATTGCAGACTCGGATTCCCCATAAAAAAATACGTAACTTTTATTTCAAATTTTTTTTTCGATTCGTGATAGATGGCGCTGTAATCGCAAAAAAATCCCCGAAAGTACAGAAAGGCGATAATACTTACAGTTTCGGTGGTAAATCAAATTACTACGTTCATAGTAAGTGTTCGAAATGACGACCATTAGTATCAATGCAACATTGAATTCTTTTTTCGATTGATTGACCTGCAAGTTTTACAGCGTCGGAACTTATTGATGCACAGGCTGTAATTATTCTTTGTTGCATATCTTCACGTGTAGTTGGTACTTCCTTGTGAACGTTATCTTTTAATGTTCCCCATAGAAGGAAGTCTAAAGGCGTTAAGTCTGGGGAACGAGCTGGCCACGATATTGGACCGCCGCGTCCAATCCAACGATTTCGAAATTTTATTTCTAGTTGCCTTCGTGCAACCAATGAATAATGTGCTGGACATCCATCATGTTGATACCGCATGGCTTGTCGTGTAAATAAAGGCACCTCTTCTATCAAAGGTCCCAATGTATCTTTGATAAAATTACTGTAGGTGTTGCCATTCAAATTTCCATTGATAAAAAAAGGACCAATAATATTAGCACCTATGATTCCGCACCATACATTCACAGACCATTGCCTCTGGTGTTCAACCTGCCGCAGCCAATGTGGATTTTCCCAGAAATGCATGTTTTGCAAATTAACGTTCCCATGATTTGTCAATGTTGCCTCTTCAGTAAATAAAACGGTATTATGAAATGACTCATTGTGTTGAATCTGACGTTGAACCATTCGACAAAACTCTACGCGATTCATGAAGTCGTTCCCATGCAATTCTTGGTGAAGACTAACATAGTACGGGTGATATTGGTGACGGTGCCAAATGCGGTGTACGCTGGTCCTGGAAATGGCAGATTCTTTTTGAATTTGTCGCAAACTAATGTGAGGATCTCGAAACACACTTGCGAGCACACCGATTTTCATTTCTTTATTCGTTACGCGTTTCTGGCGTACACTACTTCGGACACTTAGGCTACCGGTTTGCCTAAGTTTATCACACACATTTTAAAATGTTTGACACGAAGGCTGAGACCGACGCGGATATCGTTCACCATACAAGGTTTTTGCCCTCACAGAATTTTGTTGGCATTCGCCATAAATGAGAAGCATATCGACTTGCTCTTTAAACGGATACATTGCACTCGATGGACCGATTTATCGATACTAATCGTATCATGTTTATCTTATCCTGCAAACTATTTAAAGTGTCCTTGAAACAGTGTTTATTTTCAGTGAAGTAAGCCGTACGATTATCATCTTTCTGTACTTTCTGTACCTGTCGAAGAAATGTGTACATAAACACACACTACCGTGCTACTGTGTTTACTATGAACGTAGTAATTTGATTTACCACCGAAACTGTAAGTATTATCGCCTTTCTGTACTTTCGGGAATTTTTTTGCGATTACAGCGCCATCTATCACGAATCGAAAAAAAATTTTGAAATAAAAATTACGTATTTTTTTATGGGGAATCCGAATCTGCAATAAAAAATGGGGGTTCCCATTCAAGATTTTAAAGTTGCCCCACCCCCTGGGCTGGGGGTGGGGGTGGGAGTAGGCACTTTGGTATCATTGGATGACCCCTTTCGTGCTGTGCAATTTTGATTCGGCAAATAGTTCTGTGAACCTAGTAGTTTCGAAGATATCTGAGGTCCTAATAGTTATTGGGACACCCTGTATATTGTGAAGCATTTACGACCTCGATCCAAAGTCGATATGTTCTGTTTACGATTCTCGACTAATGTTGAAATATATATTTACGTACGATTTATCGTTTGGTCTGTAGCCATAAACACCAACGTCCAATTATCAAACCTCGTGCCCCACGTTGGGCGCCAAATTGTAGTGAATTTTATGTTAACTCGCTACGATAAATATTTCTGAGAAGATTGTTGTTATGGTTGGGTTCCCGAGGGGAGCGAAGGGGTGTACGGCCAATAACGAATAAAGAGATAATTTCTGTGGTAATTAACAATTTTAATTATTACGATTCGTAATGATGAGAGCGAGTTTAAGGGGGCTATCGCGATCCAAAAAATGCAGTTTTAGACAAGTAATAAATGGTATAATACGGCTATTTTCTGTTTTCTTTTACACCGATGCTAACTAATATGAGGAGACGCGTTAATAGAAATCAGGGCTCCGCTAAGCCTACATACGCAAAAATAATCAAATAATTTCAGTGCTCACACGAGCCAAATATGAACAAAGATCATTAATAATGATAGATCAATCAAATCGATGCGCCTAGACGCCGATACGCAGGAAAAAAGTGGTAATAGTCCACTAATGTCGCTGTACAAGCGAACAAATATGCACACACGTGAGATTATCACGAATCAATACGAAATTAAGGCTTCGATGAACCGACGAGAATTAATACAAAAAAATGAGACCGCGCAATCGGCCGTATCACGAGCTCACACGGAGCGACGTATACGAAATCAAGGCACGTATGTGAGTATTCACACAAAATGGCCGAAGTTGCGCACAATGGGCACGATAAATTGTTCATCACCGTGAGGCTTCTGGCTAGGCTGCCATAAGCCTCTTACCTTCAACTCCGTCGTGGATTTGATGAGTCAACGAGATGTCCGTCCCTTCCGGATTGGCGGCGGAGATACCTCGATCAATGCTGTATTCGTGGGAGCGATGGATCGGCCGATCGATGGATGGCGACGCCCAGACACGTCCTCTGTTGCCAAGGATGAGACTCTTGTTCGATTGATTAACGGCCTCGTTCCTTGGGGAGTATGAAGACCGATACTTTTCAGATCGACGAGCAGGATTCGTCGATATTTTTCCGTTTTAGAGAACGACTTCGTGTACTCGTTAATATGATGAGCATCAGCTCTGAAGGTAAGAACGTGCATTCGCCAAGATGGATGCGGGCGAAGTACCGTTTCGGGAACCGCGTCTTCGTTCTCGGCTCGTCCCACTCTCCGCAACTCAAGAAAGCGAATGTCCCTAGGGGTAGCGTTCGCGGGTCTCTAGGTTTTTCGATAGAACACGATCGCGGCGCAGTCGTGTAGGCGCGCACTTTCAAAATACCGTTCCGACAGTCACAGTAAATTTCTGAGTTCCATGATGAAATGTATACAGTCGCTTCAGAATAATCATGGAAATATTACAAAAAATTGGGACCAAGAAAAAAAATATTCCTTTCCAGATATGAAGTTTTTCGTGTTTTTTTGCCTCAAATCATAAGAAAACATTTTCGATACTGAGATCTCATAATTTCATCTGAAAAACAGGAAAATTTCGTTCCAAAACACTCGTGACAACATCAATTTAATTCAGAAATTAAGCCTCACCACGTCTCGAAACCTTCGAAAGTAGTAAAAATACCAATTACAGAAGTATAGTGAGAAATAAACCTAGAGGCCTAAGATTCGGAGTCAACCACTATTTCTCGTCATACTTCAACTCCTTTCAATTTCGAGAGAATAAAAAAACATCGGCTGAAAAGGGGGTTTAGCTCGTATGGAATACCCCATATACTAGAGTGTTTCAAAAAAAAAAAATTTCGATTTTCCAACGGGCCACACCTGACATAGTTAGCTTAGATAGAAGAATAAATCCCGGCGAAGGATGGGCATTCTAGGTTGAGTGTTAGGTCCCCCTCATTTAACATTTGATAATTTTTCTTCCTTTTTTCAAATTAAAGACAGATTATTGTTGGCAAAAATTTTTTTTTTTGCCTACACCTGCCAGGGGATCAGCTTAGTCTCAAATAAGATGTTCTTAGAATTCCAACTCTTTAATTAAATTTAATAGAAGAAATATATAAAAAACGAAAACACTCAGATTTGAATATTCATTATCAAATGGAAACTGATGATTTTGTGAAGTACAGGAATTGCTTCAATTCCTGTAACAATGGTTTAGAGTGTATCAGTAATACGAAAATTGCGTCAGAGTGTACTTCATAAAATCATCAGTTTCTATTTGATCATGAATATTGAAATCCGAGTATTTTCGTTATTATTATACACTAGAACAATCAATTGAAGGATATGAGAAAAATCGCGAATTTTCCGGTGTTTTTCAGAAGACTGCAACTTAGCGAAAAATAGTTGTAGATGATTGCTGAAACAAAGTGAAGCTTCATGTTTCTAAATTTGAGATTTTGAACTAAAATATTTTTACCATCTGCCATTTCGGACTAGCCATTAACAGCGTGAGGTAAAATTTTTTTTTTTCAATTTATCCTCTTCTGTCAAGAAGTCCACGGGCTTGAGGAATTTTTTCTGAACGGATCCATTCAGATGCTCTTTTAAGTTGATTCTTTCTATTCAATTTGAGTGGTCGAAGCGATCTGTGTGACGGTTTGTTGTTGAGTTACGAGTTGTCAAAGCAAAAGAGATCTTTTTCAGTTTGATGACTCATAACTCGAGTACTAATGATCGTACAGAGAATCCAAGTATGATTCTGGAGACTTCAAATCCGTTGCTGTGAGATAATTTTATTGTCTTACGATGAAAAAATTAGTTTGGTTGCGAGAAACCTGATTTGAAAACACGTGAAAGACTGCGATTTTACGACTATTCACTTGACTTGGGATAACTTTGCAAATAGAGAATAGACTAAGAATAAATTCGGTTTTTCTCCAACCTCAAAGTATCCTCCAGTAAGCCTTAAGAGCGCGAATCGCTGCGATTTCTTTTTCATTGTGATCCGAGCGATTAAAATTGGCGTTATCGCTATAAGTCAATTGGAGGATCATTTTCATTCTGTATTCATTGTTCGAAGATGAAATTTCATTTTCAACAATCCGTACGTTTCCGACGAAGAATGTTGATTATTGCAAAAAAAAAAAAAACCAAAAACATTCAAAATTTAATTTTTTTATATTTTCGAAAAACAAATTTTTATCGAGAACTTATTTTTAAAATTTTTTTGAGGGTTCTTATTCTTATTTTCTGTCAATACGCCTTCTTTCCTAACAAAAATTGTGGTTTCTTACCGTTTTTGTCCGGAAAGGAGGCGTATTGTCTTGCTTGATTGATTATCGCAAAAAAATAACGTTTCAAAATTTTGTTTTTACTTTCACGAAAAATTTTTTTCTATCGAGAACTAATTTTTCATCGATTTTCGAGAACTATATTCTTATCTTTAGTCAATACGCCTCCTGTCCCAACAAAATGGTGGGAATCCCCACCAAAATTGTTTCATAAAAATAAAAAAATAAAATTTTCAACGTTTTTGTTTTTTTTTGTTGCAATATCAACATTTTTTGTCGGAATCATACGGATTATTGACGAAAAAGAAATTTCGTCCTCAAACAATGAATAAAGAAAAAAAATTGATAATCCAATTGACTTTTAGCAAAAACGCCAATTTCAATCATTCGGATCACAATAAAAAAAAACGCAGATATTCGCGCTCTTAAAGCTTACTTGAGGATACTTTGAGGTTGAAGAAAAACCGAATTTATTCTTAGTCTATTCTCTATTTGCAAAGTAATCGAAAGTCAAGTGAATAGTCGTAAAAATGCAGTCTTTCTTGTGTTTTTAAATCAGGTTTCTCGCAACCAAACATCGAACATCGAAATTACTATGTTCGATGGATCAAATTTGTTTCGATCAAAAATGATTAATCGCCTTCAGCGACAGCATATTTCTCACTCAGAAGATATTGTACATCGAACAGCATGTTCATTTCCTGATCGACCAATCATAAATGCTTCAGTTTATAATTCAAGAATCGGAAAGACTATGTTCTATGAATTGAACTTGTTGCGATCAAATATGATTTGTCGCCTTCAGCGACAGCATATTTCTCACTAAGAAGATATTGTACCTCGAACAGCATGTTAATTTCCTGATTGATTAATTATAAATGCGTCAGTTTATAATTAAAGAATCGGAAGGACTATGTTCGATGGATTGAACTTGTTTCGATTAAATATGATCCGTCGCCTTCAGCGACGGCATATTTCTTACTGAATAGATATTGTACATCGAACAGCATGTTTATTTCCTGATTGACCAATTATAAATGCTTCAGGTTACAATTAAAGAATCGGAAAGACTATGTTCGATGGATTGAACTTGTTTCGATCGAATGAGATTCGTCGCCTTCAGCGACAGCATATTTCTTACTGAAAATATATTGTACGTCGAACATCACGTTCATTTCCTGATTGACCAATTATAAATGCTTCAGTCTATAATTGAAGAATCGGAAGGACTATGTTCGATGGATCAAATTTGTTTTGATCAAAAATGATTCATCGCCTTCAGCGACAGCATATTTCTCACTGAAAGGATATTGTACATCGAACAGCATGTTCATTTCCTGGTCGACCAATTATAAATGCTTCAGTTTATAATTAAAGAATCGGATGGACTATGTTCGATGGATCAAATTTGTTTCGATCAAATATGATTCATCGCCTTCGGCGACAGCATATTTCTCACTGAAAAGATATTGTACATCGAACAGCATGTTCATTTCTTGATTGACCAATTAAAAAGGCTTCAGTTTGCAATTCAAAAATCGGAAGGACTATGTTCGATGGATTGAACTTGTTTCGTTCAAATATGATTCGTTGCCTTCAGCGACAGCATATTTGTTACTGAAAAGATAATGCACATCGAACAGCATATTTATTTTCCGTGTGACAGATTGTTAAAGCTTTAGTTTATAATTGAAGAATCGGGAGGACTGTTCGATGGATTGAACTTGTTCCGATCAAATATGATTCGTCGCCTTCAGCGAAAGCATATATTTCACTGAGAAGATATTGTACATCGAACGGCATGTTCATTTCCTGATTGACCAATTAAAAATGCTTCAGTTTATAATTAAAGAATCGGAATTACTATGTTCGATGGATCGAGTTCGTTTCGATCAAATATGATTTGTCGCCTTCAGCGACAGCATATTTCTCATTGGAAAGATATCGTACATCGAACAGCATATTCATTCCCTGATTGACCAATTATAAATGTTTCAGTTCATAATTGAAGAATCGGAAGGACTATGTTTGATGGATTGAACTTGTTTCGATCAAATATGATTCGTCGCCTTCAGCGAAAGCATATATCTCACTGAGAAGATATTGTACATCGAACGGCATGTTCATTCCCTGATAGACTAATTTTGAATGCTTCATTTTATAATTAAAGAATCGGAATTACTATGTTCGATGGATCGAGTTTGATTCGATCAATTATGATTTGTCGCCTTCAGCGACAGCATATTTCTCATTGAAAAGATATTGTACATCGAACAGTACATTCATTCCCTGATTGACTACTTATAAATGCTTCGGTTTATAATTAAAAAATCGGAAGGACTATGTTCGATGGATCGAATTTGTTTCGATCAAATATGATTCGTCGCCTTCAGCGAAGATATGTTTTTCGATGATAAGAGATTGTACATCGAAGAGCACGTTCATTTCCTGATTGACCAATTATAAATGCTTCAATTTATAATTAAAGAATCGTAAGGACTGTGTTCAAAAGATCGAATTTATTCCATCAAATATGATTCGTCGCCTTTAGCGACAGCATATTTCTTACTGAGAAGATATTGTACATCGAGCAGCATGTTTATTTCCTGATTAACCAATTATAAATGCTTCTGTTCATAATTAAAGAATCCGAAGGACTATGTTCGATGGATTGAATTTCTTTCAAACAGATATGATTAGTCGCCTTTAGCGACTGCAGCTTTTATACTGAAGAGACCCTGTACATCGAACACCATGTCTATTTCCCGATCGACCGATTGTTAAAGCCTTATTTTATAATAAAAGAACCGGGAGGACTATGTTCGATGGATTGAACTTGTTCCGGACAAATATGATTCTTCGCCTACAGCGACAGTATATTTCTCACTGAGAAGATATCGTACATCGAACAGCATGTTCATCTTCTGATTGACCAATTATAAATGCTTCAGTTGATAATTAAAGAATCGGAAGGACTACGTTCGATGGATTGAACTTGTCTCGATCGAACATGATTTGTCGCCTTCAGCGACAGCATATTTCTCACTGAAAGATATTGTACGTCGAACAGCATGTTTATTTCTTAATTGATCAATTATAAATGCTTTAGTTAATTATTTAAGAAACGAAAGGACTATGGTCGATGGATCGAATTAGTTTCGGTCAAATATGATTTGTCGCCTTCAGCGACAGCATATTTCTCATTGGAAAGATATTGTACATCGAACAGCATGTTCATTTCTTTATTGACCGATTATAAATGCTTCAGTTTATAATTAAAAAATCGGAAGGACTATGTTCGATGAATCGAGTTTGATTCGATCAAATATGATTTGTCGCCTTCAGCGACAGCATATTTCTCATTGGAAAGATATTGTACATCGAACAGCATATTCATTCCCTGATTGACCAATTATAAATGCTTTAGTTTATAATTCAAAAATCGGATGGACTATGTTGGATGGATCGAATTTGTTTCGATCAAATATGATTCGTCGCCTTCAGCAAAGGTATATTTCTCGATAATGAAAGATGGTACATCGAAGAGCATGTTTATTTCCTGATTGACCAATTTCAAATGTTTCATTTTATAATCAAAGAATCGGAATTACTATGTTCGATGGATCGAGTTTGATTCGATCAATTATGATTTGTCGCCTTCAGCGACAGCATATTTCTCATTGAAAAGATATTGTACATGGAACAGTATATTCATTCCCTGATTGACTAATTATAAATGCTTCAGTTTATAATTAAAAAATCGAAAGGACTATGTTCGATGGATCGAATTTGTTTCGATCAAATATGATTCGTCGCCTTCAGCGACAGCATATTTCCCACTAAAAAGATATTGTACGTCGAACGGCATGTTTATTTCCTGATTGATTAATTATAAATGCTTCAGTTAATAATTGAAGAATCGGAAGGACCACGTTCAGGGGATTGAACTTGTCTCGATGAAATATGTCTTGCCGCCTTCAGCGACAGCATTTTTCTCACTGAAGAGATATCGTACATGGAACAGCATGTTCATCGTCTGATTGACCAATTATAAATGCTTCAGTTGATAATTAAAGAATCGGAAGGACTATGTTCGATGGATCGAATTTGTTCCGATCAAATATGATTCGTCACCTTCAGCGACTGTTCATTTCTCACTGAAAAAATATCGTCCATCAGACACCATGTTCATTTCCCGATTGACCAATTATAAATGCTTCAGTTAATAATTGAAGAATCGGAAGGACTACGTTCGATGGATTGAACTTGTTTCGATCAAACATGATTTGTCGCCTTCAGCGACAGCATATTTCTCACTGAAAAGATATTCTACGTCGAACAGCATTTTTATTTTCTAATTGATCAATTATAAATGCTTCAGTTTATTATTTAAGAATCGAAAGGACTATGGTCGATGGATCGAATTGGTTTCGATCAGATATGATTTGTTGCCTTCAGCGTCAGCATATTTCTCATTGGAAAGATATTGTACATCGAACAGCATATTCATTCCCTGATTGACCAATTATAAATGCTTCAGTTGATAATTAAAGAATCGGAAGGACTATGTTCAAGAGATCGAATTTATTCCATCAAATATGATTCGTCGCCTTTAGCGACAGCATATTTCTTATTGAGAAGATATTGTACATCGAAGAGCATGTTCATTTCCTGATTAACCAATTATAATTGCTTCTGTTCATAATTAAAGAATCCGAAGGACTATGTTCGATGGATTGAACTTCTTTCAATCAGATATGAATAGTCGCCTTCAGCGACAGCATATTTCTCATTGAGAAGATATTGTACACCGAACAGCATGTTCATTCCCTGATTGACCAATTATAAATGCTTCAGTTTATAACTAAAGAATCGGAAGGACTATGTTTGATGGATCGAATTTGTTCCGATCAAATATGATCCGACGCCTTTAGCGACAGGATATTTCTCACTGAAAAGATATAGTACATCGAAAAGCATGTTCATTTCCTGATTGACCAATTATAAATGCTTCTGTTCATAATTAAAGAATTGGAAAGACTATGTTTGATGAATTGAACTTCTTCCAATCAGATATGATTAGTCGCCTGCAGCGAGAGCATGATTCTCACTGAAAAGATATTGTACGTCGAACAGCATGTTCATTTCCTGATTGATCAGTTTTGAATGCTTCAGTATATAAACAATAAATCGGGAGGATTATGTTTGATGGATTGAACTTGTTTCGATCAAATATGATTCGTCGCCTACAGGACAGTACATTTCTCACTGAAAACTATGTTCGATGGATCGAGTTTGTTTCGATCAAATATGATTCGTCGCCTTCAGCAAAAGCATATTTCTTATTAAGACGGTGGTGTACATCAAACAGCATGTTTATTTCCTGATCGATCAATTATAAATGCTTCAGTTTATAATTAAAGAATCGGAAGGAATATGTTCGATGGATTGAACTTGTTTCGATCAAAAATGATCCGTCGCCTTTAACGAAGATATATTTTTCGATGATAAGAGATTGTACATCAAAGAGCATGTCTATTTCCTGATTGACCAATTATTAATGCATCAGTTGATAATGAAAGAATCGGAAGGACTATGTTTAAAAGATCGAATTTATTCCATTAAATATGATTCGTCGCCTTTAGCGACAGCATATTTCTTAATGAGAAGATATTGTACATTGAACAGCATGGTCGTTTCTTAATTAATGGATTATAAATGCTTCAGTTCATAATTAAAGAATCCGAAGGACTATGTTTGATGAATTAAACTTGTTTCGATCAAATCTAATTCGTTGCCTTCAGCGACAGCATATTTCTTACTGAGAAGGTATTGTACATCGAACCGCATGTTTATTTCCTGATTGATCAATTATAAATGCTTCAGTTGATAATTAAAGAATCGAAAGGACTATGTTCAAAAGATCGAATTTAGTCCATCAAATATGATCCGTCGCCTTCGGCGACAGCATATTTCTTACTGAGAAGGTATTGTTCATCGAATAGCATCTTCATTTCCTGATTGACCAATAATAAATGCTTGAGTTTACAATAGAAGAATCGGAAAGACTATGTTCGATGGATCGAATTTGTTTCAATCAAATATGATTTGTCGCCTTTAGCGACAGCAGATTCCTTATCGAAAAAATATTGTGCATCGAACAGCATATCCATTCCCTGATTGACCAATTATAAATGCTTCAGTTTATAATTAAAGAATCGGAGATGCTATGTTCGATGGATCGAGTTTGTTTCGATCAAATACGATCCGTCGCCTTTAGCGACAGCATATTTCTTACTGAGAAGATATTGTACATTGAACAGCATGGTCATTGCCTGATGGATCAATTATAAATGCTTTAGTTTATATTTAAAGAATCGGAAGGACTATGTTTGATGGATCGAATTTGTTTCGATCAAATATGATTTGTCGCCTTCAGGGACAGCATATTTCTCATTGAAAAAATATTGTGCATCGAACAGCATATTCATTTCCTGATTGACCAATAATAAACGCTTCAGTTTATAAGAAAAGAATTGGAAATCCTATGTTCGATGGATCGAGTTTGTTTCGAACAAATATGATTCGTCGCCTTAAGCGACAGCATATTTCTCATTAAAAAGATATCGTACATCGAAAAGCATGTTCATTTCCTGATTGACCAATTATAAATGCTTCTGTTCATAATTAAAGAATTGGAAAGACTATGTTTTATGGATTGAATTTCTTTCAATCAGATATGATTAGTCGCCTGCAGCGAGAGCATATTTCTCACTGAAAAGATATTGTACGTCGAACAGCATGTTCATTTCCTGATTGAATAATTATGAACGCTTCAGTTTATAATTAAAGAATCGGAAGGACTATGTTCGATGGATTGAACTTGTTTCGATCAAATATGATCCGTCGCCTTTAGCGAAGATATATTTTTCGATGATCAGAGATTGTACATCGAAGAGCATGTTTATTTCCTGATTGACCAATTATAAATTCTTTAGTTTATAATTAAAGAATCGAAAGGAATATGTTCGATGGATTGAACGGGTTTCGATCAAATATGATTCGTCGCCTTCAGCGACAGCATATTTCTTACTGAAAAGATATTGTACATCGAGCAGCAAATTTATTTCCTAATTGATCAATTATAAATGCTTCAGTTTATATTTAAAGAATCGGAAGGACTATGTTCAAAATATCGAATTTATTCCATTAAATATGATTCGTCACCTTTAGCGACAGCATATTTCTTAGAGAGAAGATATTGTACATTAAACAGAATGGTCGTTTCCTAATAGATCAATTATAAACGCTTCAGTTCAAAATTAAAGAATCTGAAGGACTACGTTCGATGAATTAAACTTGTTTCGATCAAATCTAATTCGTTGCCTTCAGCGACAGCATATTTCTTACTTAGAAGGTATTGTACATCGAACAGAATGTTTATTTCTTGATTGACCAATTATGAAAGCTTCTGTTAATAATTAAAGAATCGGAAGGAATATGTTCGATGGATCGAATTTTTTTCGATCAATCATGATTCGTCGCCTTCAGCGACAGCATATTTTTCATTGAGACGGTGGTGTACATCAAACAGCATGTTCATTTTCTGATTGACCAATTATAAATGCTTCTGTTTATAATTGAAGAATCGAAAAGACTATGTTTTATGGATTGAATTTCTTTCAATCAGATATGATTAGTCGCCTGCAGCGAGAGCATATTTCTCACTGGAAAGATATTGTACGTCGAACAGCAGGTTTATTTCCTGATTGATTAATTTTGAATGCTTCAGGATATAATCAATAGATCGGGAGGATTATGTTCGATGGATTAAACTTGTTTCGATCAAATATGATTCGTCGCCTACGGGACAGTACAATTCTCACTGAAAACTATGTTCGATGGATCGAGTTTGTTTCGATCAAATATGATTCGTCGCCTTCAGCGACAGCATATTTCTTGCTGAGAAGATACTGTACATCGAACAGAATGTTTATTTCCTGATTGACCAATCATAAAATCTTCTGTTAATAATTGAAGAAGCGGAAGGACTAAGTTCGATGAATTAAACTTGTTTCGATCAAATCTGATTCGACGCCTTCAGCGACAGCATATTTCTCACTGAAAAGATCATGTACATCGAACGGCATGTCCATTTCCTCATTGACCAATTATAAATGCCCCAGTTTATAATTAAAGAATCGGAATAACTATGTTCGATGGATCAAGTTTGTTTCGATCAAATATGATTTGTCGCCTTCAGCGACGGCATATTTCTCATTAAAAAGATATTGTAAATCGAACAGCATGTTCATTTCCTAATTCACCAATTATGAATGCTTCAGTTTATAATTGAAGAATCGGAAGGACTATGTTTGATGGATCGAATTTGTTTCGATCAAATATGATCCGACGCCTTCAGCAACAGGATACTTCTCACTGAAAAGATTTCGTACATCGAACAGCATGTTCATTTCCTGATTGACCAATTTTAAATGCTTCTGTTCATAATTAAAGAATTGGAAAGACTATGTTTGATGAATTGAACTTCTTCCAATCAGATATGATTAGTCGCCTGCAGCGAGAGCATGATTCTCACTGAAAAGATATTGTACGTCGAACAGCATGTTCATTTCCTGATTGATCAGTTTTGAATGCTTCAGTATATAAACAATAAATCGGGAGGATTATGTTTGATGGATTGAACTTGTTTCGATCAAATATGATTCGTCGCCTACAGGACAGTACATTTCTCACTGAAAACTATGTTCGATGGATCGAGTTTGTTTCGATCAAATATGATTCGTCGCCTTCAGCAAAAGCATATTTCTTATTAAGACGGTGGTGTACATCAAACAGCATGTTTATTTCCTGATCGATCAATTATAAATGCTTCAGTTTATAATTAAAGAATCGGAAGGAATATGTTCGATGGATTGAACTTGTTTCGATCAAAAATGATCCGTCGCCTTTAACGAAGATATATTTTTCGATGATAAGAGATTGTACATCAAAGAGCATGTCTATTTCCTGATTGACCAATTATTAATGCATCAGTTGATAATGAAAGAATCGGAAGGACTATGTTTAAAAGATCGAATTTATTCCATTAAATACGATTCGTCGCCTTTAGCGACAGCATATTTCTTAATGAGAAGATATTGTACATTGAACAGCATGGTCGTTTCTTAATTGATCGATTATAAATGCTTCAGTTCATAATTAAAGAATCCGAAGGACTATGTTTGATGAATTAAACTTGTTTCGATCAAATCTAATTCGTTGCCTTCAGCGACAGCATATTTCTTACTGAGAAGGTATTGTACATCGAACCGCATGTTTATTTCCTGATTGATCAATTATAAATGCTTCAGTTTATAATTAAAGAATCGGAAGTACTATGTTCGATGGATCGAATTTGTTTCGATCAAATAGGATCCGACGCCTTTAGCGACAGCATATTTCTTGCTGAGAAGATATTGTACATCGAAGAGAATGTTTATTTCCTGATTGACCAATTATAAAAGCTTCTGTTAATAATTAAAGAATCGGAAATACTATTTTCGATGGATCGAGTTTGTTTCGATCAGATACGATTAGTCGCCTGGAGCGACAGCATATTTCTCACTGAAAAGATGTTGTACGTCGAACAGCATGTTTATTTCCTGATTGATTAATTTTGAATGCCTTAGTATATAATCAATAAATCGGGGAGACTATGTTCGGCAGATTGAACTTGTCCCGATCAAATATGATTCGTCGCCTACAGCGACAGTATAAGTATTTCCCACTAAAAAGATACCATGCATCGTACAGCATGTTCATTTCCTGATTGACCAATTATATATGCTTCAGCTGATAATTACAGAACCGGAAGGACTATGTTTGATGGATCGTTTTTGTTTCGATCAAATATAATTCGTCATCTTCAGCAAAAGCATATTTCTCACTGAAAAGATATTGTACATCGAAAAGAGTGTTCAAATCTTGATTGACCATTTGTTAAAGCTTCAGTTTATAATTAAAAAATCGGAAGGACTATGTTCGATGGATTGAACTTGTTTCGATCAAATATGATTTGTCGCCTTCAGCGACAGCATATTTCTCATTAAAATAGTAGTGTACATCAAACAGCATGTTCATTTCCTGTTTGACCAATTATATATGCTTCAGTTCATAATTAAAGAATCGGAAGGAATATGTTCGTTGGATTGAACTTGTTTTGATCAAATATGATTCGTCGCCTTTAGCGAAGATATATTTCTCGATAATAATAGATTGTACATCGAAGAGCATGTTCATATTCTGGTTGACCAATTATAAATGCTTCAGTTGATAATTAAAGAATCGGAAGGACTATGTTCAAAAGATCGAATTTAGTCCATCAAATATGATTCGTCGCCTTTAGCGACAGCACATTTCTGACTGAGAAGATATTGTACATTGAACAGCATGGTCATTGCCTGATGGACCAATTATCAATGCTTCAGTTCATAATTAAAGAATCGGAAAGACTATGTTTGATGGATCGAGTTTGTTTCGATCAAATACGATCCGTCGCCTTGAGCGACGGCACATTTCTTATTGAAAAGATATTGTACACCAAACAGCATGTTCATTCCCTGATTGACCAATTATAAATGCTTCTGTTCATAATTAAAAAGTTGGAAAGACTATGTTTGATGGATTGAACTTCTTTCAATCAGATATGATTAGTCGCCTGCAGCGAGAGCATATTTCTCACTGAAAAGATATTGTAAGTCAAGCAGCATGTTCATTTCCTGATTGATTAATTTTAAATGCTTCAGTATATAATCAATAAATCGGGAGGATTATGTTTAAAGGATTGAACTTGTTTTGATCAAATATGATTTGTGGCCTACAGCGACAGTACATTTCTCACTGAAAAGATATCGTGCATCGTACAGCATGTTCATTTCCTGATTGACCAATTATGAACGCTTCAGTTCATAATTAAAGAATCGGAAGAACTATGTTCGATAGATTGAACTTGTTTCGATAAAATATGATTTGTCGCCTTCAGCGACAGCATATTTCTTACTGAGAAGATATTGTCCATCGAAGAGCATGTTCATTTCCTGATTGACTAATTATAAACGCTTCAGTTTATAATTAAAGAATCGGAAATGCTATGTTCGATGGATTGAGTTTGTTTCGTTCAAATATGATTCGTCGCCTTTAGCGACAGCATATTTCTTTCTGAGAAGGTATTGTTCATCGAACAGCATGTTCATTTCCTGATTAGCATATTTCATATTTCTCATTTCCTGAATATTTTCCTGATTAGGATATTTCATATTTCGCATTGAAAAAATATTGTGCATCGAACAGCATATTCATTTCCTGATTGACCAATTATAAACGCTTCAGTTTACAATTAAAGAATCGGAAAGACTATGTTCGACGGATCGAACTTGTTTCGATCAAATATGATTTGTCGCCTTCAGCGACAGCATATTTCTCATTGAAAAAATTTTGTGCATCGAACAGCATATTCATTACCTGATTGACCAATTATAAATGCTTCAGTTTATAATTAAAGAATCGGAAATGCTACGTTCGATGGATCGAGTTTGTTTCGATCAAATACGATCCGTCGCCTTTAGCGACGGCATATTTCTTACTGAGAAGATATTGTACATTGAACAGCATGGTCATTGCCTGATGGATCAATTATAAATGCTTCAGTTCATAATTGAAGGTCCGGAAGGACTACGTTCGATGAATTGAACTTGTTTCGATCGAATCTGATTCGTCGCCTTCAGCGACAGCATATTTCTTACTGAGAAGGTATTGTACATTGAACAGCATGTTCATTCCCTGATTGACCAATTATAAATGCTTCAGTTTATAACTAAAGAATCGGAAGGACTATGTTTGAAGGATCGAATTTGTTCCGATCAAATATGATTCGTCGCCTACAGCGACAGTACATTTCTCACTGAAAAGATATCGTGCATCGTACAGCATGTTCATTTCCTGATCGACCAGTTGTAAATGTTTCAGTTAATAATTGAAGGATCGAAAGGACTATGTTCGATGGATCGAGTTTGTTTCGATCAATCATGATTCGTCGCCTTCAGCGACAGCATATTTTTCATTGAGACGGTGGTGTACATCAAACAGCATGTTCATTTTCTGATTGACCAATTATGACCGCTTCAGTTTATAATTAAAGAATCGGAAGAAATGTGTTCGATGGATTGAACTGGTTTCGATCAAATATGATTCGTCGCCTTCAGCGACAGCATATTTTTTTACTGAAAAGATATTGTACATCGAGCAGCAAATTTATTTCCTGATTGATCAATTATAAATGCTTCGGTTTATAATTAAAGATTCGGAAGGACTATGTTCGATGGATTGAACTTGTTTCGATCAAATATGATCCGTCGCCTTTAGCGAAGATATATTTCTCGATGATAAAAGATTGTACATCGAAGAGCATGTTCATATTCTGGTTGACCAATTATAAATGCTTCAGTTGATAATTAAAGAATCGAAAGGACTATGTTCAAAAGATCGAATTTAGTCCATCAAATATGATCCGTCGCCTTCGGCGACAGCATATTTCTTACTGAGAAGGTATTGTTCATCGAATAGCATCTTCATTTCCTGATTGACCAATAATAAATGCTTGAGTTTACAATAGAAGAATCGGAAAGACTATGTTCGATGGATCGAATTTGTTTCAATCAAATATGATTTGTCGCCTTTAGCGACAGCAGATTCCTTATCGAAAAAATATTGTGCATCGAACAGCATATCCATTCCCTGATTGACCAATTATAAATGCTTCAGTTTATAATTAAAGAATCGGAGATGCTATGTTCGATGGATCGAGTTTGTTTCGATCAAATACGATCCGTCGCCTTTAGCGACAGCATGATTCTTACTGAGAAGATATTGTACATTGAACAGCATGGTCATTGCCTGATGGATCAATTATAAATGCTTTAGTTTATATTTAAAGAATCGGAAGGACTATGTTTGATGGATCGAATTTGTTTCGATCAAATATGATTTGTCGCCTTCAGGGACAGCATATTTCTCATTGAAAAAATATTGTGCATCGAACAGCATATTCATTTCCTGATTGACCAATAATAAACGCTTCAGTTTATAAGAAAAGAATTGGAAATCCTATGTTCGATGGATCGAGTTTGTTTCGAACAAATATGATTCGTCGCCTTAAGCGACAGCATATTTCTCATTAAAAAGATATCGTACATCGAAAAGCATGTTCATTTCCTGATTGACCAATTATAAATGCTTCTGTTCATAATTAAAGAATTGGAAAGACTATGTTTTATGGATTGAATTTCTTTCAATCAGATATGATTATTTGCCTGCAGCGAGAGCATATTTCTCACTGAAAAGATATTGTACGTCGAACAGCATGTTCATTTCCTGATTGAATAATTATGAACGCTTCAGTTTATAATTAAAGAATCGGAAGGACTATGTTCGATGGATTGAACTTGTTTCGATCAAATATGATCCGTCGCCTTTAGCGAAGATATATTTTTCGATGATCAGAGATTGTACATCGAAGAGCATGTTTATTTCCTGATTGACCAATTATAAATTCTTTAGTTTATAATTAAAGAATCGAAAGGAATATGTTCGATGGATTGAACGGGTTTCGATCAAATATGATTCGTCGCCTTCAGCGACAGCATATTTCTTACTGAAAAGATATTGTACATCGAGCAGCAAATTTATTTCCTAATTGATCAATTATAAATGCTTCAGTTTATATTTAAAGAATCGGAAGGACTATGTTCAAAATATCGAATTTATTCCATTAAATATGATTCGTCACCTTTAGCGACAGCATATTTCTTAGAGAGAAGATATTGTACATTAAACAGAATGGTCGTTTCCTAATAGATCAATTATAAACGCTTCAGTTCAAAATTAAAGAATCTGAAGGACTACGTTCGATGAATTAAACTTGTTTCGATCAAATCTAATTCGTTGCCTTCAGCGACAGCATATTTCTTACTTAGAAGGTATTGTACATCGAACAGAATGTTTATTTCTTGATTGACCAATTATGAAAGCTTCTGTTAATAATTAAAGAATCGGAAGGAATATGTTCGATGGATCGAATTTTTTTCGATCAATCATGATTCGTCGCCTTCAGCGACAGCATATTTTTCATTGAGACGGTGGTGTACATCAAACAGCATGTTCATTTTCTGATTGACCAATTATAAATGCTTCTGTTTATAATTGAAGAATCGAAAAGACTATGTTTTATGGATTGAATTTCTTTCAATCAGATATGATTAGTCGCCTGCAGCGAGAGCATATTTCTCACTGGAAAGATATTGTACGTCGAACAGCAGGTTTATTTCCTGATTGATTAATTTTGAATGCTTCAGGATATAATCAATAGATCGGGAGGATTATGTTCGATGGATTAAACTTGTTTCGATCAAATATGATTCGTCGCCTACGGGACAGTACAATTCTCACTGAAAACTATGTTCGATGGATCGAGTTTGTTTCGATCAAATATGATTCGTCGCCTTCAGCGACAGCATATTTCTTGCTGAGAAGATACTGTACATCGAACAGAATGTTTATTTCCTGATTGACCAATCATAAAATCTTCTGTTAATAATTGAAGAAGCGGAAGGACTAAGTTCGATGAATTAAACTTGTTTCGATCAAATCTGATTCGACGCCTTCAGCGACAGCATATTTCTCACTGAAAAGATCATGTACATCGAACGGCATGTCCATTTCCTCATTGACCAATTATAAATGCCCCAGTTTATAATTAAAGAATCGGAATAACTATGTTCGATGGATCAAGTTTGTTTCGATCAAATATGATTTGTCGCCTTCAGCGACGGCATATTTCTCATTAAAAAGATATTGTAAATCGAACAGCATGTTCATTTCCTGATTCACCAATTATGAATGCTTCAGTTTATAATTGAAGAATCGGAAGGACTATGTTTGATGGATCGAATTTGTTTCGATCAAATATGATCCGACGCCTTCAGCAACAGGATACTTCTCACTGAAAAGATTTCGTACATCGAACAGCATGTTCATTTCCTGATTGACCAATTATAAATGCTTCTGTTTATAATTGAAGAATCGAAAAGACTATGTTTGATGGATTAAACTTCTTTCAATCAGATATGATTAGTCGCCTGCAGCGACAGTATATTTCTTACTGAGGAGATATCGTACATCGGACAGCATGTTTATTTTCTGATTGACCAATTATGAATTTTTTAGTTAATAATTGAAGGATCGGAAGGACTATGTTCGATGGATCGAATTTGTTTCAATCAAATATAATTCGTCGCCTTCAGCGAAGATATATTTTTCGATGATAAGAGATTGTACATCGGAGAGCATGTTCATTTCCTGATTGACCAATTATAAATGCTTCAGTTCATAATTAAAGAATCGGAAGGACTATGTTCGATGGATTGAACTTGTTTCGATCAAATATGATTTGTCGCCTTCAGCGACAGCATATTTCTTGCCGAGCAGATATTGTACATCGAACAGAATGTTTATTTCCTGATTGACCAATTATAAATGCTCCAGTGTATAATTAAAGAATCGAAATTACTATGTTCGATGGATCAAGTTCGTTTCGATCAACTATGATTCGTCGCCTTCAGCGACGGCATATTTCTCATTGGAAAGATATTGTAAATCGAACAGCATGTTCATTTCCTGATTGACCAATTATAAATGCTTCTGTTTATAATTGAAAAATCAAAAAGACTATGTTTGATGGATTAAACTTTTTTCAATCAGATATGATTCGAGGCCTACAGCGACAGTATATTTCTCACTACAAAGATACCGTGCATCGTACAGCATGTTCATTTCCTGATTGATCAATTATAAATGCTTCAGTTGATAATTAAAGAATCGGAAGGAATATGTTCGATGGATCGAATTTGTTTCAATCAAATATAATTCGTCGCCTTCAGCGACAGCATATTTCTTATCAAAATAGTGGTGTACATCAAACAGCATGTTCGTTTCCTGATTGACCAATTATAAATGCTTCAGTTCATAATTAAAGAATCGGAAGGACTATGTTCGATGGATCGAACTTGTTTCGATCAAATATGATTCGTCGCCTTCAGCGAAGATGTATTTTTCGATGATAAGAGATTGTACATCGGAGAGCATGTTTATTTCCCGATTGACCATATATAAATGCTTCTGTCGATAATTAAAGAATCAAAACGACTATGTTTAAAAGATCGAATTCATTCCATCAAATATGACTCGTCGCCTTTAGCGACAGCTTGATTCTTACTGAGAAGATGTTGTACATTAAACAGCATGGTCATTTCCTGATTGACCAATTATAATGCTTCAGTTCATAATTAAAGAATCGGAAGGACTATGTTCGATGGATCGAATTTCTTTCGATCAAATATGATTTGTCGCCTTCAGCGAAAGCATATATCTCACTGAAAAGATATTGTAAATCGAACAGCATGTTCATTTCCTGATTGACCAATTATGAATGCTTCAGTTTATGATTAAAGAATCGGAAGGACTATGTTTGATGGATCGAATTTGTTTCGATCAAATATGATCCGACGCCTTCAGCGACAGGATATTTCTCACTGAAAAGATTTCGTACATCGAACAGCATGTTCATTTCCTGATTGACCAATTATAAATGCTTCTGTTTATAATTGAAGAATCAAAAAGACTATGTTTGATGGATTGAACTTTTTTTAATCAGATATGATTAGTCGCCTGCAGCGACAGCATATTTCTCACTGAAAAGATGTACGTCGAACAGCTAGTTCATTTCCTGATTGATTAATTTTGAATGCTTTAGTATATAATCAATAAATCGGGGAGACTATGTTCGATATATTGAACTTGTCCCGATCAAATATGATTCGTCGCCTACAGCGACAGTATATTTATCACTGAAAAGATATTGTACATCGAGCAGCAAATTTATTTCCGGATTGACTAATTATAAATGGTTCAGTTGATAATGAAACAATCGGAAAGACTATGTTCGATGGATCGAATTTTTTTCGATCTAATATGATTCGTCACCTTCTGCGACAGCATATTTCTCACTGAAAAGATTTTGTACATCGAACACCATGTTTATTTCCTGATTGACCAATTGTTAAAGCTTCAGTTAATATCTGAAGAATCGGAAGGACTATGTCCGATGGATCGAATTTCTTCCAATCAAATATGATTCGTCGCCTTCAGCGACAGCATATTTCTCACTGAAAAGTTGTTGTACGTCGAACAACTTGTTCATTTCCTGATTGATTAATTTTGAATGCTTCAGTATTTAATCAATAAATCGGGGAGAATATGTTCGATAGGATAAACTTGTTCCGTTCAATATGATTTGTCGCCTTCAGCGACAGTCTATTTCTCACTGAGAAGATATCGTACATCAGGCAGCATCTTTATTTCCTGATTGACCAATTATGAATGCTTTAGTTAATAATTGGAGGATCGGAAGGACTATGTTCGATGGATCGAATTTGTTTCAATTAAATATGATTCGTCGCCTTTAGCGACCGCATATTTCTCATTAAAACGGTGATGTACATCAAACAGCTTGTTCATTTCCTGATTGACTGATTATAAATGCTTCAGTTCGTAAGTAAGGAATCGGAAGGACTATGTTCGATGGATTGAACTTGTTTCGATCAATTATGTTTTGTCGCCTTAAGCGACAGCATATTTCTTACTAAGAAGATATTATACATCGAACGGCATGTTTATTTCCTGATTGATCAATTATAAATGCTTCAGTTTATAATAAAAGAATCGGAAGGACTATGTTCGATGGATCGAATTTGTTTCGATCAAATATGATTCGTCACCTTTAGCGACATCATATTTCTCACTGAAAAGATTTTGTACATCGAACAGCATGTTTTTTTCCTGATTGACCAATTGGTAAAGCTTCAGTTTATAATTAAAGAATCGGAAGGACTATGTTCGATGGATTGAACTTGTTTCGATCAAATATGATTCGTCGCCTTTAGCGAAGATATATTTGTCGATGATAAGAGATTGTACATCGAAGAGCATGTTTATTTTCTGATTGACCAATTATAAATGCTTCAGTTGATAATTTAAGAATCGGAACGACTATGTTCAAAAGATCGAATTTATTCCATCAAATATGATCCGTCGCCTTTAGCGACAGCATATTTCTTACTGAGAAGATATCGTACATTGAACATCATGGTCATTGCCTGATTGATCAATTATAAATGCTTTAGTTCATAATTAATGAATCGGAAGGACTACGTTCGATGAATTGAACTTGTTTCGATGAAATCTGATTCGTCTCCTTCAGCGACAGCATATTTCTTACTGAGAAGGTATTGTACATCGAGCAGCATGTTTATTTCCTGATTGACCAATTATAAATGCTTCAGTTTACAATTGAAGAATCGGAAAGACTATGTTCGATGGATCGAATTTGTTTCGATCAAATATGATTTGTCGCCTTCAGCGACAGCATATTTCTCATTGAAAAATTATTGTGCATCGAACAGCATATTCATTCCCTGATTGACCAATTATAAATGCTTCAGTTTGTAATTAAAGAATCGGAAATGCTATGTTCGATGGATCGAGTTTGTTTCGATCAAATATGATTCGTCGCCTTTAGCGACAGCATATTTCTCATTGAAAAGATATTGTACATCGAACAGCATGTTCATTCCCTGATTGACCAATTATAAATGCTTCAGTTCATAATTAAAGAATCGGAAGGACTATGTTCGATGGATCGAATTTGTTCCGATCAAATATGATCCGACGCCTTCAGCGACAGGATATTTCTCACTGAAAATATATCGTACATCGAAAAGCATGTTCATTCCCTGATTGACCAATTATGAATGCTTCTGTTCATAATTAAAGAATCGGAAAGACTATGTTTGATGGATTGAACTTCTTTCAATCAGATATGATTAGTCGTCTGCAGCGAGAGCATATTTCTCACTGAAAAGATATTGTACGTCGAACAGCATGTTTATTTCCTGATCGATTAATTTTGAATGCTTCAGTATATAATCAATAAATCGGGAGGATTATGTTTGATGGATTGAACTTGTTTCGATCAAATATGATTCGTCGCCTACGGGACAGTACATTTCTCACTGAAAACTATGTTCGATGGATCGAGTTTGTTTCGATCAAATATAATTCGTCGCCTTCAGCGACAGCATATTTCTTGCTGAGAAGATACTGTACATCGAACAGAATGTTTATTTCCTGATTGACTAATCATAAAATCTTCTGTTAATAATTAAAGAATCGGAAGGACTAAGTTCGATGAATTAAACTTGTTTCGATCAAATCTGATTCGACGCCTTCAGCGACAGCATATTTCTCACTGAAAAGATATTGTACATCGAACGGCATGTCCATTTCCTCATTGACCAATTATAAATGCCCCAGTTTATAATTAAAGAATCGGAATAACTATGTTCGATGGATCAAGTTTGTTTCGATCAAATATGATTTGTCGCCTTCAGCGACGGCATATTTCTCATTGAAAAGATATTGTAAATCGAACAGCATGTTCATTTCCTGATTGATCAATTATGAATGCTTCAGTTTATAATTAAAGAATCGGAAGGAATATGTCGGATGGATTGTACTTGTTTCGATCAAATATGATCCGTCGCCTTTAGCAAAGATATATTTTTCGATGATAAGAGATTGTACATCGAAGAGCATGTTTATTTCCTAATTGACCAATTATAAATGCTTCAGTTGATAATTAAAGAATCGGAAGGACTATGTTGCATGGATTGAACTTGTTCCGTTCAATATGATTCGTCGCCTTCAGCGACAGTATATTTCTTACTGAGGAGATATCGTACATCGGACAGCATGTTTATTTTCTGATTGACCAATTATGAATGTTTTAGTTAATAATTGAAGGATCGGAAGGACTATGTTCGATGCATCGAATTTGTTTTAATCAAATATAATTCGTCGTCTTCAGCGACAGCATATTTCTCATTAAAAAAGTGGTGTACATCAAACAGCATGTTCGTTTCCTGATTGACCAATTATAAATGCTTCAGTTATTAATCAAAGAATCGGAAGGACTATGTTCGATGGATCGAATTTGTTTCGATCAAATATGATTCGTCGCCTTCAGCGAAGATATATTTTTCGATGATAAGAGATTGTACATCAAAGAGCATGTTTATTTCCTGATTGACCATATATAAATGCTTCTGTCGATAATTAAAGAATCGAAACGACTATGTTTAAAAGATCGAATTTATTCCATTAAATATGATTCGTCGCCTTTAGCGCCAGCTTGATTCTGACTGAGAAGATGTTGTACATTGAACAGCATGGTCATTGCCTGATTGACCAATTATAAATGCTTCAGTTCATGATTATAGAATCGGAAGGACTATGTTCGATGAATTAAACTTGTTTCGATCAAATATGATTTGTCGCCTTCAGCGACGGCATATTTCTCATTGAAAAGATATTGTAAATCGAACAGCATGTTCATCTCCTGATTGACCAATTATGAATGCTTTAGTTTATAATTGAAGAATCGGAAGGACTATGTTTGATGGATCGAATTTGTTTCGATCAAATATGATCCGACGCCTTCAGCGACAGGATACTTCTCACTGAAAAGATTTCGTACATCGAACAGCATGTTCATTTCCTGACTGACCAATTATAAATGCTTCTGTTTATAATTGAAGAATCGAAGAGACTATGTTTGATGGATTAAACTTCTTTCAATCAGATATGATTCGTCGCTTCCAGCGACAGTATATTTCTCACTGAGGAGATATCGTACATCAAACAGCATTTTCACTTCCCGATCGACCAATTATAAATGCTTCAGTTAATATCTGAAGAATCGGAAGGACTATGTTCGATGGATCGAATTTGTTTCAATCAAATATGATTCGTCGCCTTCAGCGACAGCATATTTCTCATTAAAACGATGTTGTACATCGAACGGCATGTTTATTTCCTGATTGGACAATTATAAATGCTTCCGTTTATAATTAAAGAATCGGAAGGAATATGTTCGATGGATTGGACTTGTTTCGATCAAATATGATTCGTCGCTTTTAGCGAAGATATATTTGTCGATGATAAGAGATTGTACATCGAAGAGCATGTTTACTTTCTGATTGACCAATTATAAATGCTTCAGTTGATAATTTAAGAATCGGAACGACTATGTTCAAAAGATCGAATTTATTCCATCAAATATGATCCGTCGCCTTTAGCGACAGCATATTTCTTACTCAGAAGATATTGTACATTGAACATCATGGTCATTGCCTGATTGATCAATTATAAATGCTTTAGTTCATAATTAATGAATCGGAAGGACTACGTTCGATGAATTAAACTTGTTTCGATGAAATCTGATTCGTCTCCTTCAGCGACAGCATATTTCTTACTGAGAAGGTATTGTTCATCGAGCAGCATGTTTATTTCCTGATTGACCAATTATAAATGCTTCAGTTTACAATTGAAGAATCGGAAAGACTATGTTCGATTGATCGAATTTGTTTCGATCAAATATGATTTGTCGCCTTCAGCGACAGCATATTTCTCATTGAAAAATTATTGTGCATCGAACAGCATATTCATTCTCTGATTGACCAATTATAAATGCTTCAGTTTGTAATTAAAGAATCGGAAATGCTATGTTCGATGGATCGAGTTTGTTTCGATCAAATATGATTCGTCGCCTTTAGCGACAGCATATTTCTCATTAAAAAGATATTGTACATCGAACAGCATGTTCATTCCCTGATTGACCAATTATAAATGCTTCAGTTTATAATTAAAGAATCGGAAGGACTATGTTCGATGGATCGAATTGGTTCCGATCAAATATGATCCGACGCCTTCAGCGACAGGATATTTCTCACTGAAAAATTATTGTGCATCGAACAGCATATTCATTCTCTGATTGACCAATTATAAATGCTTCAGTTTGTAATTAAAGAATCGGAAATGCTATGTTCGATGGATCGAGTTTGTTTCGATCAAATATGATTCGTCGCCTTTAGCGACAGCATATTTCTCATTAAAAAGATATCGTACATCGAAAAGCATGTTCATTCCCTGATTGACCAATTATAAATGCTTCTGTTTATAATTAAAGAATCGGAAAGACTATGTTTGATGGATTGAACTTCTTTCAATCAGATATGATTAGTCGTCTGCAGCGAGAGCATATTTCTCACTGAAAAGATATTGTACGTCGAACAGCATGTTTATTTCCTGATCGATTAATTTTGAATGCTTCAGTATATAATCAATAAATCGGGAGGATTATGTTTGATGGATTGAACTTGTTTCGATCAAATATGATTCGTCGCCTACAGCGACAGTACATTTCTCACTGAAAACATATCGTGCATCGTACAGCATGTTCATTTCCTGATTGACCAGTTGTAAATGCTTCAGTTAATAATTGAAGGATCGGAAGGACTATGTTCGATGGATCGAGTTTGTTTCGATCAAATATGATTTGTCGCCTTCAGCGACAGCATATTTCTCATTGAAAAATTATTGTGCATCGAACAGCATATTCATTCTCTGATTGACCAATTATAAATGCTTCAGTTTGTAATTAAAGAATCGGAAATGCTATGTTCGATGGATCGAGTTTGTTTCGATCAAATATGATTCGTCGCCTTTAGCGACAGCATATTTCTCATTAAAAAGATATCGTACATCGAAAAGCATGTTCATTCCCTGATTGACCAATTATAAATGCTTCTGTTTATAATTAAAGAATCGGAAAGACTATGTTTGATGGATTGAACTTCTTTCAATCAGATATGATTAGTCGTCTGCAGCGAGAGCATATTTCTCACTGAAAAGATATTGTACGTCGAACAGCATGTTTATTTCCTGATCGATTAATTTTGAATGCTTCAGTATATAATCAATAAATCGGGAGGATTATGTTTGATGGATTGAACTTGTTTCGATCAAATATGATTCGTCGCCTACAGCGACAGTACATTTCTCACTGAAAACATATCGTGCATCGTACAGCATGTTCATTTCCTGATTGACCAGTTGTAAATGCTTCAGTTAATAATTGAAGGATCGGGGGGACTATGTTCGATGGATCGAGTTTGTTTCGATCAAATATGATTCGTCGCCTCCAGCGACAGCATATTTCTCATTAAGACGGTGGTGTACATCAAACAGAATGTTCGTTTCCTGATTGACCAATTATGAATGCTTCAGTTCATAATTCAAGAATCGGAAGGACTATGTTCGATGGATTGAACTTGTTTCGATCAAACATGATTTGTCGCCTTCAGCGACAGCATATTTTTCACTAAGAAGATATCGTACATCGAACAGCATGTTCATTTCCTGATTGACCAATTATAAATGCTTCAGTTTATAATTGAAAAATCGGAAGGACTGTGTTTGATGGATCGAATTTGTTTCGATCAAAAATGATTTGTCGCTTTCAGCGACAGCATATTTCTCACTAGGAAGATATTATACATTGACCAGCATGTTTTTTTCCTGATTTATCAACTTCAAATGCTTCAGTTTATAATTAAAGAATCGGAAGGAATATGTTCGATGGATTGAACTGGTTTCGATCAAATATGATTCGTCGCCTCCAGCGACAGCGTATTTCTTACCGAAAAGAGTTTGGTCATCGAACAGCATGTTTATTTTCTGATTGACTGATCGATCGCACCATGTAGCCATCGTCCGATTGATCGACGGCGACTTGACGGCAGCGCCGTCTAGCGTCGTGAGCATGCGGGCGCAAGCTTTGCTGGAGGCGTGTCATAGAGCTGAAGATATATGCCACGACCGCGTACCGTATGCCCATATGAACCGAACATTGTGAGAGAACCGCGTGAATTCCCCAATTGCCGGTTGATACGGTCGGCAGAGCGTTCGAAGTTTTTTTTTGTCGTCGCTCCGTTGGAAGGGAAAGGGAGATTCACTAAGTGAATAGATTGAATCGTACTCCGAATTTTTGATTTTGCACGTATAACGAATTGTCGTTTATTGACGATATCAACGAACGACTTCGGTCACAGCTCTGATCTCGAGTCGCGGGTTCGCTCATTGCTTGCCGGTTACGTACTACTTTGCCTTTATTGATTTTGAATCCGTGTTACCGGAGAAGCTTTTGGACGCAAAGCTGCGCAGGCGCGGGACGAGTTCACACAATTTCGTGAATCATCCTTCTTCGCGAACATACCGCTCGCCTCGTGTGATTAAGATACACGAAATCGATGCACAAATGATACAAGTAATCGTTAAGGATTGCCTTATGAATTAACAGGTAGCTTACAAAGTTGAATTATCGGCCTTTTAAATACCGATTGCGCCGTTTTTATAGTGACTACAGTCGTAAGTCCGTTATTCCCTGGATGACATCCTAGAACGCGACCGAGCGCCCACTTTGATGGTGGCAAATTTGGATTTCGCATGAGTACGAGATCACCGATACGGAGATCTGGCTCTCGTTTCGACCACCTTTGTCGTTGCTGTAAGGTATTTAGATAATTGGAAGACCAAACTTTCTAGAACTCTTCGAGCATTCTTCGGACTAGTTGCCACCCTGAGAGTCGGTTCTTTTTTACGTCTAATAGGGACGGCATCGGAGCCGTTTTTAACGCGGAGCCGACCAGGAAGTGACGAAGCGTTAAGGCGTGGAATTCGTCGACGCGATCAGTTAGGGGTGCGATCGGGCGAGAATTCAAAACGGCTTTGATTTGGTACAGCAATGTCGTCAGCTCCTCGAAGGTTGGAGTGCGACTGCCTAGGATTCGATGCAAATGTTTTTTCACGCTTTTAACACCAGCCTCCCATTTTCCACCAAAGTGAGGAGCGTAGGACGGCTGGAAATGCCACGCCGTACCGTCAGAGGCAAGGCGAGTACGTAAGTCGGGGTCGCGGATGACTGCTCGGAACGCGGTGGTCAATTCTTTGTCGGCTCCCTGAAAGTTCAATCCATTGTCGCTATACATTTCACTGGGGAGGCCTCGACAAGAGGAGAAACGATGAAACGCGGCTAAGAATGATGTCATTGAACAATCGCTCACCAGCTCGAGGTGAATGGCGCGTGTCGCGAGACACACGAATATCGCAATATAAGATTTTTGAGATTTGTAACCTCTGCCCGGGGCTACTCGCGTCAGGATAGGCCCCGCATAGTCAACGCCACTGCAGGAGAACGGTCTCGCCGAGTTAACGCGAACGCTCGGGAGCTCACCCATGAGTTGTTGACCTACGCGCGCACGCTGTCTAACGCACGTTACACATCGAAGTATGTGGGTTTTTACGAGATTCCGCGCGCCTAAGATCCAAAATCGTTCTCTTAAGACTCGCAGAGTTATCTGGACCCCGCCGTGTAGAACTTGCGAGTGTGCCGGCATAATTATTAGATCCGAAATTCTGTGCTTTGGTAGCACGACCGAAAATTCTGATCCGTACTGCAAAAGTGAACGACGTAGCCGCCCGCCAACGCGAATAATTCCAGAATCATCGATAAACGGAGTTTTTGCTACTACTCAACCATTCCGGAGGTCTCGAAGTTCCTTCCTAAAGTGCAAGGCTTGTGCGTTTGTAATCCAAAATTCTCGGGCATAATTGATTTCGTCTACCGTTATCGCGAGATCCTTATGCAGTCGACCTTCCGTCCGGGGGAGATTAACGAATCGAAACATGTAAGCGGTGACCCTCAACAGACGAGGCCACGAAGAGATGTTTTCCGCTACTTCGAAGTATGCTTCTACGTTAAGTAAAACGACAGGTGAAACTCTTTTCTCTTCTAAGTAGATACCTGGCTCGAGTGGGGGAATATGGTTTGGCCAATCTTCGGCCGGTTCAGTTAGCCACGTAGGACCATGTATTTCGCTTCTGACTACTGAAGAGCCTTGACCCGTCCATCGAGGGATGCTCAGGTTATCTCAATATTTAAGTTGCGAATACTATCGTTGCCAATCCTTCTGTGCGTCGTCGGGCAAGAGTTCGTCCCATCCGTGCTTTGATTTCCATAAAGTTTGCATGAAAATTTTCGCAGAAATTACGACTGGCGAGGCCCAGCCTAACGGGTCAAAGATACGCGAAATAATTGATAAAACTTGGCGTTTCGTTGGCTTAGGATCGGACGGTAGATTCGTTTGAAATCTGAATGCGTCTCCGACTGGATTCCAGAGAATTCCAAGAACCTTGAGCCTGTCTCCTTCCTGCAAAATGTGATTAGAGGCTAGTTCGTGATCGTCAAGGCTGATATCCCTTAGTAGTTCGGGTCGATTGCTCATCCATTTCCGTAGATGGAAGCCGCCCGCCCTGAGGAGTGCGGTTACTTGATCTTTAATTTGACGAGCTAAAATGAGATCGTCGGCTCCAAAGAGAGCGTCGTCGACGTAAATATGTTTCTCTAGTACCGAGACTGCCAATGGAAACCGATTACCTTCATCGAGGGCGAGTTGTTTTATTACACGATTAGCTAGATACGGCGCGCATGCGATGCCGTACGTAACGGTCAATAAACGATACGCGCGCAGGGACGTTTCGGTGCTCGAACGCCATAAGATTCGCTGATAGTCTACGTCTCGCGGATCTACGATTATTTGTCGAAACATTTTCGCCATGTCCGCTGTATAAACATATCTGAACGATCGCCACCGTAAGATAATCGAAGCTAACTCGCATTGTAAATTAGGGCCAGTTAATAAGTGGACGTTCAAGGTTGAGCCGTTTGAGGTTGGGCTCGACGCGTTGAATACCACTCGCAATTTGGTAGTGCTGCTGCTTTCCCGTAGCACCGGGTGGTGCGGAAAATAGACCTCGTGCGATGCGGCAGATTCCGACGGATCGACCGCTTGCATATGTCCAAGAGATTCGTATTCGTTGAGAAACTCTCGGTAAGCCGCAGCTAGTTCTAGGTTTCGATTTAGCCGACCTTCAAGTCTGTAAAAAAGCGCTGCGGCTTTATTTTTTGAGTCCCCTAAGTTTAGCGAAGGATCCTTCTTGAAGGGTAACCTGACGACATATCTACCATCGGTAGTACGCGAATGAGTTTTCGAAAATGGTTTTCACATTGCGAATCTTCCAGAGTCAGAAGAGACTGCTTCGGGAGCTCCTCGATTTCCCAAAATCGTTCCAGAGATTTGTCGAGATCGTCGTAGCATTGGGTGTGCAAAACGTTTATTTTTTGCTTATCCGGAAGCATTTTTAACCTAGGGCCGGATGTTACCCAACCGAAGATGGTTTTTTGCGCGATTGGAGCATCTACAGGACCTTTACGAAGGCCGTTCATTATTATGGCACCGTAAATGTCGGCGCCGACGAGCAATTGTATTGGTTCCAAGCTTTGGGCTTTCCCATCAGCAAATTCGAGTCCGCGGAGATGTCTCCACGAGTCTTGCCCGGGTATTCGCACCGGATTATACGATGTTAATTTCTTAAGCACTAAAGCGTTTAACGGAATAACTGGGCCATCCGGTGTACACGGTTCGATTGTCAATCTCGCGACAGTATTCGCGCGGCTAGTAGGTTCCCCACCTAATTCTCTTATTATCGTAGCGATACCTTGGCGAGGGGCTCGAAGAGACTGCGCGGCTGTTTCTGTGACGAAGCTACTTTGTGATCCTTGGTCTAGCAATACACGTACGATCATAGATCGTTGAGACTCTGTTTTAACGCGAGCCCAGGCGGTGGCTAGTATGACGGACTGTTCCTTTAATCTTTTTTTCTCTGTGATGCAAGACATTGCGTTGCTGGTCGTCGGTAAGGCGGACGATGGCACGGCCTCCGTTACCGAGTATTGAACGCCGAGCCTCGACTCAGTCGTTTCCTGCTCTCGTGGTTTTACGTATCTATTGCTAGCATTAACTGTCTCGCTATGAATCAGAGTATGGTGTTTGCGCTTACAATTACGACATACGTTTTTACTCGGGCATTCTTTCGGAACATGCCCTTGCTTAAGACAATTAAAACAACACCGTTTTTCGCGCACTAGCGCCGATCGCTCTGTTGTAGACTTGTTTCGGAATACTTCGCACTGATGCAAAGGATGGTTCGCGTCGCAAGCCAGACACCTTACGGAAGAAGTCGACAAATGGGTTTTAGTTTCGTTTATTTTTTGCGTCTTTTGTCTAAATGAAAATCGCGAATTAGACATCGAAGTCTCGGGCGCTACCGCTTCTAGAGTTCGTATGTAGGTGCTCAAAAATTTCTCGAGTTCATTGTAAGTGGGGTGCCCGGTAGTCTCACCAAGTCGAGTTTCCCATTCTCTCCTCGTTTGCTTATCCGATTTCGAAACTATAAAAAATACTAATAAATCATCCCATGCATCGACAGGGCGGTTTCGATTTTTTAGGGCGGTTACCATCTCGTGACTTCGATCCCGCAATTGTTTTAAATCTCGTAATAAATCGGTTCCGACGGCCGGAATGTTAAAGAAGTTTTGTAAGTGCGCATTGACAATCGCTCGTGAATTATCGTACCGATTTTTTAGAGTTTCTAACGCGGAAGCATAGTTTAGTTCCGTGACGGCTACGTTTTTTAATACGAGACTCGCTTCGCCAGTGGGACTAGCTTTCAAATACTGCAACGGATGCACGTCTTTAAACTGAGTATTATTAATAATAAGCGTGGTAAATTGATCGTAATAACTTTCCCATTCGAGATAATCTCCGGAAAAGGTAGGGATTTTTACAGGAGGTAACTTTACTTGCTGAACCGGGTTCGTTGCGAAGAATGTTGATCTGTCAACTTCCGTTGTTGACCCTGTTGATGTTGCTTTGGCGATGAGTTGGTAGAGGAAATCGGAAGCAGCCGAATAAGCCTCCTCGGTTGCCGTGTATTCGTCGTTTGTGTAGTAAGGTAGGGCCTTTTTTTCTTCTTCGGCGTGGTTGTCGATCTGTATGTGATTGTTCTATATGCTTTTCATGACGCTAAAGCTAGCGGCCGGATCTAACGGCCGATACCGCCCGGCCGCGGGAGGTTTTGAATGAGACTATACACGCCAGCGACTGCAGGCTAACCTAGCCTTCCGCGATGATCCGAATACTACTTGGACATTGTCTATTGTAGAATCCACACGCATGCCACAAAAATTATCAAAATTTACGCCGATATTCTCCGAACTATACCGAATACAGCGACACCTGTTTCGACCAAGTGAAGGCCTTAGTTGCTTAACAAAAAAAAAATTTCAAATCGGTGTCTGCCGTGTGATTGTCGTGTATAATACAAAATGCGCGCTCGAACATTATTTATTATAGCATCCACACGCATGCGGCCGCTATATCAGCAGCTGACCCACATATTTTAGCAGCAATTACGAACACAACAACACCTGTTTAGTCCCAGTGACGGCCTTAGATACTTGGCAAAAAAAATTATTTCCGAATCGGTGTCTGCCGCGCGACCGTCGTGTATGATGCAAAGTGCGCGCTCGAGCATTATTTATTATAGCATCCACACGCACGCGGCCGCTATATCAGCAATTTACCCACATATTCTAGCAACAATTACGAACACAACGACACCCGTTTAGTCCCAGTGACGGCCTTAGATACTTGGCAAAAAAATTATTTCCGAATCGGTGTCTGCCGTGTGATTGTCGTGTATAATACGAAATGCGCGCTCGAGCATTGTTTATTATACCGAATCCACACGCATGCGGCCGCTATATCAGCAATTTACGCACATATTCTGGCAACAATTACGAATACAACGACACCTGTCTCGTCCTGGTGACGGCCTTCATACCTGGCAAAAAAATTATTTTCGATCCGGTGTCTGCCTGGGAATCCCCAGAAATCTATTTCGACTCATGATTGTTTTCTCGGCACCCGTCCGTAACTAAAAAACTCATCCCCGACGGCGGCGCCAGACTTTTTTCACGCGGTAATACCTAACAGAGTATAACCGCGCAAGGATTATCTCGTGCGACCTTACCCACTGTCCACTTTTTTGTCAAAATATTCGCCGGACGAAATGAAGACATTGAGATCGTTTGTCAGTCTTTGGTTGTTCTTCATGAACGACAGTTGTCAGAAAGTACTATTGATCAAGAATATCGACTGGAAAGTGCGTGTAGAGTTCCATCGAAAATTCTGTGCTGTATAGAGTCGTCAGAAAGTTTTGGTATCGCGGAAAATAAAGAGGTTATCGACAATCTTTTAAATCAACGGCGACAGAGGCATCAAGATTTTATGGACGACTGGCCTTCCAATGGACATCAGATAGCGCATCCACCTTGCTACGTACGTAAGTACTGCTTTTTTTTGTAGGCAGTCGACTTTGAACTTTTTTGAACACTTAATTATGGAGAATTATTATATTAAACTTGCCACTACGTCAGCAGAGTTGTATCCCGGCGTAGATTTTTCATATTTCCTTCGAAGCCCGCGATTCGCGACGCATCACATAGAGAAAAGCGAATGGACGACAGTTTGTCGAAGACTTGAGCCGACGGTTAGAGATGCAGGCACTCTGGCAAACAAAGTTCGGCGTGCGTATGACACGTTTCGAAACAAGTATGCTGAGATGCGTGTTATCTATGAGAGCGCTTTTCCACCCGTAAGCGACCGCGATAGTATTGCTGTAGAATCATCGTCACCACTGCACGTTTCGGAAAAACTCGATTTTACTGTCGATAGCGATATTGCTTTCCCAATAGATGAAATTATTAAGTTAGATTCAATCGCGAGTAGGCCCGTTAGCGAAAGTCCGGAAAGCTTAAGTAGATCCGCAGGTGCACTGTCTCCAGTCTCTCTTTGTACCCATTCCCCTAAAACAGCAATAGATTCAGGGAAACCTTTCGTTGAGGATGGAAGTATATTGGTCCCGAAAGATTTCTGGGAACGATATTGGTCATTTAACCGAGCGCTCGAGCGTGGATGGACGGACGCTTTCGTCGACCACGTAAGGGTTGTAGATCGATATCGGTGCTGTGTTCTAGCGATCAGAGGCCACCGATGCTTCGAAGCGAACAAGGTACACCTACGACACTTGCGCATCACAGCAGAATGTAAAAATTCCCAATGCGGCGGTTACAAATTTATATCATCGGAGGTAACCCAGCCATTTACCGATGTTAGGGTGCAAGTATTTCGCAACAGTAGGATCGAGCACGACGGAACTGAAATCCACCGTTTGTTTATCAGGGGTAGTAGAAGAGCCGCGTTCGCCCAAAGATTATTAGTCGATGCGCCGAGGGTTGTCAGAACTCAAGCTATACAAGAATTCCCTATCGAAGTATTAGAATCAGGCAATAGAGACGATGCGCCAAGTTTATCCGTATTGCAAAAAATATCCAGTCAAATTGAATGCAACAAAGATTTAGATGTTAACGTCAAAATTCATTTAGAAAAACTGTCCGATATATTTCAGAAAAAAGAGCAGTGGAATGGAAATCTTCTATCCGATTACATCCAAAATCGTTTTTCCGTTATTGCCTTTACGGAAAAACAAATCAAATATCTCATTTCTCAATCTAACAGAGAGCACGTATGTTGCTATTTAGATGCCACAGGCTCTGTCGTTGCAAGATTGTCCAATTCCGACAAACCGGTTTAATATTAGGCACTTTTTCTGCCAGGTAGTGACAAGCAAACTGCGAAGGGCACCCTCCGATCACAGATAGAATATGGGCCGATGCCTGTAGCCGAATTTTTTTCTGATACCCATACGGTTCCGCAGATTTTATATTTTTGCCGACGGTAAATCACGCGATTAGCCGCCTTACCAACCAAAAACCCGTAATAACGAAAATTGAAACAGATTTTAGCATCGCGTTAATTTCATCAGCGCTCAAAAGTTTCAATGATATGTCGATCGCGCAGTACTTACGGAACATTGACAGCTTTCTCCAAGATAGTTCGAAAAAAATCCCAAATTGTACGATTATTCACGTCTGTTCGTCTCACGCCCTAAAAACTGTGATAAGAAAAAGTAAAAATATCTTAACCGATAAAAAACATCGTCAGCTGGCAGCTTTATTAACGTCAAAATTGATTCACGCGAAAACTATGGAAGCTGCTGCGTATTCGTTCAAAATTGCTGTTATTATTTTCGCGATTCCTCACGCATGTCCGATGCTAATTAAGTACTGCGCAGATCTGACCACGCGTAGGAAAGAAAAGCATAGAATCATCCCTAAGAAGATAGACGTACGATTGAAGCATGTCGCAGCCGACGATGATTTCAACACAAAATACGATTTAGAGACAGAGAATGATGCCGGACGTAAGGGTTCGCCATTTAACAAATTTTTTGAAGCGATCTATTCTACGATAGTTCAAAAAGAATCAACGGACATACTGAACAGACCGAACCCATTTTATTCGATTCAATTCATAAATTATCTACTTTCGTACATCCTTCCGTATTACCCCCTTTGGTCGGCAGTTTTGATATCACGGTTGAACCGTACGCGAGACAGTAATGCAACGGTAGAAAATTATTTTAAAATCATAAAAACGATCGTCTTCAAAAAAAAAATTGAACATCCCAGCGCCGAGATTTTTCAGAAAAATGGAATCAATGATTGACGGCTGGTTACGACAACGGACCCATTCTCTTTTGACAAAAAGACAGATGCAGGGAAGAAAAAAAATGATTAGAAGAAAAAATAAATCGGCCAGTGATGAGAATTTAGCGATCGAAACGTGGAAGCCGCACCCTAAAAGAAAACGAAAACACAATATATATTTTTCCCAAAACGAATTTTGTTCATCTAGCGAGGAAGACATAGTTCTAAGTGGGCCCACGGAGGAGAGTGTAGGAGAAGGTTGCGTGCTCGCGATAGAGGGTTCAGCAATCAAAAAAATTGCGGTCGAAGAAGTAGGTTTGAGCAGTAGAGACCGAAACCGAGATTCTGCCACGAGTGGGGACCTTCGTAGCGTGAAAACGGAATCGGCGGTTGCTAGCGGTACGGGAGCGGTCATTCAGATCCCGTTCGTAGAAGACATATTCGAGCAGTCAGATTTCACGTCATTTGTGGACGATTTAGACGAAAGGTTTCTAAGAAACACCCTAGAATATCCCGCCAATTTTCCCAATTACAGCAAAAATTTCGGTAGCATAACTCTCGATCCAGAAATATTCAGCCGACTTCTCCCCGAAAATTGGATCGACGGGGAAATTATAAATAGTTTTTTCATTCTAGTGCAAGAAGTCGCGAAAAAAAATTGTCTCAATCTGCTCACATTCGATTCTTATTTTATGGAAAAGCTGCTGACCGGTACCAAGTCGCCGGGTTTTGCTAATTGGGCAAAAATAGTACAACCAGCAAACTACGATATCTGGCTCCTGCCAATTTTAATCCGGAAAAACCACTGGACGCTTCTCGTCGTTATATTCAGTCAACGCGTTATGATTTATTTCGACTCGTGTCACGGTTTGCCGTCGGAAAAAATTATAAATCGCTTATGCAGCTTTATCGCTAGCTCCCGCAGTGCTCGAACCGCAAGATTCACCCAGTGGGATAAGTGGACTCTGTCGGCGCCTACTGACATCCCACATCAAATGGATGATACCGGTAAAATCACAGGTAACTGCGGTATACATGTATGCGTTTGGGCGTACTTGATCGTCAGTCAATCATGTACAACCTTCGCGGAGAAGCACATGGATGCAGCACAAAAGGGCCTAGCAACTTTTATTATAAACTACCCTGTCAAAAAACAAGTTTCTAAACGTCTCAAAATAAGCGATGCAATGTTCGAGGCCTACGATTGGGTGATGGAAATGAAAGATATATTCGAAAGAATCAAAATAACACGAACGCCTCCCTTAAATTTCACGTCTACATTTCAGTTTGCCGCATCTTTAAAAGTTTTGAGCCAGATATCCAACGAATAGACAGTACCGCAATACAAAATGCCAAATTCTCCGCGTATTAATATATTTATATATAATAGTTCATTAGCGGCCGCATGCGTGTGGACGCTATAATAAATAATGCTCGAGCGCGCATTTTGTATTATACACGACGGTCGCGCGGCAGACACCGATTCAGAAATAATTTTTTTGCCAAGTATCTAAGGCCGTCACTGGGACTAAACGGGTGTCGTTGTGTTCGTAATTGTTGCTAAAATATGTAGGTAAATTGCCGATATAGCGGCCGCATGCGTGTGAATGCTATAATAAATAACGCTCGAGCGCGCACTTTGCATTATACACGACGGTCTCGCGGCAGACACCGATTCGGAAATAATTTTTTTGCCAAGTATCTAAGGCCGTCACTGGGACTAAACGGGTGTCGTTGTGTTCGCAATTGTCGCTAAAATATGTGGGTAAATTGCTGATATAGCGGCCGCATGCGTGTGGACGCTATAATAAATTATGCTCGAGCGCGCATTTCGTATTATACACGACGGTCGCGCGGCAGACACCGATTCAGAAATAATTTTTTTGCCAAGTATCGAAGGCCGTCACTGAGACTCAACGGGTGTCGTTGTGCTCGTAATTGTTGCTAGAATATGTGGGTAAATTGCTGATATAGCGGCCGCATGCGTGTGAATGCTATAATAAATAATGCTCGAGCGCGCACTTTGCATTATACACGACGGTCTCGCGGCAGACACCGATTCAGAAATAATTTTTCTGCCAAGTATCTAAGGCCGTCACTGAGACTCAACGGGAGTCGTTGTGTTCGTAATTGTTGCTAGAATATGTGGGTAAATTGCTGATATAGCGGCCGCATGCGCGTGGATGCTATAATGAATAATGCTCGAGCGCGCATTTTGTATTATACACGACGGTCGCGCGGCAGACACCGATTCAGAAATAATTTTTCTGCCAAGTATCTAATGCCGTCACTGGGACTAAACGGGTGTCGTTGTGTTCGTAATTGTTGCTAAAATATGTGGGTAAATTGCTGATATAGCGGCCGCATGCGTGTGGATTCGGTATAATAAATAATGCTCGAGCACGCATTTTGTATTATACACGACGGTCACGCGGCAGACACCGATTCGGAAATAATTTTTTTGCCAAGTATCTAAGGCCGTCACTGGGACTAAACAGGTGTCGTTGTGTTCGTAATTGTTGCTAGAATATGTGGGTAAATTGCTGATATAGCGGCCGCATGCGTGTGGATGCTATAATAAATAATGTTCGAGCGCGCATTTTGTATTATACACGACAATCACACGGCAGACACCGATTCGAAATTCTTTTTTGTCCGACCCCCGTTAAAAACGCGGCGTTGCGCGCATGTGCTACCGGCGGCAAGTGGGCGTTTCCAGCGCACTCCGCCAGCGGGCGGTAAACTACTTTACCGCCCGCTACTGCGGGGCGGTAAAGATTCGAGCGCCGCGACCCCTTGTTTTCAACACGGGTCGGACAACAAGTACGGTGTGCACCACGGGCGGAAGGCGATTTCCCCCTCGGGTGGCAACTTCACACTCGGCGGAATCGCCTACTTCCCGCCCTAGATGCACAATGTACTATTTTGTTAAGCAACTAAGGCCTTCGCTTGGTCGAAACAGGTGTCGCTGTATTCACTATAGTTCGGAGAATATTGGTGTAAATTCTGATAATTTTTGTGGCATGCTTGTGGATTCTACAATAGACAATGTCCAAGTAATATTCGGATCGTCGCGGAAGGCTAGGGTAGCCTGCAGTCGCTGGCGTGTACAGTCTCATCCAAAACCTCACGCGGCCGGGCGGTATCGGCCGCTCGATCCGGCCGCTAGCTTCAGCGTCATATGCTTTTCCAGGTTTCTTCCAGCACTCGAAGTCGATTTCGTAGCACCGGGACGGTTAGATTACTCAAACCGATCTTTTTGATATTTATGATCGTTCGCGAAACGGCGCGGGCCGCGATTGTTTGAGCAGTCAGGCGCTCATCTAATTTGACTCTATCCATCGCTGTTATATCATACGCGAATATTAGGTCAGTGGTTACACTCTACGGTGTTTACTAGATCGTTTACTCGAGTTGCTACGATCACGGTCGAGCTTATCGTGTATCACTCGTGGGCTTACCACGCGCGCGATTCTCGACGTTTGTTCAAGTGTTAGGATCGAGGTGTGAACTATGGAAATGTATGTGCTCTGGCGCGTATATACAGATGACGCGGTAGAGTTAGTAGGAGCATATAATTTGGAGCTCGCTGTTTAGATCGAGGACGTACTATAATGGTCGAGCGTCTATTGAAGTGACTCGGAGCACACTATAGCATTGTGAAGTTTTGTGGCTTAAATTTCGGGCCGTTACGCGAGCGAGGATAAACACGATATAACCGTTGCGTACATTGCCAACAACGCGAACGTTCCACGAGCGAGAGGCCGCACTGAAAAACGTAAGAAATTCAGGGCTATCGCGTTAGCGTATCGTTCGATGTTCGGCACTTGTATCGAAGCACAACACTGTTGTTATTCATCGAGTATTCGACGTCGAATCCTTAATTTATTTTCGTATCACGATCTTCCACAGAATTATTGTATATGTGCAGTTCCCGTGGACCCTCGCGACTCGCAATCTTTTTCCAAGACGGAGGACGCGACACGTGGCGAATCTTTTTCCGTTCCAACGTTCTTTAAGCGACCGATCCCGTAACTTCGAATCCGGCTCGAAGGACCATTAATATGTTAGAGAACCGCGTGAATTCCCCAACTGCCGGTTGATACGCTCGGCAGAGCGTTCGAAGTTTTTTTTGTCGTCGCTTCGTTGGAAGGGAAAGGGAGATTCACCAAGTGAATAGATCGAATCGTACTCCGAATTTTTGATTTTGCACGTATAACGAATTGTCGTTTATTGACGATAAGAATTAATTACAAACTCGGTTATTGACAATAATAACGAATGAATTCGGTCACAGCTCCGCTCTCGAGTCGCGGGTTCGCTCATTGCTTGCCGGTTACGTACTACTTTGCCTTCATCGATTTTGGATCCGTGTTACCGGAGAAGCTTTTGGCCGCAAAGGTGCGCAGGCGCGGGACGAGTTCACACAATTTCGTAAATCATCCTACTGCGCGAACAAACATAGAAAGCTACATATTTCTGTACCAAAACAAATGATAAGAACATTTTATGTCAAGAGAAAAATAAACCATACTTTTACCTATTAACCCGTGCACAATAATTCTTTGCGTACTCTCGGCCCGAACTTAATTACTGTAACTAGGATCTAGCGTTACAATATATGGGAGAAAATTCGCCGTCTCACTAGACTAAAACCCTTATATACCCCGATGTGGTCGATGATTTTGTTCAGTATTTTTTGGATCCCCTCCCCACACCATTTTTTTTCCTCTATCAAGAGGTAACTGCTATTTGCCCACTTTTCATTGAGATGAAATGTTTCTCCCAGACAGTCTATTGAAATTGAAGAACTTTTTTTATAAAATTAGCGTGGGCAGCGGGTTCCTAAACATTTTTCTTTTTTTTTAAATTTTGCAAATATTCGAGTTTTCCCGGGAATTCTATGTATGATAATGGTTTCCCATCAACAAAAGGAAAGAAAAATGAAATCTTTGTATGAAAAAAATCGATAATTCAATTATTTCGATAGAAAAGCGATTTTTTGAGTATGAACCGAAATAATTACGAAAAAAACGGTTAAGAAATTTTGTTTCTATCAGAAACAATCGAAATGTCAATAGGATGATTCATTCATGTTAAGATAAATGACGGTCTCGTCGAGATGAATTTGAGAACGCGCCACGTGGTAGTGAACGACGCTAGATTCATCACTGTGAAGTTAGCATCTTCATTGTTAAAATCTCACGAAAAAATCTAACTTTAGATTGAGATGCTAACTTTACAGTGATCTACGAGTCCCTGATCTGCGTTCAAACCTCCTATCGGTCGGTAAACTTACGGATCGAGACAACATAGTCACAGAGATGAGTAGGGAGATTGGTACAGAGCCGTATTTCGGCCATTCCGGTTGCTTCTCATTCGTTAGTCGTGCAGCGGCGACGACTCGTAAGCGATGGGGAAGAGACGCTGTCGTTTTCGTTTGTTGAGCGTGTACTGGGTAGCCTGAGGTAAATTAAGCCGCATTACAGTGTACCAGAAACGAAAAAACCCGCTTAAAAGTAAAAAAATGAAATTCAAAATTCGATAGTTTTGGCTATCGGGTTTTGTACTAGACGTAGTTCTGCAACTATCCCAGGGTGGTCAAGAAGATAATAGCCTTCTGAGTGCCGCGTGCTGAACTAAAGTTGACTTAAAAATTTGGTCCGAGTTAAGTGTGTGCAACTTCCGTTCATAGTGGTTTCCTTCAAATTGGTAAAATGCCGGCTGATCGTGAAGGAATGTACAGCATTTATAAGTATAATAATTGTTTCCCTGAATTGTTTAATAGTGAGAAACTGTGTGTAACCAAGTACGCAAAAATTATTCTTGTACGTGTCAAAATTTATTAAAAACCATAAAAATATCAAAACGCCCACTAGATCCCGCGGTACACGTCACTGCAATATGTAAGGAATCTAGAAATTCAAAACCACAAGAGATCAGCTGCTCCTAGCTGCGACTTTTTTTTAAATTCCACGTCAAACATCGGTACTCCGGCGAGCGCGCTCCGCTCGCTCGCTTGGCACGTGGCGATAGGCGCGCCCGGGCGATTGAATGGATCCTGTTTTCTGCCTCGCAGAAAAGTGTGTACTATCTGATGGATTACCTTGACGGCCGTGAGTGCAAGCAAGAGATCTCTGTCTCTCTCGCACTCACAGATGTAAATGGAACTCCCATCGGATAGTGCATACTATTTTTCGAGTCAGTATAGTTTTTTGAAAATCCTTTCGCTATTTTGGATCCGCCATTCTGTTTTTAAGAGTTCTGACATGAAAATTGTGATCAGCGAACCCGAAAACTCCCATAAGTCGAATTTGAAGCAAATCGACTAAGTTTTTTGAAAATTCCTCCGCCATTTTCGATTCACCTGTTAACACTCAAATTTCGCGGGTGCGACGCGATGGCGCTGCGCTCGAAAAATTGTACCGGAAGTAGAGGCGCGACGGGCGCGTTCGAGATCATTGTAGGCCACGAGGGGAGATCCTACGGCGCGCTGTCGGACGCGGTGGTCGGACACGCGGTAGTCAGTCGTAGAACGGACCCGAGACGTACGTGTGGTCTGACCGCGAGAGCGCGGTGTAGTACTTAAGCAGCGGTGTGGTGCGAGTATCGGCGGAGTTCCGTGTGGAGGTTCGCAACAGAACCTCGGTCGGGCTGAGTAGCCGAGTGGGGCATTTCTGTCCCTGGGCCAGAGCCGAGGTAGGAGTGTAAGTGTGGGAGGTACAGGCCGGCTGCCGTACGCGAGGACGCCGTGCGGCCGGACGTGCTAGCTTGAAATAGTGTTTTCGTGCTCTTCGGGGAAAGATTAAATCGTATTTGAGTTTTCACGTCCTTCGGGGAAAAATTAACCTCTATTTGTATCTTCGCGCCCTTCGGGTAAGAGTTATTCCTTGTTTGAGTTTTCGCGCTCTTTGGGGAGAAACTAATCTTCATTCGCGTCATGGCGCCCTTCGGGAAATTATTACTTTATTCACGATCTCGCCGCCGTGCTTATTTTCTATCTTCAATAAATATCTAATTCTTTTGTTACGCCTGGACTCGTTGTTTTCTCGTAACCGCGCGTTAGTCCCTACCCTGTAGTACGGACGCTGCGTGGCCGGTGGCCAAACAACAAAAAGAAGGGGGAAATAGATAAACGGAGGAGGAACACGTAGAAAGTAACCTACACGTGCGGTGTGCGATTGAACATGATTCAGAAGTGGGATTCGAAAAGAGAACTGTAAAAACCCATTCGTGCGAGTAGACGCAGACGAAGTGCGATAAAAAAAACCCTGAAAATAAAGCCTCATCAATACGTCGTGCGAGTGAACGCGGAACGACGCACAGTGGGCCAAAAGCTACAAAACTCTATCATAAATCGAAGGTCTCGTTTGATCTGTACGGAATAATAGCTAAGAGGGTTTTTGGGGTCGCTGATCACGATTTTGATGTCAGAGATTTCAAAAATAAAATGACGGTTCCAAAATGGTGGAAGGATTTTCAAAAAACTTTATGGATCTGCTTCAAATTCGATTCATGGGAGTTTTCGGGGTCGCTGATCACGATTTTGATGTCAGTATTCTCAAAAACAAAATGGCGGGTCCAAAATGGCGGAAGAATTTCTAAAAAACTTTATCGATTTGCTTCAAATTTGACTTATGGGGTTTTTCGGGGTCGCTCATTACGATTTTAATGTCAGAATCCTCGAAAACAAAATAGCACGTCGTCTCTGTGCCTCCTGCAATTTTTTTTGCATTTTGTCCAGCATTTTTTCACATTTTCTTTTTCATTGTGGTCGAATGCTTCGTTTTCTTTGAGACATCGACCTCTAAGGCCGAAAGCTTTTGATCTGTACTGGACCCAGATATGTTCGTGGTAGCTTCGAAAATTTGTGCGCGAGTGCACGAAAACTGTGCTGTGCTGGATCCTGTAATGAAATAAAGAAATGAATTTCTTGATACGTTAGATGTATACTTACAATCACTATTTTCCGAAACTAATACAAACTTGAAGCATCAAAACATTTCGAACATCGTTACTCAAATGTAAACTACAATTAGAATTCCATATATTTTTTGTACTTTTTTAGATATATTTTAGAATAGTTTTATGTAATTATGATATATACTAATACACATTATGGCATTTTTTTTTTTGAAGACCCTGTATGTTAAGTTTAACAGTGTAAGGGGCCGAGCAAAATAATATCCCCTATCCGATGGATGTTCAATTTACATCTGTGAGTGCGAGAGAGACAGAGATCTCTCACTTGCACTCACGGCCGTCAATATAATTCATCGGATAGTACATACCTTTCTGCGAGGCCCAAAGCAGGATCCATTTAATCGCCCGGGCGCGGCTCTCGCTACGTGCTAAGCGAGCGAGCAGAGCGCGCTCGCCCGAGTACCTATGTTTGACGTGGAATAAAAAAAAAAGTCGCAGCCAGGAGCAGCTGATCTCTTGTGGGTTTGATCCATTTTTAGATTTCTCACATATTGCAGTGAAATTTACCGCGGGATCTAGTGGGCGTTTTGATATTCTTATGGTTTTTAATAAATTTTGACACGTACAAGAATTATTTTTGTGAGCTTGGTTACACACAAAGAGGCATCAAAAAGTTTGCGGAGCCCTTTGTCGGCACCGATGACATTCGTTCCGCAATCACTCGAGACCGTCTTACAGATGCTTCGTCGACCCGTAAAACGGTTGTACGCTGCGAGAAATCCGTCAGTTGAATAATCGGTGGCGGTCTCCAGGTGGACCGCTGAGGATGAAAAGCAAACGAACACGACGATATAGCCCTTGTACGACTTTGCACCTCGACCTCGGAACGTGCGTATCTTGAGAGGTCCGGCGTAAGCGACTCCAGAATGCAGGAAAGGACGAGATCGAGTTGCTCGAGGTTCGGGTAATTGCCCCATGAGCTGTTACCCGAGAGTGGCTCGATGTCGAACGCACTGCATACAGCGGCGGATAAGCGATCGGATAGGAACTCGGCCGCCGACGATCCAATAGCGACGTCGCAAGGTAGCGAGGGTAACTTGAGTTTCACCGTGCAGCGTGCGTTGATGAACGTCGTCAATTACGAGTGTCGAGAACGCTGAATTCCGAGGTAAGATCAGAGGGTGCTTTTCGTCGTGATCTAGAAGAGAGTTCCAAAGGCTTCTACCGACACGCAGGAACCCGTACGCGTCGGTGAAAGGAGTAAGACGACGAAGTGGACTTGATCGCGAAAGCTGTTGGTTTTCAGCGAGCTGGCTAAGTTCGCTTTTGAAATACGCTGCCTGGGTAGTTTTCACCCAAAAGAGACGTGCGGCATCGAGCTCGTCTGGGGTTAGAGGTGATGACTTGTTTTGTTTGCTGTTGTCACGTCTGAATTTTCTTACTGCACGGTAACACCATGCAGTCACCCGCAAGAGTGTTTTGAGATTCGAGAATCGATCGATCAGATCCCAGATATCCGGGAGCTCACCCTCGTTGGCAACGGAGACCGGTACTTTGCGCATCTCGAGCGCGACGTCTGACTCAGGCGATAGTATTGAGAACGGCCACGCAGCGAAATGCTTCCACAGCCATGGTGGTCCCTTCCACCACAGCGATTCATCCTTGAGTTGACGTGGAGAGTCCACGGGATGCGGAGTCAGCGGGGTTTTCTTTTCCAGAAACATGATGCCAAAATGAATTTGGGAGTGCTTGGATTTCGGTTACCCGATTCTGAACGAAGTCGGTCCATCGGCGAGCATCTCCACGAATGTATGCGATAGCAACTGTGGAATCAGTCCACAGGTGGACTGGAGCTTCGTTTAGTTCGAGGGTGTTCCTGATGTGCGCAATTTGCCGAATTAGGAGGAGCGCGGCTGACAATTCTAGTCGAATAATTGTTACTCTTTTCAGGGGAGCAACTCGAGTTTTTGCGGCGACGAGCGTTACGCGAACGTCATCGAGATCTGTAATCACGCGGATGTAAATTACTGCACCGAGAGCAGCTTGAGATGTGTCTGAAAACCCGTGCAACTCCGGTACTTCCGGTCGTCCTTCCGGTGGGTTCCTCATTTGGCCCCTATCGTACATGGTCGGGCCTACAAATGGCCCGAGGAGTGGGGGAAAATAAAAAGAAAAATAGAACATCGGCCAGTAAGATACCACGGAAGTGCGCTGTGAAATCCAGGAAAAGCTGTCGAGTCCAGAAAGTGGTCATTCCTACGAGCTATGATACACTGAAATAACCCGAACAATACCTTCGGAAAGTCGATGTGGGGAGAGAATAGTGCACGATCGACGGGTAAGCTTGTGAATTCGAAAGCCTATGGGCTCGGGATACATCTTATAATCGGGTAAGGGCGACCCATACCGTCGTTGTCGCACGGGTACGGCCAGCCGTGCCGAGGCGCCAGTGCGCGATAAATAACACCGTACCGCGAAATCCGTTTCGAGCGAAATTCGGGAAATCGGTCAGATCTTTTTTTTTTTGTGGCTAAGTTGTTATCATACTCCGAGGTACCATTTCGGGAACAATAGCGTTCGCCATCACATTCGCTGTTGTCATACTACGCGTGATCGTTCCAAAAATAATAACGACCACCAGTTTCTTAGTTGCTGCCATACCGCGGATACGGGATCGACGATTTAGTCAATCGAAATAACGCGAGCCGAAATTCATTGGGATAGAGCATCAATAGGGCTCACAACAACAGCCAAGAAGACTCGGGTTCGAGCCGTGTTGTGGTTGGAAAAATACGAACGGGCTAAGCCGCGAGTAAACATCGTTGACCGTAGATTCCCCCCAGCTATCGGGCAATAGGCGACAAGCGCGCAAGCGGGATCGCGACGTAGATATTCCAGGGCCGAGACCCGAGTTGTCGAATAGAACTTCCCCGGTTACACGTTCGAGCGCGTCGGTAATACGCGCTAGGGAGATGTCGAGGACCAATACAAATGAACCCGCGTGGGAATACTCCCTCGATCGTAGTGGGTTGTTACGCGAAATAAATAAGCGGGAGCTGTCAGGGGTGGGGACGACACCCATCTTACGGCGACGTTTAATAACTTATCTGGAAATCTTACGGAACGCGTCGCTCGGTCGGGGTACGATGGAGACAGCACACCCGACAGGACAGTCGTTGGCCGGCGGGGTGGGAGACCCACCGGCGCCGACTGGGCCAGAAGGGGGGGACTCAGAGTCCCACTCCCCACCGTTATCTCTCGCGCGACCCGGCACAGGGGTAGCTGCAGCCACCGGTTCGGCGTTCGAACAGCCACACGCGTACTCCCCACCCACGGCTTCTTTCGCAGGGTTCGAACCAGGCATCGCGTCATCCACTCACGCGCCCCGCGCACCGCCGTTCGAAGTTGTCAACCCCCACTATCATTCGTCCCCGCTGTCATCCGACACCACGACTAACGTGTATAATACCATACGGAAATGAAATTCAAAATTCGCGGGTTCTCCGGGAGAGGACGCTGAAGCGTTTTTCGTCCGCGTCGCAGAAGGCCGCGAGCTCCTTCTTGTCGACGACAATGCTATCATTAGATGTTTACCGTTCTTTCTTACCGGTATCGCGTTACAGTGGTTCCGCATGGAACGACATCACTGGAACTCGTGGGAGGAATTTAAATCCGCGTGGAGATCGCGTTTTGGGGACCCGGATTTCCAGTTCGCCCTACAGGACGAAATTTTGAACCGCACCCAAGGTGAGAGCGAACCCGTGGCCGATTGTATCACCTGCATGCGTGCGTCAGTTAACCGGTTAGACCCTTTTTGGTCTTCCGACGAACAAGTGCATCACGCGTATCGGAATATGTTGCCGAAGCTGCAGATTGCAGTACCTCGGGTCGACACTGTCGATTTTCACGCCCTCGAGCACTATGCGGTGCGGGCCGAAAAGAACTATCAGGCCGCGGCGACCTATCGCGCCCCACCAGCTGCCGACCAATCGTTATTCCCCGATTCAGCGTACCACCCCTCGCGTAAAGCCCACGCGGACAGTACCGTGGAGACCACACGTCACCGCAGTGGGGCATATACACCGGAATAAGACCCGATAACTCACTGGTTAGGTCACGCACGTTGTCATCAGAAAGGAGGGGGGAAGCTCGAGCTGTCACGTTGTCCCAACTCCGTGTCAATACGCGTCACAACGAGGTAGAGTCAGAGGAGGCGAGAACTAAAAGAGGTTAGGGAAACGATGTCCACCGAACAGATTTAGTTACTATTAAGGTACTAGAGAGCGCCAGAAATAGAGGAAACAGGAGGGGGAACGAGAGTACCAGGGAGTGTAGCCGAAGCACGCTGTCACACCACCTTCGCCAGCAGCCGCAAGTAAATCAGCAGCATCGAGGTAAGTCTTGAAACGTTTTCCATAAATGAGATAAATCTCTGAAAATAAAGTCACCTTGAGTTAAAAAAGTTACCGAATCGAATGGCTAAGTATCGGGCTGCGGGGCAGCCGGGACTGGTCGTCCTTTTTGGGGGGGAGGTATTGTAACGTGGTGCTTTTTTTCGAGGCACCCCGTTACTGCGCTTCAGCGCTACCATCAGTAGCTGTCAGCTGTCTACCGCCGACCCTCCCTCCGGCAGCACTTTACAAACCATTAGAATCATAGCAGGCTAAAATTATTAATTAGGATAAGCATTGTATTCGAGCCCGTCTTTTTATTATTCCACGCACGTCGGACCGGAGTCATCGTCACCGTCGGAAATCCGAGAGCTTCGCCCGCAACCGCCGTCATTACGTCGTTCCTGCTCCCGTCGAGGAACGGCATAGCCCCCCGGAAGTGAGGCAACCGGAACCGGTGTGCAGCAGCCTTACCGTCTGATAGAGGGGAGGCCATCAGCGGTCGGATCCAAGGACGGACCATCCCCCCGTCCTGAAGATCCGGAAATTGTGCCAGGAGCTGCGGTGGACCGAAACTGGGGGTCCCCGCTCTGCCTACAGTGCCGCCCGGGTATCGAGGTCTGCCGTAAGGCCGTTACCCGGTGAAGATGGGAAACTTAAATATCTCGGAGCCGCCCCTGATACCCTCCGCTCCAGCGACCATCGGGTGGAGTCTCGAGGACAGGATGCTGACGACTGTTGAGACCTTCCGAGCGATCGAGGAATTAATCAAAAGGTTGGATGGGTTATAATAATGATTGATATAACCGATGTTACAAATTGTTCCTTTTCTTTATTCGACTAGCTCATACAACGGGGAAAAACGTACTGGTTATCTTCTAGCTTCGAGTAGCAACGCTCCCAGCGACGCTCATGGCCACGCGTCCAAGCTTGGACCCGACACCATACGTGACTTGTACTATCGGCCATCGATGAATTTTTCGATCACAACAGCGCCCTCACCTTCAACTTCACATTCACCGTCGTCGCCAAGTACCACAGTGCCACCCTTTCCGGGATGGAGATTTACGAACCACTCTTTACGAAAAGAGATGTGCCGTGATGCTCCACTATCGGTCAGCCAGATATCTTTTATATCGAGCTCTAGCAACCGCCGCACTTGCTCCGTTGAAGGATTCGCGCACTTTTCTCGCATCGCCGTACTCACGCGTGTCTCGCCGTTTAAGACTATAAATGCACAGTCACGCGATTCGTCGTCCTGATTTTTCTTTTTCGACCAACACTTACGCGCGAGATGTCCTTTTTTCCCGCATTTGTAGCACTCAATATTTTCTTTTGAATTCCGATTTTCCGACGCAACATTTTTCGTAGCAGCTAGTGCTTCGGTTGCATCATTTCCGTTGTTGAGCCGGGCTTCCTCGCGGATAAGTCTTTCGGTTAGATTATCCACCGTCTGTCTGCCTTCCTCTATGTTATCCCAAACCATTTGGAAAGCAGCGTATTTGAGTGTCAGGCTCGCGAGAACTTTTGCCATCACCGTCGTTTCCGATACAGCCTCACCGACATCACGTAATTGTTGGACCATGTTCTTTATCTTGGCCACGTGTTGCATGAGTAAGTCTTCCCCCGCCATTACGTATTATAACGGTATTTCTACCTTGTTCTACATATCCGTCGGGATAGACGGTAGTTCAGACTCGAGTGGGTAAAAGAAACTGGTGTAACACGGTATAGAACAATAGTTTGTGTATATTCTGTTCAGTCGACGCCTTTTGGGTGGCAACCCGTCGTACAATGTATCTCCCTAGCGCTGCTTAGGTGTTAAATAGCGATACGGTTACGCCGCGCGCCTGTGGTATGACGACCCGCGATACAGTTCCGCCGAGCGCCTGTCGTAAGACGACCCGCGATACAGCTACGGCTAGCCCGAGCCCCGGCGCTCGAGGGCCCCGCCTGACGCGACGCGGCTGCTGGACCGTGGAGAGGGGTCTAGGGTGGTAGCTGGACACCCGTCGCGGTCCGCTGTCCCCACCGTGCCGCCGAGAGCTCTTCCGTTGATCGAAGGAAGGCTCCTTCTGTCTCCTGAGGCCCTGATACTTCGGCTTCTCGTTCGGCTCGCCCGGTCTCTTCCTTCGGGCGTCCTCGTCCTTCCCTGGTTGTCCTAGTTGATCCTTCGGTTGGCGGCTGGTGCTCCCTAAAACAGAGTGCCTTTTCTTCGCTCGATCGGCTCTTTTTATACTGAATCACGGGCTCTTGCTCGCCCGTGATTCGTTCTTTCGCGAACCCCCACTCGCTCCGGTCCAGTCGGTTTCCCTCGCTCGTTCTTTTTGAAGCCTAACTGCCCTAGGTTTGTTATGTTATTGTAGCTAAGACGCGGTATTCTTTTTGAAGCCTAACTGCCCTAGGTTTTATTATGTTTATTGTAGCTACGGGAGGTGTAACGGCGTCGGTACTGTTACATTGCCCCCTCAATTTTTGTTTGGAACAAATGAAAATTTTACTACTTAACATTGGACGGGTTTCTCGGAACTTCTCTTATTTATAAATAACAGGACGCGGTATTTTTATTTTTCTGGATTTATTTCGACGGTTGGATGTAATCGTTTATTTTGATTTTTTTTTTTTTTTCCATCCGTCGTTCCGCTAAGCATCGCTATTGTTCTATCTACATCTTTCTCTCTTTTTTTTTTTTTTTTTTTTTTTTTTTTACATTTCTTCCATCGCTCCCGGGTTCCCTCACCCCTCGTTGACCTCGTCGCCGCTTTCTTCACCGATGCTCGAGCCTAGTCCACTCGATGTGTCGCTCGAGAAGCGCCCGTCTTCCCACTCCATCCCCTCTTCTTCGTCGTCGCTGTTGTCGAGGTTGTCGTCGTGCCCCTCCCGTTGCCGGTCCTCGCACCCCTCGCAGCGGTGTTGGTCTATGAGCCCGGGGCCGTCCGCACCCCACTCGAAGTATGGGGGGTTGTCCCCCGGTTGGATGCACCCCGCCTCCGCGAATACTTCCTGGGCCGTCGCGGTGCCTCCGTCCCCGTCGACGATCCAAAAGACGCCGTACCGGGCCTCCGCATGTGTCGGCTGTGGCATCACAGTCAGCCACCACGGGTGTGTCGACATGACGCGCCGGACGAGGTTTGTTTGCTCTCGTGTGTACTCTTGCCCGGTGGGCCTCGCACGGTGCAAGCTGATACAAATCGCCATGAAGGGAATGGCGTAGGTCCAGCGTGGCGGCCGGCGCAAGTCGCCGATCGCCGCCATTGCTGGTACCCCCCAATCGCCCAGCCACACCGGCGTTGACCCCACCTCGTCCGGCTCGCCCTGCACGATCGCGCGAAAGCCCGTTCCTGCACTTACTTGCCAAATCACGGAGGCCCCAGACACCACGTCCTGGGGTTCCAGGGGACCCCACAGCTCTCCTTCCCTCGGTGCCGTCTGCAGCTGGTTTAGCACCCCGTCCCTTGTCCCGTGGGGGTCCCCCAACTGGACATAAATCCGGTTGGGGTTGGAGACCGCCACCACCCGTACGGCCTCATAATCCCCCGCGAGGTTCGTTACGGGGCGGTTCCTGAACATTTTTTTTCTTTTTCTTCTTCTTTTCTTCGACTTCGCCGTGTGTGGATGATCTTCTGTTGGTGATTTCGCCGTGTTCTTACGATTTTTTTTTTTTTTTTTTTTGATTCTCTCCTATGATTTGTATTGCACGTCAGCTCTGTTTGCTGATTTGCGTTTGACTAACGGTTCTCGGATCCGTCGATCCGTCCTCGTCCCCCCCCGGGCACCAGTCCTTAATATTATCGTCCGTTAAGACGATGATACCGTTGATATCTCGGGGATATTTTACACCCCACCGTGTCCTCTTGATTCCGCGATATCGCCGCTCTTCCGGGATTTCCAGCCCCCTCAGCCTCCAGGGCTGCTTTAGATCGACCGCCACCCGCTCGGTTTGACCCGTCGTGATTTTTCCCATCTTTTTGGTTCCTATGGGATTTTTTGACTGTGGCTTGGTCGTTTTGAAATTTTGCGCATGGGCCCTCGCGGTCTTTTTCCCCCGTCCGGTATCTCTCGGTCAGCCCTGTCATGCCCTCTACGCGATCCATTGCTCCCGCACGCCGGTGGTTTACCCCTCGTGGTGTTACCGATGGTGTGGTAATTATAGATCGATCGATTAGATCACCGGGCCCTCGCGTCGACCATCTCCCCCTTCCGTCGTGCGCCAACGGTGTCGTCCCTAGCGGTCCGTTCGTCGCGCTGGCCCCGTGTAGTCTCTTCCCGCCGTGCACCGCTGTCGTCGTTTGGTGCTGGCTCCGGTTTCCCGTCGTTTAACGTGGATCGGTAATGGCTCAGCAGGTTCGCATGGAATTTTCCTCGTATCTTGCCCGTTGCTGGATCCTCGAGTAAATATGTGGCCAGTCCTACGAGCTTCTTTATGCGGTATGGGCCTTCCCGCAACGGTAGAAATTTCGACGTGATTTGTTTTAATGGATCGGAGACGTTTAGAGCCTTAACCAATACGAGTTCGCCCACCTCGAATCCGACGAATCGTCTTCCTTTGTCACATCGCTCCGCTCTCATTCGTCCTTTCCGAGCCATTCTCTCTCGTACGATCTCGAGCTTCGCCTCATATGTTATAGGGTCTTCCTCTTCGCTCGCGGGTATTCCGAGCCATTGGTTCCATAGCCGGACTACCTTTTTTTTTGATTGTAGTTCCGCCGGTGGATATTCGGTTGTCTCATGGTGCGTCTCGTTAATACAGTCTTGTACTACTTGCACCCATTTAAACCATCCTCCGTGGTTCTCCTTGAGGAATGTTCGGAAAAATCGACCTAGTTCTCGATTTACCCGCTCGACGATGTTCCCCTGAGGATGACGGATCGATGAGTACACTGCCTGGATACCAGCATCTTCTAATTTCTTCAACCATGTTTTCGATGTGAACTGCGTCCCGTGATCGAACTGGATGCGTTTCGGTTTGCCGAAGGCGGGTATATAGCTATCGAAAAGCCTTTTCACGACCGTCGCGGTATTAGCTTTCCTCATCGGGAATAATACCACGTATTTCGTAAAGGCGTCGATGGTCACTAAGATGTGTTTGACCCCGCCGATAGATGTCGGTAATGGTCCGTAGAAATCGATCGACACTAGATCCCCGGGTCCCTCCGGGAGAATATTTTGAGTCGCTGCATAGCTTGTTTGTGTCGCCACCTTATTCCGCTGACAGTCGTCACACGTGGCGAGGATCTTACGGACCCTCCGTGCTAGATGTGGCGTCGCGAAATCCTCGTCCAGCATCCGGAAACACTTCCTGGCCCCGAGATGACCGTACATCTCGTGGCATTCTTGTACCAGCTGCTCGACTATGGCCCCCGGCAGCGCCACCTTCCATGTTTTGGTCCGTGATTTCCGTTGCAGGATCCCATCCTTTAGTCGATGTCGTTGCAGCTTCTCTCCTTTCTCAAGCTGATCCATGATCATCCGTAGGTCCTCCTGTTCTCGCTGTAGTCCGTTGAGATTGCTCATTTTCTTCACCAACCCTGAGGATGGTTGTTTCGCCAACGCAGCAGCGATAACCACGGTTTCCTTGGGTGTTCCACCGATGCTTCCTCCCTCCTCCGTTGGCCTGCTCAAGGCGTCTGCGACCACATTCTTCTTCCCCTCGATATGATCGATACGCAGATCGTAATCCTGTATTGCTAGGGCCCACCGCATGAGTCTCTCGGATGAAAATCGACATGTACGGAGAAACGTCAATGCCTTGTGGTCCGTCGCGATTTCGATAGCTGCTCCGGCGAGATAGGTCCTGAATTTGTTTAGGGCCCACACGATAGCTAATAACTCTTTTTCGGTGGTCATGTACCCCAGCTCCGCGCCCTTGAGTGTGCGGCTGGCGAACGCGATCACTTCCTTCTCCCCTCTGTCGTTGATCTGTGACAAGATAGCACCGAGTGCGTAGCCGCTGGCGTCCGTGGTCAGATGGTACGGTTTTGTGGGATCGGGATACCGTAGGATGATCGCGTCACAGAACAGCTTTTTCACTTTTTCGAACTGTTCTGCTTCCTTCGGGCCCCATTTCCATCGTACTCCTTTCCTCAGCAGTTCCAACAACGGTGCCGTCTCGTGTGCGTGTCGGTTGGTGAATTTCGTATAAAAATTCACCAACCCCAAAAATCCCCTGAGCTGTCGGATGTTCCTCGGTGCCGCGTATTCCTGGATAGCCTTGATCTTTTCGGGATCCGGCTGGAGGCCCTCCGTTGTGAGAATGTGCCCGAGGAATACCACTTTTTCCCTGAAGAAATGTGATTTCTTAAATTTCAGCGTCATTCCGTGTTGTTCGAACCGCTGAAATAGGGTTTTTAGGTGTCGTAGGTGCTCCTCCACCCCCTCGGAAAGAACCAGTAAATCGTCGACGAAGTTGATGACGAAATCCAGTCCCTCCAAGACGATATCGAGTGCCCGAATGAGTGCCGCTGTGCTGGTTTTTAGGCCAAACGGTGTCACGGTAAATTCGTAGCACTTCCCGTTGTTCTGGAACGCCGTGTACTTCCGGGAATCGGGGTGCAGCGGGATTTGCCAGAAACTGCTAGTGAGATCAAGGGTAGAGAGTACCGTCTTTCCTCCACACCTCTGAAAAATCTCCTCGATGGGTGGCGCGTTGTTGTAGTCGCTCACGAGATAATTATTTAATTCTCTCGCGTCGAGACACAGCCGGACGCTCCCGTCCCCCTTGATCACCGGCATCAGTGGGTTGATGTAGATGCTCTGCGACTTCTGGATGACGCCGTACTCCATCATCCGTTGTATTTCTTCCTCCACCTTCCCTCGTTGCGCCAGGGGAACCGGATACGCCCGATGAAAGTATGGGTGTGCATCCCTCAGGCAGAGGCGGTGTACGTATGCAGAGACCCTTCCCGGCCTCTTGTCGAACACCCCACGATGCTCGAGGACGATCCTCTTGAATACCTGGATGGTCCCGTCGTCTGCCCCCTTCTCCTCCTGCATCTTCCGGTCGAACTCTTCCTCTGTTAACCGCCAGTTCGTCTCCACCGTTCCGTGCTGTACCATCGTGCTGCACGTCAACGCTCGTGGCTCCTGTGTCTTCATCGGTTTTCCTCCCCTTCTCCATTCCCCGTCCACTAGGACCGCTATCGTCACCCCTTGCACAGTGACCTCACCCTTCACGGAATCTACCGAGATCCCTAGGCTCAGCATCCCGTCGATGCCGATGAGCGCTGGTCGGAGCAACTTCGGTATGACGAGCATCGGTACTCCACTTTTTGTGTCCTATACCCGTACCTCGACCATAAGTTGTTGCCGGACCCTACCCATCTCTCCCCCGAATGCACCCACAACCTTGGTGCAGGTCACCGGTAGCACCGGCTGTACTTGGAACTGGGAGAGCTGTTGTTGGTACAGCTCCTCGGATATACAACTCACCTCGCTGCCGCTATCGACCAACGCGGTGGTGTGTACCCCTGAAAGTTGCACCGCGATCTCCGGGCATCTCGGATACTGACCTCCGTACCACCTTCCTCCCTCACGACCCTTTTCCTCGTGCAGGAATTCCCGTGGATCTTCGAAGATGGTGCTAATCCGTTTTTCCCGCGGCTCCCCGGTACCGTTCCAGCCCTCCGTCCGTGCGATTTCCCTCTCCTCACTCTTCTTCTCCTTCTCCTTGTCCTCCCCTTCTTCGCTCTTCCTCTCTTCGCTCTTCTTCTCTTCATTCTTCCTCTCTTCGCTCTTCTCTTCCTCGTTCTTCTTTTCTTCGTTCCTCTTCTTTCCGTTTCTCTTCTCCTCGTTCCCCTTCCTTCCTTTACCACCCTTCCTCGTCTTCTCCGGCGCTCTCCGCCCCTTCGGCTGCCCTTCGGGTGCCCCTCTCTCCATTGCCATCGTCCTTCCGCCTGTTTCCTTCACGCCTTCCGTTGCGTCACCCCTCCGTCCTTTGCTTTTCTCCCCTGAGGCTCCGGACGCAACGATTATGCGTTTCCCGAAGGCTCCTGCGGTCGGGATGGTCCTTGACCGTCCCTCGGTCCCCCGGGAGGCGCTGGAGCGGTCCAAGGGGATCGTTCCTCCCTTGTGCCACCGTCCCGTCGATCATTCGCCGACCATCGATCCTCCCTTCTTGGAGGACGAGTCTTGTCTTCCCCGGGGGGGAAAATCCGATCGGTTACGGTCATTTGATCTCCTCTGGGTGTTCAACGGTCCCTCGAGGTCGATGTTCTCCAGGAGCTCCAGGAACTCCCTCGCGGTCCTCGTCTGTCTGCTACGGACCGCTGATCGTACCTCTTCGTCGAAGTGACGGGCGAGGCATCGGATGATTTCCTCATCCGTCTTCTTCTCGGCCAGATCCCTGGCATTCCCGAGCATCAGAGCCGCGTACTCGGCCTTGGTGCGACTCTGCTCGTGTGCACGGTAGCACCCGAACTCGAGGTTTCGTCGGACCTTGTGCTGCATCTCGCGCGTCCAGTATCGACCCGTGAACGCTTCTTTGAACGACCCCATGTCGGTAATCTCCTCCCTGATGAGGTGCCACCAGTCCTCCGCGGTGCCCTTGAGCGCCTCAGCCAGAACGCACCTCAACTCCATCCCTGCTGTTGCGTAATAATCCTCCAAGTCGTGGAGGAAGGCCATGGGTCGTTGTTTCCCATCCGCTCGGAAGACCGGTATCTTTCTTTTTACGGTCTGGATGCGGGTAACTCCCCCACCATCCCCGAAGGTCGTCCCGAACGTAAGGTTACTTTCCATCGCTCGGGGACGCTGCTCAAGTTGCGCAATCCTTGCACCATGCTCCTCTAAGGTGGCCTGATTACGTCGGATCCGCTCCACAGCCTCCTGGATGCCCTTCCGGATATCCTCTCGTGTGACGATCGCCTCTGCGGCTTGCTCCTGCAAGGCTGCGCTCGTCTCTCGCTGTGCCTCTTCCGCCCTCTTGAACCTCCGGTCGAGTCTCTCCTCCAGACCCTGGAAGGTAACGGTAACTCGGGACCGGAGCTGATCCTGCGAGTCCTCCATCCTCTTCTCGCACGTCGCGAACTGCGTCCGCATCTCTTCCCGTATACCCCCGATGGCAGCCAATACCTGCGCCAGTGCCGGCTCTGTCTCCACCGGGGTTACCTCATCCGAGAGGGGGGGGTGTGTCGTACCGTCCCCCTCCTCGCTATTCTCCCCCTCACTCCCCCCTATATTGGAGAGTCCCCCGATCGTCCGCCGGTTATTACGATCTCGTAGGAGGGCGTCTGCAGTCGTAGACTCCCACTGCAATGACACCCCCTCCGTTTCCCCTCCCTCAGGGGTCGCTGCCGGTCTATCTCCCTCCATTACGGTTTGTCGGACAATTCTTCTCGCAAACCGAGACCGATATTCCATACCCTATGTCCTACACTGGTTGACGCCCCTTCACCCGCTCGAGTCCCTGTTCGGGCGCCAAATGTAACGGTATTTCTACCTTGTTCTACATATCCGTCGGGATAGACGGTAGTTCAGACTCGAGTGGGTAAAAGAAACTGGTGTAACACGGTATAGAACAATAGTTTGTGTATATTCTGTTCAGTCGACGCCTTTTGGGTGGCAACCCGTCGTACAATGTATCTCCCTAGCGCTGCTTAGGTGTTAAATAGCGATACGGTTACGCCGCGCGCCTGTGGTATGACGACCCGCGATACAGTTCCGCCGAGCGCCTGTCGTAAGACGACCCGCGATACAGCTACGGCTAGCCCGAGCCCCGGCGCTCGAGGGCCCCGCCTGACGCGACGCGGCTGCTGGACCGTGGAGAGGGGTCTAGGGTGGTAGCTGGACACCCGTCGCGGTCCGCTGTCCCCACCGTGCCGCCGAGAGCTCTTCCGTTGATCGAAGGAAGGCTCCTTCTGTCTCCTGAGGCCCTGATACTTCGGCTTCTCGTTCGGCTCGCCCGGTCTCTTCCTTCGGGCGTCCTCGTCCTTCCCTGGTTGTCCTAGTTGATCCTTCGGTTGGCGGCTGGTGCTCCCTAAAACAGAGTGCCTTTTCTTCGCTCGATCGGCTCTTTTTATACTGAATCACGGGCTCTTGCTCGCCCGTGATTCGTTCTTTCGCGAACCCCCACTAGCTCCGGTCCAGTCGGTTTCCCTCGCTCGTTCTTTTTGAAGCCTAACTGCCCTAGGTTTGTTATGTTATTGTAGCTAAGACGCGGTATTCTTTTTGAAGCCTAACTGCCCTAGGTTTTATTATGTTTATTGTAGCTACGGGAGGTGTAACGGCGTCGGTACTGTTACAGTATGCATGGAACTTTTGCATCAAGAAGAGTTTATTTGACGATGATGTCTGTTCGTACACGCGAACTAAGGAATCCCACATCTGCTTTGCCGTTGTGCACGTGATCAACGAAACGAGCTGCTCTCTTTCAATCGTAGTCGAAATGAGAAGCATCGCTTTCGCATTATCTGCATGCCACGTGGCTGCTACCGCCGCTGCCGTTGCGTCTGCCGCGGTCGCGGGTCCTGGTAACGCTCTGGCACCGTTCACGACTTCGTGCACGCCGGCCGCTCTGAACAGCGCTAACATGGAAAATTTCCACGTTTGAAAATTTGTCCCATCCAGTTTCTCCACGTATCTTCCGGTCACTTGGTCAGCCATTTTTGACTCTCGTTTTTCGGCAGACGCTCGTCACGTGGCACACGTGTACGCGGAAAACAGAAATGAATACGCTTTTCCTTTTGATTATTTCGCTCGCGGTGGAAAACGTCCTGGGCCCATAACCTGTTGAGACCTTCCGAGCGATCGAGGAATTAAGCAAAAGGTTGGATGGGTTATAATAATGATTGATATAACCGATAATACAAATTGTTCCTTTTCTTTATTCGACTAGCTCATACAACGGGGAAAAACGTACTGGTTATCTTCTAGCTTCGAGTAGCAACGCGCCCAGCGACGCTCATGGCCACGCGTCCAAGCTTGGACCCGACACCATCTTGTGCAAAGATGCGCGCGCATGCGCGCGGTTATTTAAAGAGTGCGAAAACCTTATTTCTCAATATAATCTGTTGTCATATACCGGAGACACTGCATGGGCCGGGTGTCTGACACCGCAGGCGGAGGCGAGATCCAATTATCGTCCTCAAGCACCTGAGGGGCAGTTATCACGCTATCGCCCAACTGCGGATCCGTCGTCGTCCGTCGATAATGACGAGATCGGGATCCGCAGTATACCAGTGTTGTCGACATTTTATCATGATGAAGAGGCTGCGGACTGCGGAGCGAAGCAACGTATCAGCTCAGCGAAAGAGGGAGCACGTCTCGACCGAAGCTGCGACTCGGGGTGGGGATCAGTCGGACGAGGCCCCGCACGGCAAGCCTCGAGTCGCTCTTTTCTCGTCCAGCTTTCGTCGGTCGTAGACCACTACAGCAAATCCTCTCGCCACACTTCCCAAGAAGGAAGCCAACACCAGCGAGACCGAATCCGGCGTGCCGTGAGTACAGTAGAACGCGCTTAAGCCACTCGTTCGATTCAAAGTTAATTAGCATTGTTACCGAAATTATCGCGAGAATCGTTGGAAATACTCCGAAAATTGTTATCGTTCAGGTTGTCGCCTACCGGCTCCGGCCTCGTGGCCGGCCGGCTATCACGTTGTCATCTACACCGCTTTTTCGATCATTCGCGGGCTATCATTGAGAAAATAGAGCGGCTATCATACGCTCTACCGCGTGCTGTCGGAGGTGAGTGTGCTGTCGAGAAGGGCCCACTCCAGAACGGGTACTCAGGGATTAGGAGAAAATACAGTGCCAGGGAGTGGCGTAGTATTAAGGTAGGGAACTTGGGGAAACGTAAAACCTGGAACCACTCCAAAACGGATTCCTCCGCGTGTAGAACGGGGTGGAGTCAGGGAGTGGCGGAAGGGTTCGTGGGGGCTTACGAGGAGCCGGGCTTCCTCACCCCAGAACGAGGGCTCTAGTTTTGGTTGTAATAAAAAGGGGGGTAGAGTCAGGGGTGACGGAAGGTGTATAGTAAGGTTAGCCCGTAAGGGTGATTCGTGTTGTGAACTGTCGGAGTGAGTGTGCGTGATAATAGGAAGGTGTGAAAGTCAATTAGGGTATGGTAGAAGCGAGAATAGTCAAATGTAAAGTAAATTATTAAAATGTTATTGTGTCGAGGTTAGGTCGAGAATCGTGAGTGAATGGAGAGTGAATGGGTGTGAAAAGCAAAAGTGTGAGCGCGTGTAATAGAAATAAATTGTGCGGACAGTCGAGTCGTGAGGCTATAGGATAACCTTGTTATCCGCGTGTGTTCTGGGAAAAGGAAATAAATAGCTATTGATTGTAAATCTTGAACGAACCATACCACGGACGACCGAATTTTGTCATAAAAATAATTGTTGTCGATTTTTCCGGCCGGGTTTGACCCGTGCCGAGTAATTACCCATTGTGATTCGGTCGTGCGATACTTGAAGGCTTGTGATCGGGTAATTAACCGATAACGCAATAAACACGAAATTTCTGATTCTTGCTGTCTCATTATTGGACCGTTTTCGGCCCATGCCCCTCTACCCGCGTAAGGCTGAGCGATCGTTACGTCCCGCATCGCTCCGCGCTGCCGCGAGACCGTAGTCGGCCTCGGTTCACCCCGGGGAGTAATTTCAGGGCCGTCTTGTGACGGCTGGCGCCCAAAACGCGCAGCGCAGGAGCGGCGAAGGTGCGCCGCGTAAAAACCGGTGTTACAAATGGCACCATATCAATGACCAATGTAGGGGGGGGGGGCACTACCGGGGATACCGCGGTATGGCAGCAACTAAGAAACTGATGGTCGTTATTATTCTTGGAACGATCACGCGTAGTATGACAACAGCGAATGTGATGGCGAACGCTATTGTTCCCGAAATGGTACCTCGGAGTACGATAACAACTTAGCCACAAAAAAAAAAGATCTGACCGATTTCCCGAATTTCGCTTTAACCGGATTTCGCGGTACGGTGTTATTTATCGCGTACTGGTGCCTCGGCACGGCTGGTCGTACCCGTGCGACAACGACCGTATGGGTCGCCCTTACCCGATTACAAGATGTATCCCGAGCCCATAGGCTTCCGAATTCACAAGCTTACCCGTCGATCGTGCACTATTCTCTCTCCACATCGACTTCCCGAAGGTATTGTCTGGGTTATTTCAGTGTATGATAGCTCGTAGGAATGACCACTTTCTGGACTCGACAGCTTTTCCTGGATTTGACAGCGCACTTCCGCGGTATTTTACTGGCCGATGTTCTATTTTTCTTTTTATTTTTCCTACTGCACACTCTGATAGCTCGCGGGTCACTGTGGCTCGCGCTACGCGGGACCGCCGGCTCGCGTAACCGATAGGCTAGGTGGGGTTAAGAAGTTCTCCCACTTACGCACTCTTCGCTGCTCCGCTATCCCAATTCTCCGATTTTTTGTGCGTCTACTATGTTCGCGACTATTTCACCTCGTTCTCACTCGTATCCAATACTAATCTTTCCACTCAAATACAAACGAATGTCCACCGAACTATTACTACGATTCATTCACCTTTCTCTCCTCTTGTGTCGGAGCACCGCGTGATCTGTGGGGAACGGGTGTCGGAGCGGTTTTAAACAATTATTTTATTTTTTATTGTGGGTTCCAGCCACAGAGAATTAGGATTCACGTAAAGTTTTAACGATTAATTTATTCACTGATATAAAACTGATGGATTACAATTATTGGTACACTGGTTGAATTTTAATTTCACATTGATTATGACCGGCTCGCGTATAACTCAATCCCGCGATTCGGAAGTCGTGCAGAAGGCAGTTTACTCCTTCGAATTTTGACTTCAGACTGACTGTCGGGTGGTCGCTATGCCACCCATTACGACTCTTATCCGAGAGTCTAATTTCATGCTGACAGCTTTGTCAGCGTTGTTCTTGGTTTGACTTTGACGTCGCTCGTGAGATTGCTTTAGTAAGCAGACGTTAGTTCACGTGCGACATGAATTCAAGGGTAATTAACTACTGAATATTATAGTAACGGAAATGCCGTATTTCCGTTACTTAGCGCAAGCGGTTTTTTTACTTAGCTCTAATCTACTTTGAGAAACAATTGTGTCTTGTATGTAATTGTTTCGATAAAATTTTCATAAAAAATGCGGGGCACCACACTCCTAAACTGAAACTTAACCACGAACGAACGACCCAAAATTAATTCGTTAACCTACAATAATTTTGAATATCGGTTTTATATATCCCTATATTTCACGTTACTCTGTTTCGATAGCTGCTCAATAATTAACTAAATGACCGTGGGCCCCACGTTGGGCACCATTTGTAACACCGGTTTTTACGCGGCGCACCTTCGCCGCTCCTGCGCTGCGCGTTTTGGGCGCCAGCCGTCACAAGACGGCCCTGAAATTACTCCCCGGGGTGAACCGGGGCCGACTACGGTCTCGCGGCAGCGCGGAGCGATGCGGGACGTAACGGTCGCTCAGCCTTACGCGGGTAGAGGGGCATGGGCCGAAAACGGTCCAATAATGAGACAGCAAGAACTAGAAATTTCGTGTTTATTGCGTGATCGGTTAATTACCCGATCACGAGCCTTCAAGTATCGCACGACCGAATCACAATGGGTAATTACTCGGCACGGGTCAAACCCGGCCGGAAAAATCGACAACAATTATTTTCATGACAAAATTCGGTCGTCCGTGGTATGGTTCGTTCAAGATTTACAATCGATAGCTATTTATTTGCTCTTCCCAGAACACACGCGGATAACAAGGTTATCCTATAGCCTCACGACTCGACTGTCCGCACAATTTATTTCTATTACACGCGCTCACACTTTTGCTTTTCACACCCATTCACTCTCCATTCACTCACGATTCTCGACCTAACCTCGACACAATAACATTTTAATAATTTACTTTACATTTGACTATTCTCGCTTCTACCATACCCTAATTGACTTTCACACCTTACTGTTATCACGCACACTCGATCCTACAGTTCAAAACACGAATCACTCTTACGGGCTAACCTTACTATACACCTTCCGTCACCCCTGACTCTACCCCCCTTTTTATTACAACCAAAACTAGAGCCCTCGTTCTGGGGTGAGGAAGCCCGGCTCCTCGTAAGTCCCCACGAACCCTTCCGCCACTCCCTGACTCCACCCCGTTCTACACGCGGAGGAATCCGTTCTGGAGTGGTTCCAGGTTTTACTTTTCCCCAAGTTCCCTACCTTAATCTACGCCACTCCCTGGCACTGTATTTTCTCCTAATCCCTGAGTACCCGTTCTGGAGTGGGCCCTTCTCGACAGCACACTCACCTCCGACAGCACGCGGTAGAGCGTATGATAGCCGCTCTATTTTCTCAATGATAGCCCGCGAATGATCGAAAAAGCGTTGTAGATGACAACGTGATAGCCGGCCGGCCACGAGGCCGGAGCCGGTAGGCGACAACCTGAACGATAACAATTTTCGGAGTATTTCCAACGATTCTCGCGATAATTTCGGTAACAATGCTAATTAACTTTGAATCGAACGAGTGGCTTGAGCGCGGGCTACTGTACTCACGGCACGCCGGATTCCGTCTCGCTGGTGTTGGCTTCCTTTTTGGGAAGTGTGGCGAGAGGATTTGCTGTAGTGGTCTACCACCGACGAAAGCTGGACGAGAAGAGAGCGACTCGAGGCTCGCCGTGCGGGGCCTCGTCCGATTGATCCCCACCCCGAGTCGCAGCTTCGGTCGAGACGTGCTCCCTCTTTCGGTGAGCTGATACGTTGCTTCGCTCCGCAGTCCGCAGCCTCTTCATCATGATAAAATGTCGACTACACTGGTATACTGCGGATCCCGATCTCGTCATTATCGACGGACGACGACGGATCCGCAGTTGGGCGATAGCGTGATAACTGCCCCTCAGGTGCTTGAGGACGATAATTGGATCTCGCCTCCGCCTGCGGTGTCAGATACCCGGCCCATGCAGTGTCTCCGGTATATGACAACGGAGAGTCAACAGCATCCTGTCCTCGAGACTCCACCCGATGGTCGGTGGAGCGGAGGGTATCAGGGGCGGCCCCGAGATATTTAAATTTCCCATCTTAACCGGGTAACGGGCCTTACGGCAGGCGTCGATACCCGGGCGGCACTGTAGGCAGAGCGGGAACCCCCAGTTCCGGTCCACCGCAGCTCCCGGCACAATTTCCGGATCTTCAGGACGGGGGAATGGTCCGTCCTTGTATCCGACCGCTAATGGAATCCCCTCCATCAGACGGTAAGGCTGCTGCACACCGGTCCCGGTTGCCTCACTTCCGGGGGCTATGTCGTTCCTTGACGGGAGCAGGAACGACGTAATGACGGCGGTTGCGGGCGAAGCTCTCGGATTTCCGACGGTGACGATGGCTCCGGTCCGACGTGCGTGGAATAATAACAAGACGCGCTCGAATATAATGCTTATTCTAATTAATAATTTCAGCCTGCTATGATTCTTATGGTTTGTAAAGTGCAGCCGGAGGGAGGGTCGGCGGTAGACAGCTGACAGCTACTGATGGTAGCGCTGAAGCGCAGTAACGGGGTGCCTCGAAAAAGCGCCACGTTACACCCGGTGTTACACAATACGAGTGAAACACATAATACGAATAAAGCGCATACGAAGAGTCAAAAATTCCGAAGTTCATAACAAACGCGATAACACATCGAAGATGGAAATCGGCTGTGTTGTGTGCTCAACCCCCATGAGATCGGAGGATTTGTTATCCGGTTTTTGGTGCGGCCATGTTTTTCACGCCACGTGCTTAACGAATTGGTTAAAAATCTCAGCCAATTGTCCGCAGTGTCAGTCCTCCGCACAAAATGAATCTATTTAACCCATTCATTTGAATTTTTCGGACGATAACCTGTTGATAAAATTGATCATGGACGAATGTGAGGAACAAGTAAAAAAACTACGCGAGCAAGTCAGCCGTCTTCGAATGGAAGCGAATCTAGAGCGAATGAACGTTGGCATACGGGACGATCAGATAAAACATCTAAAAACAGTAATAGAAAACCTTGAAGGTAAACTCGCTGAACGTACAGAAGCTCCTAATCTTGAGAAAAATCTAAAAACCCGTGCAACTCGATCGCGAGCGAGGATGCGCGAGCACCAAGCCACCGGGGAACAGAAATGGTGGAGATTTCCTGAAGATCTTCTTCGAAGTCCCTTCATCGGGCTGCGAGATCGACGGGAAGTGGCTCATCCCAATTGAGCTTTGCCACCCAAAGCTCTTGAATGAAAATCTTCCCGCGGACGACGACAGGTGCGATCCACCCGAGGGGGTCGAAAAGTTGTGCAACGAGTGAAAGGACCACTCTCTTGCCGATGCACGATGATTTTTCCCGTTTGCGCGAGGTGAATACGAAGGAGTCCGTGCGCGGTTGCCACAATAACCCGAGAGCGCGAAAAAGCGGATCGGTTTCGAGCGTTACAGGCAACGAGTGCTCCTGATTTTCTCGAGGGATGTTCGAGAGCATCTCTTTATCGTTAGCCGTCCATTTTTGAAGCGGGAAACAACCAGTCTTGAGACACTCGCTGACTTGTCGAATTTTTTCTCGAGCTTGATGAATGTCGTCGGCCCCCGAAAGAACATCGTCGACGTACATTTCACGCTGGATGACGTCGGTCGCAAGAGGAAAACGTTGGTTTTCATCGACAGCGAGTTGCCTTAGGGCACGAATGGCGAGATACGGAGCACTCGCAAGTCCATATGTTACCGTCGAGAGCTGGTACGATAGCGGAGGGCTTGCTGAGTCGGTCCTCCACAATATTCGTTGTAGATCTCGATCTTTTTCATGGACGAGGACTTGGCGATACATCTTTTCGATGTCTGCTGCGAAGACGTATGCCACCGAGTGATAACGTCCATGAGGTCCGTTTGGATTTTCGGCCCGACGTACTGTAAGTCGTTAATCGATGTTCCGAAATTTGTACGGTGTGAACCATTAAACACAACCCGTATTTTCGTTGTTGAGCTACTCTCGCGCATGACGGCGTGATGCGAGACGTAGAATACGCGACGCTGCTCCGAGGCAGAGTTCGAGACGGGGGTCATATGACCGAGGGCTTCATATTCCGACAAGAATTTCGAGTACGCAATTTTTAGGGACGGATCCCTTAGAAATCGCTTCCCTTGGCGCGATAGAGCGAATACAGCTGGACTGCAAGAGTCGCCGAGGTCTTCCGGAAGTCGCTTGAGAGGGATACGCACAATGTAGCGTCCATCCGGAGTGCGAGAATGCGTGTCGCTGAAATATTTCTCGCATTGAGAGTCTTCCTCGGAGAGGGTTGCATCTGCAACAGAATTAGTTTCCTCTTGACCCCAAAACCGTTGTGCGAGATCAAGAAGTTCAACGTCGACTGAACGCTGCAGTCCTTGAGCTGGACGAATGCTGCATTCCGAGTTCGTTTTTGACGAGACTGAACCGGACAAAATCCATCCGAGAGCTGTTTGCTGAGCTATAGAGCTGCCGGTTTCTCCCTTTCGAAATCCCTCTTCAAGGATTACGCTGTAAACCTCCGCACCGAGTATCATGTCAATCTGAGTGGCTGACGAGAACTCTGGATCGGCAAGTTGAAGGCCTTGAAGATGCGGGCATGGGGTTGTAACGACTTGAATCGGTGGCAAGTAGGAAGTCAGTTTTGCTAGCACGTACGCATTAATCGAGAGAGAGTACGTAGGGTTAACGCGAGAGAGAACATCGAGCTTCATCAGCCCGCGAGAGACTGTCGACCTCTGACCACCGATACCGTTAATCGGAAGTGAGACTCGCTGCTGTGGAAAATTAATACGTTGCGCTAGAGATTCTGTTATGAACGAAACCTCTGACCCTTGATCAAGAAGGGCTCGGACTTCGTATTGTTCGCCATAACATGACGTGACTTTAACGAGAGCGGTAGCGAGCAAAACGGGGGTATATTTTACAAGCGTCGGGAGCGCCACGTGAGTTGTCGCGGTTGTTGATGAGGATGGATTATCGCGCTGCGCAGTCGTAGAAACGATTACCTGATTTTCCGTAGCGGTTGTTGCCGGTTGCTGATTTTGCGTATTTGTTCTTTGGGAGTTTGAACCTTGTTCACTCACAGCATTTTTATTACGATGGATTGTCGAGTGATGCGGATTTCCGCACAGCCGGCAACGTTTCGACGTACGACAGTTTCGGAATTGATGCGGTCCGAGGCAATTAAAGCATAAATTGTTTTGTTTGATAAATTCTTGTCTTTGCTCGACCGTTCTACCGAGATAACTTGGACAGGACGAGACGTAATGCGAGGCTCGACATAATACGCATGCGAGCTGGGATAATCCTGGTGTGCTCGACGGGGAACTGTCGCTTTTCTGCGACACGGAAATTTGGTGCGATTTCGCATTATTTTAAAGTTTGGGCGCTGCAGAAGCACTCAGTTTGGGCTTTCGGGTGCCGGTGGCACGAACGAAAGCTTCGAGAGCGGATATTCGACACAAGATAAATTTCTCGAGATCTTTGAACGTCGCATAGTCGTTCGACGCACCAATCTTTTTTTCCCAGTCAATCAGCGAGTCCTGATCGATTTTCCGCGCCATCATATACACGAGAATGCAATCCTACTGATCTGAGGGCTTTGAGCGCACTGAGCGCTTCTGTTACGTCACCGAGCAACGTTTTCAGCTCTGGTGCTGACTACTGACTTACTTTTTGCACCGCGAACAACGACGAAATGTGAGTGTCGATAAGTACGCGCTTATTTTCGTAACGATCGAAAAGTACTTGCAACGCGCATTCAAAATTGTCACCGACAATGTCAATGTTTCGCACGAGCTGCGCTGCTTCGCCCTTCAAACTCATTTTAAGATACTGTAATTTTTCGACGTTAGATATGTCATTGTTTGACACAATCATCGAATGAAAAAGATCGCGAAACTGACGCCACTCTCGATACGATCCCGCGAAGCTGGGTAGATTAATTCGCGGTAGCTGTCGAGCGTTCGGCGCGTAATTTACCCGAGTGAGGGCTGTCGTTGCTGTCGACTCACCAGCTGATGCCCGAAGGTCCTTGAAGTACGCGAGCATCTCCGATTTCGAGTCTATAAAAGCTTCAAGGCAATCCTCGTACTGGTTCGAGGTGAAGTACGGCAACACTGCCCTTTTTTCATCTTTTAACACCCCGAGCGCATCGTGGTTTGATTGAAATTTTTCCAGTTTGCCTCGAGAATGTCGATTCTAACTTGAATATTTTCGGGAGTTCGCTTCTTCACCTCCAATTTTTCAACATTCAACACCGCTCGACCGATTAATCCGCGAAGCTCCGTTTGTTTTGCAGTAATAGTCGCTACGGTATCGGACATCGTACACTTGTTTCGTTGACGGTTTACAGACTTACGCGCGAGCGAGAGCGAACGAGATAACGCGCCACTAGGGTTGGAGCAAACCCGCGCGAACCTTTACGCACACACCCGCGAGCGAGCGACAGCACGAGATGAATTTCACTCGTGGGCGAGCGAAACCGAGCAAGCACACACACACGCGAGCGAGCGAAAGCACGAGATAAATTTTACTTGGGTGCGAGCGAACCGAGCAAGCACAAACGCACGCGAGCGAGCGAAAGCACGGGATAAATTTCACTTGTGTGCGAGCGAAACCGCGCAAGCACCTACACATACACGCACGGGAGCGAAAGACGGAATGAACGGGAGAATCGATGAAATAAGAGTAGAGAAATTTTACGTATAACGAAAGACGAGTTTTGTTCGATACAATTAGCACGGTGCTCACTCGACGCTTGTTTTCGAGTAACTGTGGTCAAGGCTCTCGGTGCGCGGTCAAGAGCGCGACTATGTGTGTACGTGTATGTATGTGTATACTGCTTTGTATGGGAGCGACTGTATGAGTGTGTACTGCTAGGTATGAAGCGACTGTATGAGTGTGTACTGCTAGGTATGAAAGCGACTGTGTAAATGTGTGTTCGTGCGTGTACATTTCGGAAGTTCGATGGTTGCGGTAATCTCGAGAGCGAGGTTTTTGCCGAGACACATTCATTCATTTATTCATTTATTCATTTTTTTATTGCTTCATTTATTCATTTATTCATTTATTCATTTATTCATTTATTCATTTATTCATTTATTCATTTATTCATTTATTCATTTATTCATTTATTCATTTATTCATTTATTCATTTATTCATTTATTCATTTATTCATTTATTCATCTATTCATTTATTCATTTATTCATTTATTCATTTATTCATTTATTCATTTATTCATTTATTCATTTATTCATTTATTCATTTATTCATTTATTCATTTATTCATTTATTCATTTATTCATTTATTCATTTATTCATTTATTCATTTATTCATTTATTCATTTATTCATTTATTCATTTATTCATTTATTCATTTATTCATTTATTCATTTATTCATTTATTCATTTATTCATTTATTCATTTATTCATTTATTCATTTATTCATTTATTCATTTATTCATTTATTCATTTATTCATTTATTCATTTATTCATTTATTCATTTATTCATTTATTCATTTATTCATTTATTCATTTATTCATTTATTCATTTATTCATTTATTCATTTATTCATTTATTCATTTATTCATTTATTCATTTATTCATTTATTCATTTATTCATTTATTCATTTATTCATTTATTCATTTATTCATTTATTCATTTATTCATTTATTCATTTATTCATTTATTCATTTATTCATTTATTCATTTATTCATTTATTCATTTATTCATTTATTCATTTATTCATTTATTCATTTATTCATTTATTCATTTATTCATTTATTCATTTATTCATTTATTCATTTATTCATTTATTCATTTATTCATTTATTCATTTATTCATTTATTCATTTATTCATTTATTCATTTATTCATTTATTCATTTATTCATTTATTCATTTATTCATTTATTCATTTATTCATTTATTCATTTATTCATTTATTCATTTATTCATTTATTCATTTATTCATTTATTCATTCATTCAATTATTCATTTATTCATTTATTCATTTATTCATTTATTCATTTATTCATTTATTCATTTATTCATTTATTCATTTATTCATTTATTCATTTATTCATTTATTCATTTATTCATTTATTCATTTATTCATTTATTCATTTATTCATTTATTCATTTATTCATTTATTCATTTATTCATTTATTCATTTATTCATTTATTCATTTATTCATTTATTCATTTATTCATTTATTCATTTATTCATTTATTCATTTATTCATTTATTCATTTATTCATTTATTCATTTATTCATTTATTCATTTATTCATTTATTCATTTATTCATTTATTCATTTATTCATTTATTCATTTATTCATTTATTCATTTATTCATTTATTCATTTATTCATTTATTCATTTATTCATTTATTCATTTATTCATTTATTCATTTATTCATTTATTCATTTATTCATTTATTCATTTATTCATTTATTCATTTATTCATTTATTCATTTATTCATTTATTCATTTATTCATTTATTCATTTATTCATTTATTCATTTATTCATTTATTCATTTATTCATTTATTCATTCATTTATTCATTTATTCATTCATTCATTCATTCATTCATTCATTTATTCATTTATTCATTTATTCATTTATTCATTTATTCATTTATTCATTTATTCATTTATTCATTTATTCATTTATTCATTTATTCATTTATTCATTTATTCATTTATTCATTTATTCATTTATTCATTTATTCATTTATTCATTTATTCATTTATTCATTTATTCATTTATTCATTTATTCATTTATTCATTTATTCATTTATTCATTTATTCATTTATTCATTTATTCATTTATTCATTTATTCATTTATTCATTTATTCATTTATTCATTTATTCATTTATTCATTTATTCATTTATTCATTTATTCATTTATTCATTTATTCATTTATTCATTTATTCATTTATTCATTTATTCATTTATTCATTTATTCATTTATTCATTTATTCATTTATTCATTTATTCATTTATTCATTTATTCATTTATTCATTTATTCATTTATTCATTTATTCATTTATTCATTTATTCATTTATTCATTTATTCATTTATTCATTTATTCATTTATTCATTTATTCATTTATTCATTTATTCATTTATTCATTTATTCATTTATTCATTTATTCATTTATTCATTTATTCATTTATTCATTTATTCATTTATTCATTTATTCATTTATTCATTTATTCATTTATTCATTTATTCATTTATTCATTTATTCATTTATTCATTTATTCATTTATTCATTTATTCATTTATTCATTTATTCATTTATTCATTTATTCATTTATTCATTTATTCATTTATTCATTTATTCATTTATTCATTTATTCATTTATTCATTTATTCATTTATTCATTTATTCATTTATTCATTTATTCATTTATTCATTTATTCATTTATTCATTTATTCATTTATTCATTTATTCATTTATTCATTTATTCATTTATTCATTTATTCATTTATTCATTTATTTATTTATTCATTTATTCATTTATTCATTTATTCATTTATTCATTTATTCATTTATTCATTTATTCATTTATTCATTTATTTATTTATTCATTTATTCATTTATTCATTTATTCATTTATTCATTTATTCATTTATTCATTTATTCATTTATTCATTTATTCATTTATTCATTTATTCATTTATTCATTTATTCATTTATTCATTTATTCATTTATTCATTTATTCATTTATTCATTTATTCATTTATTCATTTATTCATTTATTCATTTATTCATTTATTCATTTATTCATTTATTCATTTATTCATTTATTCATTTATTCATTTATTCATTTATTGATTTATTCATTTATTCATTTATTCATTTATTCATTTATTCATTTATTGATTTATTGATTTATTGATTTATTGATTTATTGATTTATTGATTTATTGATTTATTGATTTATTGATTTATTGATTTATTGATTTATTGATTTATTCATTTATTCATTTATTTATTTATTCATTTATTCATTTATTCATTTATTCATTTATTCATTTATTCATTTATTCATTCATTCATTTATTCATTTATTCATTTATTCATTTATTTATTTATTCATTTATTCATTTATTCATTTATTTATTTATTCATTTATTCATTTATTCATTTATTCATTTATTCATTTATTCATTTATTCATTTATTCATTTATTCATTTATTCATTTATTCATTTATTCATTTATTCATTTATTCATTTATTCATTTATTCATTTATTCATTTATTCATTTATTCATTTATTCATTTATTCATTTATTCATTTATTCATTTATTCATTTATTCATTTATTCATTTATTCATTTATTCATTTATTCATTTATTCATTTATTCATTTATTCATTTATTCATTTATTCATTTATTCATTTATTCATTTATTCATTTATTCATTTATTCATTTATTCATTTATTCATTTATTCATTTATTCATTCATTCATTCATTCATTCATTCATTTATTCATTTATTCATTTATTCATTTATTCATTTATTCATTTATTCATTTATTCATTTATTCATTTATTCATTTATTCATTTATTCATTTATTCATTTATTCATTTATTCATTTATTCATTTATTCATTTATTCATTTATTCATTTATTCATTTATTCATTTATTCATTTATTCATTTATTCATTTATTCATTTATGCATTTATTCATTTATTCATTTATTCATTTATTCATTTATTCATTTATTCATTTATTCATTTATTCATTTATTCATTTATTCATTTATTCATTTATTCATTTATTCATTTATTCATTTAATCATTTATTCATTTATTCATTTATTCATTTATTCATTTATTCATTTATTCATTTATTCATTTATTCATTTATTCATTTATTCATTTATTCATTTATTCATTTATTCATTTATTCATTTATTCATTTATTCATTTATTCATTTATTCATTTATTCATTTATTCATTTATTCATTTATTCATTTATTCATTTATTCATTTATTCATTTATTCATTTATTCATTTATTCATTTATTCATTTATTCATTTATTCATTTATTCATTTATTCATTTATTCATTTATTCATTTATTCATTTATTCATTTATTCATTTATTCATTTATTCATTTATTCATTTATTCATTTATTCATTTATTCATTTATTCATTTATTCATTTATTCATTTATTCATTTATTCATTTATTCATTTATTCATTTATTCATTTATTCATTTATTCATTTATTCATTTATTCATTTATTCATTTATTCATTTATTCATTTATTCATTATTCATTTATTCATTTATTCATTTATTCATTTATTCATTTATTCATTTATTCATTTATTCATTTATTCATTTATTCATTTATTCATTTATTCATTTATTCATTTATTCATTTATTCATTTATTCATTTATTCATTTATTTCATTTATTCATTTATTCATTTATTCATTTATTCATTTATTCATTTATTCATTTATTCATTTATTCATTTATTTATTTATTCATTATTCATTTATTCATTTATTCATTTATTCATTTATTCATTTATTCATTTATTCATTTATTCATTTATTCATTTATTCATTTATTCATTTATTCATTTATTCATTTATTCATTTATTCATTTATTCATTTATTCATTTATTCATTTATTCATTTATTCATTTATTCATTTATTCATTTATTCATTTATTCATTTATTCATTTATTCATTTATTCATTTATTCATTTATTCATTTATTCATTTATTCATTTATTCATTTATTCATTTATTCATTTATTCATTTATTCATTTATTCATTTATTCATTTATTCATTTATTCATTTATTCATTTATTCATTTATTCATTTATTCATTTATTCATTTATTCATTTATTCATTTATTCATTTACTCATTATTCATTTATTCATTTATTCATTTATTCATTTATTCATTTATTCATTTATTCATTTATTCATTTATTCATTTATTCATTTATTCATTTATTCATTTATTCATTTATTCATTTATTCATTTATTCATTTATTCATTTATTCATTTATTCATTTATTCATTTATTCATTTATTCATTATTCATTTATTCATTATTCATTTATTCATTAATTCATTAATTCATTAATTCATTAATTCATTAATTCATTAATTCATTAATTCATTAATTCATTAATTCATTAATTCATTAATTCATTAATTCATTAATTCATTAATTCATTAATTCATTAATTCATTAATTCATTAATTCATTAATTCATTAATTCATTAATTCATTAATTCATTAATTCATTAATTCATTAATTCATTAATTCATTCATTCATTAATTCATTCATTCATTTATTCATTTATTCATTTATTCATTTATTCATTTATTCATTTATTCATTTATTCATTTATTCATTTATTCATTTATTCATTTATTCATTTATTCATTTATTCATTTATTCATTTATTCATTTATTCATTTATTCATTTATTCATTTATTCATTTATTCATTTATTCATTTATTTATTTATTCATTTATTCATTTATTCATTTATTCATTTATTCATTTATTCATTTATTCATTATTCATTTATTCATTTATTCATTTATTCATTTATTCATTTATTCATTTATTCATTTATTCATTTATTCATTTATTCATTTATTCATTTATTCATTTATTTATTTATTCATTTATTCATTTATTCATTTATTCATTTATTCATTTATTCATTTATTCATTTATTCATTTATTCATTTATTCATTTATTCATTTATTCATTTATTCATTTATTTATTTATTCATTTATTCATTTATTCATTTATTCATTTATTCATTTATTCATTTATTCATTTATTCAT
>OZ020167.1:1883867-2096367 GCA_963971145.1 Sussaba pulchella
AATCAATTAATCAATTAATCAATTAATCAATTAATCAATTAATCAATAATCAATTAATCAATTAATCAATTAATCAATTAATCAATTAATCAATTAATCAATTAATCAATTAATCAATTAATCAATTAATCAATTAATCAATTAATCAATTAATCAATTAATCAATTAATCAATTAATCAATTAATCAATTAATCAATTAATCAATTAATCAATTAATCAATTAATCAATTAATCAATTAATCAATTAATCAATTAATCAATTAATCAATTAATCAATTAATCAATTAATCAATTAATCAATTAATCATTAATCAATTAATCAATTAATCAATTAATCAATTAATCAATTAATCAATTAATCAATTAATCAATTAATCAATTAATCAATTAATCAATTAATCAATTAATCAATTAATCAATTAATCAATTAATCAATTAATCAATTAATCAATTAATCAATTAATCAATTAATCAATTAATCAATTAATCAATTAATCAATTAATCAATTAATCAATTAATCAATTAATCAATTAATCAATTAATCAATTAATCAATTAATCAATTAATCAATTAATCAATTAATCAATTAATCAATTAATCAATTAATCAATTAATCAATTAATCAATTAATCAATTAATCAATTAATCAATTAATCAATTAATCATTAATCAATTAATCAATTAATCAATTAATCAATTAATCAATTAATCAATTAATCAATTAATCAATTAATCAATTAATCAATTAATCAATTAATCAATTAATCAATTAATCAATTAATCAATTAATCAATTAATCAATTAATCAATTAATCAATTAATCAATTAATCAATTAATCAATTAATCAATTAATCAATTAATCAATTAATCAATTAATCAATTAATCAATTAATCAATTAATCAATTAATCAATTAATCAATTAATCAATTAATCAATTAATCAATTAATCAATTAATCAATTAATCAATTAATCAATTAATCAATTAATCAATTAATCAATTAATCAATTAATCAATTAATCAATTAATCAATTAATCAATTAATCAATTAATCAATTAATCAATTAATCAATTAATCAATTAATCAATTAATCAATTAATCAATTAATCAATTAATCAATTAATCAATTAATCAATTAAGCAATTAATCAATTAATCAATTAATTAATTAATTAATTAATTAATTAATCAATTAATCAATTAATCAATTAAGCAATTAAGCAATTAAGCAATTAAGCGATTAATCAATTAAGCAATTAATCAAATCATAAATTGATACATTTATACATTGACAAATGAATAAAGGAATGAATGAATGAATGAATGAATGAATAAATGAATAAATAAATAAATGAATAAAAGAATGAATGAATAAATGAATAAATGAATGAATGAATGAATGAATGAATGAATGAATAAATGAATAAATAAATAAATAAATGAATAAATGAATAAATGAAGAAAAGAATAAATGAATAAATGAATAAATGAATAAATGAATAAATGAATAAATGAATAAATGAATAAATGAATAAATGAATAAATGAATAAATGAATAAATGAATAAATGAATAAATGAATAAATGAATAAATGAATAAATGAATAAATGAATAAATGAATAAATGAATAAATGAATAAATAAATAAATAAATAAATGAATAAATGAATAAATGAATAAATGAATAAATGAATAAATGAATAAATGAATAAATGAATAAATGAATAAATGAATAAATGAATAAATGAATAAATAAATTAATTAATAACTGAATAAATGAATAAGTGAATCAAGGAATCAATGAATTAATGAATAAATGAATAAATGAATAAATGAATTAATGAATTAATGAATTAATGAATTAATGAATTAATGAATTAATGAATAAATTAATAACTGAATAAATGAATAAGTGAATCAATGAATCAATGAATTAATGAATTAATGAATCGATGAATAAATGAATAAATGAATACATGAATAATCGAATATTATTTTTTTTATTTATTTATACTTGTTCGAGCAAGAACCTGGTTCGGCGAGAGGGGAGGGTGTTACAAAATTAATTGTTGCGCGTGGCGCCGAGAAATGTTCATCTGTCGTAATTTAAGTTATCTTTATTAGTTAAGCAATATATTGAGCGCGATTGCGCAATGACGAGTACAAAACAATCTAACACTTACAGTACGTAAGAGCTGACCGAGAAATGCTTACTCTAATTAAGAGCCGGTCAAGAAAATCACTGAGCGCGATACAGAAATTCGAAATACCACGAGCTTAACAGAGCGTGGTGAGAACAATCGAGAGCGCGTGAAGCCCGGGAGAGCTTAATCCATTCCGAGCTAACACAATGCTTTCTTCCGATAGACTGAGCGAGAACCCGGGAGCCGGTACGCAACGGGCACCGATCGTGTGATAGCTCGCGCGAGAGTAGGGGTCACCGGTGGCCCCAGCCCCCCCGCAAGTAAAGTCGTAGAGAGCGACGAAAATCCGGCCCTAGCCGGAACAATACTGTAACACCGGTTTTAACCCGGGTACCTTCACCGCTCCTGCGCTGCGCGTGTTGGGCGTCAGCCGCTACAAGACGGCCCTGAAATTATTCCCCTGGGTGAACCGGGGCCGACTAGTTTTGCGACAGCGCGGAGCGATGCGGAAATCAACGGTAGCTCAGCCCTACACGGGTAGAGGGGCGTAGGCCAATACGGTCTAATGATAACGACAGCAGCAAATGAAAGCAATTAATTTATTCGCGCGACCGGATAATCGTCCGATCGCGATCATTAAGCATTCCGAGCGACCGAATTACAATAACTGTTAACATGCACGGGCTTCACCCGGCCAGAAATTACAAACAGCAAATGTTGATGAAAACTTCGGTCGTTCGTGGTATAATTCGCATTCTATGCCGACAGTATGACAAATCTTTACAATATGTCGAGAGGACGATATGGCATACAAGAAACATGAAGACAACAACTTACTGACTCGATCTTCTTCACGAATAACTGATCGAGAAAATTACAGCACACTTTATAACCCTACCCTGTTCACACTCCATTCATTCACTCTATCCAACAAAATCACAGTACAAATTAATACCCTACTCTGTGGTCCCGAACCGATTCTCGGCCTGAACTCTTACTTCAATAACGGACTATTTTTCTCATCAAATCTTCATTACAGCCCTATCTTAATTGTTCTAACCATTTTCTCTACTGATCACACACGCAATCGCTAACCTAACTTTCGCTCTGGAGTGGGCCCTTTTTGTCCGCACACTGACCTCCGACAGCACGCGATAAGGCGTATGACAACTGATATTACGTAAGCTGAACGATAGCCCGTACCAACTCACAATGAGCGGTCTGGTCGACAACGTGGTAGCCCTGCCGGCCACGAGGCCGGAGCAGGTATGCGACAACTCTGAATGATAGCCGACGTAGTATTCAATCGAAGAATTTTGATAATTTGGTAAGAATGATAGCTAACTCTAACTCTGAATCGATTTGCTTGGCGCAAGCACGGGCTACGGTACTCACGGCACGCCGGATCCGGTCTCGCTGATGTTCGCTTCCCTTTCGGGAGGTATGGTGTGGTAGTCTGCTGGAGTGGTCTACCACCGACGAAAGCTGAACGAGAAGAGAGCGACTCGAGGCTCGCCGTGCAGGGCCTCGTCCGAGTGATCCCCACCCCAAGTCGCTGGCTCGGCCGAGACGTGCTCGCTGTCTCGGCGACGCTGAACGTTGGCTTGCTCCACAGATCCGCAGGCTCTTCATAATATAAAACGTCGACAACACTCGTATACTCGGGATCCCGGTCTCGTCTTTATCGACGGACGGCTATGGATCCCGCAGTTAGGCGACAGCGTGATAAATGCCCCTCAGGTGCTTGTGGACAGCGATTTGAATGTCGCCTCCGCCTGCGGTGCTAGACACCCGGCCCATGCTGCGTCCCCGCGATACAGCAGCGTAAAGTCGACAGCATCCTGTCCTCGAGACTCCACTCGGTGGAGCGGAGGGTATCAGGGGCGGCTCCGAGAGGTTTAATCCTCCCATCTGAACCAGGTACCGGGCCTTCCGGCAAGCGCCGATACCCGGTCAGCACGAGGCAGATGCGTGGACCCTCCATTTTGGCCCACCGCAGCTCCTGGCTCAAAGTACGGATCTTCAGGGCGGGGGAATGCTCCGTACTTGAATCCGACCGCTGATGGCATTCCCTCTATCAGACGGTAAGGCATTCTGCACACCGATCCCGGTCGCCTCGCTTCCGGGGGGCTGTGCCGTTCCTGGGAGGGAGCAGGAACGACGTACGACAGCGGCTGTGGAACGAAACCTCTCAATTCTCGAATGTATGCGTATATATATATTATGAATATATTTCTAAGGTTGCCGAAGGGAGGGTCGGCGGTGCACAGCTGACAGCGTGGGTTTGAGAGCGCTAAACCGCAGTAACGGGGTGCTTCGAAAAGCACCACGTTACAATACATAGTCCTTGCCTGACGGCTTTGGACGAGTCGCGTTTCTGTACATTTATATTTTATTTTGTTGTGTAACAATATGGATATGGAGGGTACATGGGGGGGGGGGGGGGGGGTAAATAATATAAATGCTGGTTTAACGTGATATATTATATATTTATTAAAATCCAAAAAAAAAAACGATGATTAAAATAAAGCGACGTGCCGTGATGGCGGATGCAAATGGTTATATACGAAAATAAAATCGGTGTGCCTCGGTGGCGAGACGAAAAATATTTGTATCAAATCCGTGGGAGCTTCGAGGGCGAGTTCGTTATGGCGGGACACGATTTTCGGCGAGGAGCAATCGGTGGTCTTGGCTGCGTAGCCTTACGGGTGGGTATATAGTCCGGGAGTTGATTCTGAGAGTTTTCTAGTATTGACTGAAGTATGTATGGGGATGAAGGGGGAGAAGGAGCGATAGGAGATAATGGTTTTATGCGTTGAGTTTCCACCCCTTCCTCCACCGCCTCCCACAGGGCGAGAGACTCCTCGTCGTAAGAGAGAGGAGCTTCAGTCGTGGGGAGGGGGAGGTCGGGGACGGGAGGGCGGATAGGTGAGTCTAAAAGAGAAGGAGGAGCGGAAGAGATAGGGGTGATAGGGGTGTTCGATGACCATAAAGGAAGGATCCCGTTAAATGGCTTCGCTGGCCCCAATAGGCGGGTTTGGTCGCGGGTTGCCATCGTTTGACTATACAGATTTTTCGGGGAGATCGTGTACGTGCCGCTCGCCGCAGCTTCCGACGGAGGTATGCGAGGTCATGCTTCGGCATCTGAAAGAATATTTAGAAAAAAAAACGGATTTTCGATTTGGATGCGGGGATCACTTCGCAGCGGCAGAAGGAGAAGGGTCCACTTTGCAGTGGCAGAAGGAGAGAGGACCACTTTGCAGCGGTGGAAGGAAAAGTTAGGACCACTTTGCAGCGGGTGGATAAGGGTGCTACTTTTACGACGGGGGAAGGAGATGTTTTATTAACGCTCTGAATACTTTCAGCAGTAATAGATGAGCACTTTATTCAGCGTCTTGGTGAACCACTTTAGACAGCGGCGGCAGACTGCGGCTCTGGAGGCTTGCGCTCCGTATTTTATACCCGCGAGGACGCTGTGTCGGCTCGAAGTGCGGCGTAGTAGCCAGGTTCGGGCCTAAGCGCTTGAGGGGCCCCGGGTGATAATATCGAATAGATTTCGCGCAACGCCAACTGCCGAATTATTCCCCCAGTTACTGGATAACTCAGGTTACTTCTATACCGATGGGAGATTTTTCGCATGTATGGCAAGTAGTATGAACTAAAGGATGGAAACAATAGATATGAGCTTGCTGAACGATATGGCGAAGAGTTCATTCCGCCAGCCCCAGCGAATTAATTATTAACAATCAGTTAACAGTTCGAAAACCATATTTAGGTGTGATGCTGGCCTTTTTTTTATAAGTTCTGGGCTTGATAAAGGTATAAATCGACCGATTCACGCTCCTTGCCTCAATTTATTTCCTATAACGAAGAATTCATCTTGCTTGCTCCGACCAAATAATAATAAACAATTATTTATAAGTCTGAAATCCATGCCCGGATGGAAGGTCAGGTTTCTTCTCGAGTTCTCGGCTCAACAAGCGTTAGAATCGACTATTCTAGTATTTTTCCATATTACAGTAAACAGTCTTTGTCACTAGCATTTGAATAATTTTTAGAAATCTTTTATGTTTCTCGAATTCTTATACTCATCGAAATTCCCTTACGCTTCGCACTACCCGGACCGAACGAAGAGAGCGTGGTAAGGCATCGATTCATTTTTTGTTTTTTTTTTGTATTTTTAGTTTTTCGAATCTTTTTACATTTTTTGTTCTTTTTTCTTTGTATTTTTTTTTTCGTTTTCATTATTATTTCCACTTTTCTTTCCGTTTCTTAATCGTTCGCGTTGTCATTTTTATCGTTTTATTTCTTCGTCACATCAATTTTTTTTTATCTTGCATCGTTATTTCTATCTTTTTTAATCAATTTTTTTTTTTAATTCCAATCAAGGTCGTCGATTGTGGTCGAAGATTTTTCTTGATCGTACGTATATATCACCAAGTGGGGCGTTACATTTATCGACGCGTTGACCGTGCTACGTGTGGGCCTGAGGTCGTCGTATTCGTGCCAATACTGGTCAGATTTTGTATACGCCACATAATGAAAAGCCGCGTGGTGCATGACTCACCCAAGTGAGTACACTCTTCCGCGTATGTTGACGGTCGACGATATAGTACCAAGCGTATGTTTTATTGTTTTATCACTTTTCGTGTACAACGGATAAGTCAAGATAGACGTGTCGATCAATATATAAGGTTGTATTCAATGTTGTCATGGATGATTTTCTCGCATTTTCGACAAATCCTTGTCGTCAAGTGCCCTTGATCGATGGCCCGTTGCATATATGCGAAGCCTTCGCATGAGATGACATCGACGTCGATACTTAGGAATACTTGCGTCGAAAAATAAACATTGCGCCAAGTTCGACACATTACACACCGTATCGAGACGATCTATCGTCCTCGAGAACTTTTTTTTTTTTTAAATAGCCCGATATCGACAGTAACTCGGCTCTCGCCTTATAAATCGACGCTTCGAGTTGTTTTTTTCCCCGATACCGTCTTCGCCACCTCTACTATCGCATTTTCGATTCCGTCTAGCTTGTCGGAATATATTTTGCTTGTTACGAGCGCGTTAAGTATAATTCAAAATATGGCGTCGAACCCGCAAGTGTTTCGCCCGCTCATTATGCTCTCGCCGATCTTGACCGGCCTTGATACACTACCGCCAGAAAGTATCAGACTACTTACCGCGCGCTCTATGAAAAACCAGTCGCGACTTTGAAAGACGGTAGCTCCGTAAAAAATGAAGCGACGGATTTTTTACGAAAACCGTTGGAAAGCTTATTAAATTCTGCGTTAGAAGAGTTCTGGTTGCGAGAATTTTAATCGCTGAATTTCGAATTATCACGGGAGGGAGACAAAAAAATAATTCCGATTTTTACAGAAATTCAAACGTCTACTTTGACTCTCGGCAGGAGCTAGGAAATTTTTTTTAAGAAATCGTCACTTCCCAAAAAGAACCTTTGAGATATTTGCTGTCGATTCCTCCAGAACATTGAATTAAATTAAAAAATCTTAAGGGGTTCCCAAGATATGAATTTATTTATATGAGCGTGCTGAATCGACATGGGGACAGTTCGTCGGACGATTCATGGCGATTCAAGAGCCTCAGCTCGCGCTTCGCGTTTGTCACCAGGGCCGAATGGCAAATAGAGGGTTGCGTGGGATCGTGTTACTCTACTCAAAGTTGTTATTTTTTATTTATTTTCCGCATACCCACTGAATTATCTCGCAAATATTATGAGCGCTAGACTACACATATCATTACCAATATAAGTGTTGAATAATGAATTGTTAATTGAATGAGAAACTTTTCAAGAGGCAACGGGAATTTTTCGAATTATTATTTATTCATTCCTCATCAAATAAAATTCGATTGTCGGGAAAAAATCAGAATGATTAAATTCAAGAAAAAAACAAGCGCATGTATTTGATGGATACTGTATTTAATATAAGAATTTTCAATTTTTCCGAACTAATACATTTTACATTTAAAATAAATATCGTCTAAATTTTCGCTTCTTCAAAGTATCCTCCGATGGCTCTTTCCACCTCTCATATTATTTTTGCAATACGTTATTTTAGCCATTCTCTTTCTCATTCAAAAAAAAGCAATTAGAAAAAAAATCAATCGACATAATTTAATGTGGTATGAAATTCATTGAAATGTTGTAAAATTTTTATGTGTGTGTACAATAAAAACTTTTAAACAAATTTTTTCGTAAAGCTGAGACAATTCCATAGAAACTATGTAATGTTCAAGTTAGGATCTCCATAGGTTCTCTTTGAGTTGATCAAAAAGAAGCAATGAAAAATAATTAGATTTGATTCAAAGAAAAGTTATAGAGATCTCAACTCGGAAAATACATATCTCCGATAAAATTTTCTCAGCTTTCCGAAAAAAATATTAAAATACTTTTAAATTTGGGGCAACGGATTTTTAAATTGGAAATTTTTTATTTTTATTTATTTAATATATTGTATAAGTGAGAAAATATTTTCGTTGGTGTTTGAATTAAATTCCAGCAGTGTAAACACGAAGTAAAGCAATAGGTGGAAAATCCTTTATTGACGAATATAAAATTATATGGTGTAAAAATAATTAATCAATTGTTCAATTGACTATTGTCATTTGCTTATTGCTTAGATTCAATACTTCTGATTTTTTTCCGATACTTGAATTCTATTTGATGAGGAATCAGTAAATAATAATTCGAAAAATTCCCATTGCCTCCTGAAAAGTTTCTTATTCAATTAACAATTAATTATTCAACACTTTTATTGATAATTATATGTGTAGTCTAGCGCTCATAATATTTGCGAGATAATTCAGTGAGTATACGGAAAATAAATAAAAAATGAAAACTTTGAGTAGAGTAACAGGATCCCACGCAACCCTCTATTTGCCATTCGGCCCTGGTGACAAACGCGAAGCGCGAGCTGAGGCTCTTAAGTCGCCAGGAATCGTCCGACGAACTGTCCTCGTGTGGATTCTGCACGCTCATAGAAATAAATTCATATCTTGGGAACCCCTCAAGATTTTTTAATTTTTTTTGGAGGAATCGACAGCAAATATCTCAAAGGTTCTTTTTGGGAAGTGGCGATTTAAAAAAAAAAATTTCCTAGCTCCTGCCGAGGGTCAAAGTGGACGTTTGAATTTCTGTAAAAATCGGAATTATTTTTTTTTCTCCCTCCCGTGATAATTCGCAATTCAGCAATTAAAATTCACGCAACCAGGACTCATCTAACGCAGAATTGAATAAGCTTTCCAACGGTTTCCGTAAAAAATCCGTCGCTTCATTTTTTACGAAGCTACCGTCTTTCAAAGTCGTGACTAGTTTTTCATAGAGCGCGCGGTAAGTGGTCTGATACTTTCTGGCGGTAGTGTATATTACCGCTTCTCAAGACCGGAAGCTTAGAAGCCTTAATATCTTTGATATTGTTGTATCCGGGCGAACCGACCGCGGTTCGTTCGACCGGATGCAACGACGGCAAAACGGTCGCGTTCCCAAGACTCCGCGGATTCGGCGGAATCCCTGCAGATTATAAAAATATTGTCTTCCGACGGCACCCGCGCGACCGCTGAAAATGCGATTTTAGCGGTCACCTTGGTGCCAAAGCATCAGCAGAATACTATCCCGAATGCCACGCGAACCGCCCCTCCTCGATCACGAGTGACCGACGAGGGCGAATCGTCAAAAACCAACATCATTCTGAAACAAGTTCCCGACGAACGCGTCCGCGGGAGTAACGCGAGTTCGCGAAGTTCGCCGTAATAACTGTCCGCGAGACTAACGCGCGATTCGGAAATTAACAGTGTATAACCGTCCGCGAAAGTAACGCGAAATTAACAATCCAAGTGCCACGGGTTACCGTGTAGTTCTAAGTTAAAATCAATTAAATCGAATAATAAGTTGAATAATAAACTGTTGCGTAACGAAAAGAACCCATTAGTGACTATAAGTGTAGTTTAGTAAATCGTTGTACTGTGCGCTAACGTTTCCCGAGTTCGTGGCCTGCCAGCCATCTTCCGACGGGAGCGCGAGTATCCGTCGGCAACCAGCTTGTGAGCGGGGCACCGACGCGACGGCAAGACGAGTAAGTCTTAGACGCCTGCGGGCAAATAAGTATCCGTAACGGAGTACCGTCCGAACACGCGTGTATGCGGTACTTCCCTGTATTTAACCTGTAAACTTTTACATTTTGCTTCCTCATAAAGGAAGCTTTGTGACGGTCCGAAAATTTTTTTTCGAGATTTTCATGTCAATAGTTTCAGAATGTCCTAAAACATCCAGAAAACACATTTGGAAAAAATGTCCGGATGTATGTATGTGTGTGTGTGTGTGTGTGTGTGTGTGTGTGTGTGTATGTGTGTGTGTATGTAACCACCCTCTAAAATTCAAACGTTCATAACTCGAGAACGGTTCAAGCTACCGTACTCAAATTTTGCACACATGTGATGCCTACTTATATCTATGTTATCTGTAAATTTTGCAATTATTAACGTACTTGTTCGGCTTCGACAGCGAATTTGAATTTTCCAAAAAATGTCTGTAGCCACGCTAGCGTCCGCAATTTTCGACATATTCGGCTAAATAGTTTTTTACATATAGAATTGAGTACAAGGACGGTTGGTATTGCATTTGAGCCGAATCCATCAATAACTTTAGTTTTTATGATTTTTTGAATTTTTTAAAAAATCAATTTTTTTGCTCTATTTGTCGTTAACTTCAACCAATCAAACCATAATTCTCTGCAAGTATAGGGTGTCATTGTGCTATAATACATATCAAATTTGGCCGAGATCGGCCGAACGGATCGAGTTCTAGAGCAATTAGAAATTTCTAAGTTCCAACCCTTGAAAATTCAAAACCACTGGACTGAACGTGCTCTAATTTATACACACGCTCAAACTAACCGTCAGCTTAAGTTGTTACTAGATTAGATAGGAATTAAACAACGCGCTCGAATTTTGGGACACATTGAATTTTTATATACGTTCGAGTCGGTTTTTATACGGTGAGAAGGATCTACGGATATCCTGCATAAAACAAGCTGCAAGCTGAAACTTGCAATTGGCTTCCCCTGAATTTTCGGTAGTGAACGGAACTTCCTTTATGAGGAAGCCGAAGATAAAAAAAAATAAAATGAAATAAATCGAGAGATGCTTCCTCATAGAAGGATTTCGTGCACTACCGAAAATTCAGGGGAAGCCAATTGCAAGTTTCAGCTTGCAGCTTGTTTAACTTTTAATTAATTCTAAATTCTTGTGAATAAACCAATAGTAGTTCGACAAAGGATCGACAGTCGTGTTCGTGTCATTTCTTTCCGTCGGCTGGCACGGGCCCGTACCGGACGTGTAGCCCCACCCTTCTTCATTCCTTTCACGCTATCCAAAAACTAAAGTAAAATCTTTTTCTATCTTTAACGGCATTATTAATAACTATAATAAATAAAATCATCTTTTTCAATTGGTTGCTGCGCCTTCCGCGCACCTGGTGGCAGCGTTACCTTTTCCATTCCCATTCTATTCTACATACCGACCGTCGCCACACCCACGTACCACACTCGGTGGTACGTAAAAAAATACTTCCACTCTGGACAAGTATCCAACGTTGTTGGCCTAGGTCTTTTTTTACGAGAGATTCGGTCAAAGTAGCCGCTCTTTTCCTCGAACACTCTTCTGTTCTCTTATTTTCGTGCGTTTGACGTTTTTCGCTTCCGGAGAAGTCCACCGTCACATCAATCGATTCATCTCCGCTTTGCCCACGCCAATTTACGCACGCATTTCAATCCTTGTACTCCGGCGTACTGGATCGCATGTTTCCGTTTTTTAGAATGAGATCGATCTTAGAGGTGTCTTCACCGCATTCAAGCGGTGGGACCTTGACCACGGAGCTTTTCTCAGACATTTTGAGTTCTACTGACAGCGAATCAACGTTGGAACGATCAAAACTATTGATTCCCGAAATATCTCGAGAGCTAAGTGTTTAATTACAAACAAATCGATTCGCATCGGCAACTCGTTGGCAAAAGAACGGTGTTTTAAGTCACCGAACTCAGCCTCAACCCAGGAGGACGTTGCAATGACCGAGCCGATTCCAGAATGTGGTCTCATGATGCCTGCCCATAGAGGTGAAAACTGTATGATATTCTTTGACAGACAAAGCGCGACGTCAGGGTTGAAGGACGCGTTTATTGTGCTCCCTGCCTTACACGCATTCGCATTGCTCCGAGCCGAATTTAAAAGTCGGTCGGTCCACGATTCCCAATTTACGGCGAAGATCGTGTTGTCCGTGACCGCGCTGTCGTTGCCACCATCATCTGGACCCGGCTCTCCCCAGGTCTTGTGCCCTCGACATCGGAAATTCCTTCGATCGCGTCATTGAGGACTTCCATTCTAATTTCCGATGCCAGCAGCACGCCATCCTTACCATTACCGACAAACTCACTCAACGATATTACCAAAACGGATTCAAGGAAGTACGTTAATTGTTTTAAATCCGACATTTCATAAGCCCTAGCCATACACCGTTGGTAAAGTTTGTTTACGGCATGTACTTGGCGATCCAAACATTTCCAACGGGCAACCATGGCGGTAATATGGCTGACATTCAACCTGATAAAAGTGGCCGGCATTACCGTAGGAAGTCCTGTAACTGCGTCATAGCATTTTTGCAGGTAATTAGACAAATTCTTTCAGTCGCCGAGAGTTTCCGCTACAGCATTCGCCAAAGCCGGTCCGAAGTCGCACAGTACAACAGGTGGATGGAGTACGCGTTCTAGTAAAATATAGCGGAGAAAAAAAGCTATGTTGAACGAGCGCTGGTCCCCGGTGACCATTCGAAAAACCGGTACACTACCCTTATCCGTGATTATCATACATTGATATAAGAAGATGTACGGATCATCTTCGTTTTCGCGTCGGGCGATACTTCCCGTAGCATCGATCGTCAGTATTGCGGCTCGATTCTGCTTACAACGATCTGTATAGAGCATTTCCTGCTCGTGAGTCCAGTAAATACAGTGGAACTTCTACTAACTAATACCCGATACCATGTATGAAGCCTGCGCACTTCCCGTATTTCGACTCCCGGAGCAGGTTCAATGGCCCACAAGCGAAGTCTCATTCGTAGGTTTTTAGTAATTGCTGCTCTTTAGCTTTGCAAAGTACTGCGGCTTTCGGGATGACGGACGAAATTTTTCCTCCGAATCATTTCAACCGTTGCGCCCTTTCACGTCGTATAACGACGGCACTTTTTTTCAGCAATAATTTTGTTGACGATTTTCTCACGGCGCACTCCCCTCAACTGTCTCGTCGTTAACTGCGTGTGTACATCGTTCCTAATGCCTTAAATTATGCACGAAAAAATGACATCAACGTCGGGCATCGGTGCCTTTGCCGGTGACCCATGGATTTCCACTTTGCATTCGACACAATAACCGACAAATGTCGAATAGCTCGTGGCAGAACCAGATGGGTTCGTGATGTTATTTCTGAACGAGAATGCGCAGCTCATGGATTTTCATTGCTGGCATAGTCGTTGAGAAATAACATCATCCCAGCCTTCTCTGAACTTCCAATACGCTCGTCCGGAGGACATTTTTTTTTCGGCGCAATTTCTAACCAATTACCAGACGAAAGAATAAGATGAAACTTTTCTGTAGTAACGTCTACCAGTGTCTCGAAGCTCGCATTTGTACCACGATCAACTTTGAGAGAGCCGTCAGTATCATTAATTGGCATAATCTGATTCGATACAATTTGATATTGATCTAGGATCGCTCGCTTGAAGCCATTGCAACCCTCGTTCATTATCGTGTAGACGTGATCTGGGTTAATGTACGACCCACGTCGTGCCATTCGATTGCCGATGAACTTATAAACGGGGTTCGATTTTAAATAAACTTTCCCGTTTTCATCAACCGTCCGGCCATCGCTTCTGAGCAGCAGCTCAAGAAGTATCGACTTATCGTAAGGCATTCCCAAAACGAATGATCATATTCACAGTTTAAGGAACTAACAAGGGGAAGGCCTCAAATGTGAAACCGACTTTTCAATAAAACTATCATAAGTCGATAGTACGTTGAAAATTATTGACACCTGTCCCGACTTCTTTGTAGGTAGGGCCTAGTTTAGTTATTATTAATTTTTTGGAATCACGGTTGCGGCGGCAGATGAACGAAATGCAAGCCCCGTGCTATGCTCTCATCAAGCGCCGATGGCGCAGGGCAAAAGTGTAAGTCCAGCAATCATGATGTCGCTGGTTTGGGACCTGGGGGCTGATTACGGTTCTTTACAAACTCATCTCACTTCGCGCGATGCCATCTCACTCGAGTTTGTTAACCCTATTACGGATCCGTCGAGTGAAAATGTAAAGTGACTAGGAACTTCCGGTATGGGGATCTCACATTTCCACGCTGAAGCGCGCGACAAATTAAGTCACTCAAGACTATCAAACCATACCATGAACGTCACGGAGCAGCAAAAAAGAATCCTATTGGGATTTATGGAAGAAAACGAGGATTCAGCACGCGGGCGACTGCGCTATAATAGCGAAAATAAAAGGAAATTGGTAAGTACTATATTTATTGAGAATTACGGCACCGGCTCGACGGAAAGATATCTAGAAACCATAACCTCTAATTATTTCGCTTTGTTTTCCTTTTTCTTGTTATGATTCGGTTTTCTTGTCATTTTTCCAGCCATGGATGGGTGTTAACAGGGGGGGAAATAGTTAATAAAAATTAAGATTATCAACTATATCTCTTATTGAACATTAGAATCCACTGGCAAAGCATAAGTTATCTCAATTTTTTGTAATAATTGCAGGAATACAAAAATTTCAATGGTAAATTGCAACTTCATTTTTGTTATTAGTTTTCATCAAATCAATTTCTTCCCATTATACAGATGGATGTAATTAAGCGTGTTGACAAGTACATAATATACTCATGAATGATGTTACAATTGTATTTTATTATGTATAGGATGAAATGTCGACCACAATCTCAACATCTTTGAACTGCATTGGAACCGAACCCCAAAGACAGGGAAAGGAATGGCAGGAAGTAATTAATTAGAATTGTTTATATCTTGAAGAATGGCCCAAGCGAAAAATATTTGACAATGCTGTTAGAAATAATAAAATATTCAAAAATTGTTCTGTTCTAATAATGATAATCAGCTGTAATAACTGGAAGAAGTTATAAAGTAAAATAACATTAACGTTTTTTGGTTACATTATTTCATCTTACTAGTTGTCCTTCACACAAGAATCAAGGTAAAATTATTAAAAAATCACGGATGTAGGACAATCTGAATACTGGTGTGTTTGAGACACACAGTAAAAATGGAAGTTCTGCGAAAATTATAAAAAAAGTTGAATCACACTTGTCTACTGGCGGACCACCTGCTGTGCGTTTCTACTGTCTCCGGCTTTCTGCTTACACAGTCTCCTCACCTACCAAGCCCGCGTGGAGCCTGCGATAGCCCGCCGCCTGGCTCGCGGGCACGCGAGTTGTGCATCCCTGCGCTGCAATGCGGCATTTCCGTTACTACAATATTCAGTCTTAAACTCATTATGAATTTATTTCGAAAAGACCGTGCTCCGACCGTGCTGACGAAGAACCACGCGATTGGCTGTCAACGATCAGACCACCAGAACTGCTAAATCAGCTTTCCGACGACAAGCCTCGAGCAACCAAGAGCTTGCCATCGAAAAGTCGGTCTTGAAAAAGAATTGAGACAGCAAACTGCCTCCTGCAGGACTCCCGAACCGTAGAATTTCGCTGTAGTACAAGCGTCTAGACGTTTGGTCAATTCGTGTCGCGGTCCGGACAAAATTAAAGTTTAAGATCAAAATTATGAAAACATTGTAACCTATCGAAATTTCAATTTGCATTGAATAAACTAATCGTTTACTGTTTTTTCGTGAATACCAATTCTTAGTGGCAGAAACCCACGAAAAAATGATGAAACAATAATTGAAACGCCTTAACACCTGTTCCTGTTCATTCACACGATGCATGGGCACAGCAAGGCGTTCTTTACATTGCAACGAATTTATTATGAGTTCGTAATTTTTATTATTTGTCTCTTCGGACATTGAACGGTTACTCGGTTTAATTTCACACCTTTTGGTATAATTCTCCCCTCTCATGTCACAATCTTTAAAACAAATACATTTCGACCTACTCACTCACATACATCACATACAACACACATTTCATACATTGTACAAGAACATCATCACATTAAAAAAGAAAAGATCTAAAGCAAAACAGAGATAGACCTAGCTCCCAGACGATCGAGAGGTGTCACGGTGGGCCAAGATGGACGCTGAGCCCTCGCCTCGTACGCAGACGACCACGCGGACCGGTAGAATGTTCGCGTTACCGTGTCGCATTCGGACGATAATGGGAATTACCGGCTTCGTCCATTTTTCGCCGAGATCGCTGACTAGTTATCTCCTTCCTCTGCGCTCCAAAATAATATAACGATGGCACCAGCTGCCGGGAGTTTACTCTAAATAAATAAATTCAAATGAACAAAAACCACGCAACCCACGTGACCTCGCAATACATTGAATTATACCATGGCCGCAGAAATTATATAATGAAACAATAAAATAAACCACGATGGTCTCACCTTTAGCGTCACAAACTCAGACTTACCACACCGATCAAGCAATTTTAATACAATATATTCGACACGTGAATAACCGGTAGCCATTTCACGTGTGCTTGTGGTGAGGTATAACCGACGACTGGACAGAGGCCGGTTACGCGATTTCAGAATTGGGCCTCGCGATACCCCTGATTGGTCTAACGCGATGGCCTGCGACACACGACGGTGACTCTCGACAATTCGATTAACGCAAGCGCTCGCGGGAGACTCACCGAGCGCGCGATATTCAATTCAACACACCAGATTCCTTCCAACATCGAACTCGTTCCTTATGAAAAAAAAGATGATTAATTTTGAATCGTTTATACACTATTCAAAAAAATTAGAGGACCACTTGAGAACAGTCGAAATTTGTCAAAATTTCGGGCATCTGTATCTCCGCAAAAAATAGTCGGATTCTGATAATTCACAGCTTGTTTATTGGCTCTAATCTGTAATTTTTCGAATCGAAGGTTAAACCATTTTTATCATGCCCTGCTGCTCTGTGCCAAGGGCCTGTTACGTCCGCCGTACGTATATATATTGTAGCGTGAAATATGTTAATGCTCCTCCGAACTCTCCGGCGAGGCTTCCACCTTGGCGACACCGGCTGGCCCACGGTCAAATAGGGGAAAAAAGCGTTTTTACTAATTTTTTTTGTTTTTATTTTTTATTTTTCATATTTGTAATCGTCCCGAGGGAGCGGCATTTTTCCCGTGTCGGGAGAGATTTTCCGGAAACGGGTACCGGGGCGTCTGGAGAGAGCGTGAGGAAGAAGGAGAGGAGAAGCGCCTGAAACGAGGACCACCCGCCGGACAGCGAGGCGTACGATGGGCGAGCGGCAGCCGTGGTTGTCCTTGCCCAAAATCTGTATTACCGCGACCCCGTGCGAACTCCCTAAAGCTAGGCGTCGGGTGGAATCAGAGTTGGTCGCCTGTCCCCCCGACGGCGCGTGCCGAAAAGTGGGGATTGAGGGCCTCGGGCCACGCGAGGCATTAATTGTCGGGGCTGTCTCGCGGAAGTCGTCCAGGTGGAGGTATCGAGTTTGGGGAGAGTATCGGAGGGCTATCGGCGTTACCGGAGAGTTTAGAGATTTTGGAGGGAAGGAGGAAAGAAGATCTATTACCGTCTACTACGTTCCGGTGGGTGGCTTTCCTTAACCTTTATTCTCTGCGTCCGTCTCGGGACGAATCGTTATATTGATTCTTTTGTAAAATTGATTTCTTTTTCCGCGTTATCGTTTTGTTTTTTTGAATTCGTGCAACCGCGGCGGCGGTTTGTCTCGCTTCATCCCATGTGACTGGATCGACGGTTACATAGTTCGCTGTAAACACTTCGTCGTCTCCCGACCCTGTTGGCGTCCTTATTTCTCCCTCGCTTTCTTCGCTGCTTTCTCCGTTGTCGTCGACGTCGGTCGCAGCTGATTGATACACCTTTCGGGGTCTCCCCACCGATCCGCTGCGTACCAGTCTCGGTCGGCCTCTTCCCCTCTTCGGCTGTCCGACCAGCTCGTCCCACCGCACCGTCGCAGTCCTCTTCCTCGTCTGCACAGGTGCGCTGTTCGCTCTCTCTCGCTCTTCTCCTTCGCGCACTTTCGCGATCGCTTTCGTTACTCGCGGCCATCCTTTTCTCGCGCGTATGTACCCCTTCCGTGTTTCGTCGTCGTCGATTTTCTTTCCGTTTGTCGGAGCATTTAAATCCACGACGATCCCGTCGCCGCTCTCCTCTTCGTCGAGCAACTCGCTATATTCGTTTCCGAACGCTGATTGGTCCATGAATTTGACGTCACGGCTCACGAGCAGCTTATTGTTTTTCGGGTTATGCACACGGTAAGCCTTAGATACCGTGTCATACCCCATGAAAATGCCCTCCTCAGACCGTGAGTCGAACTTCCCCTTGCTCGCGCCTTTATCCTTCACATATACCTTCGAGCCGAAGACTCTCAGGTAGCCGACGGTGGGAGTCTTCCCCCTCCACACCGTGAATGGTACCTGTCCGTCTAACGCCGCCGTCGGGCACCGATTCCGAATATAGCACGCCGTGTTCGCAGCTTCCGCCCAAAATGCCGGTGGGCTACCCGCTTCGCGCATCATGCACCGTGCCATTTCTACCAATGTTCTATTTTTCCGCTCGGCGATGCCGTTCTGTTGCGGCGTATGCGGTACGGTCAACCGTCTCCTGAATCCGTTGATTTTCAAAAACGAATCGAACTCGCTATTTACGTACTCGCGCCCGTTATCCGATTGCAAAGCTTTGATCTTCTTCCCGGTAAAGTTCTCGACCTCCGCTTTGTATTCTCGGAACACGCTAAAAACATCGCTCTTGTTTTTCACAAAAAAAACGTCGCACCACCGCGATCTATCGTCTATAAACGTCACGAAATAACGTTTCCCGCCGAACGAGGGATGCCGCATTGGGCCACACACGTCCCAGTGCACGATTTCGAGCAAGTCGCTCGTACGGTTCTCGACTCCGCGTGAAAACGGCTTGCACGCATGCTTCTCACTCGCGCAAATCTCGCACTCCGACATCCTCTCATCGTCTTTTATGTTCATCCCGTGAACCAAACCGGTCTTAGCCATCGCTTTGAGATCACGCTCATTCACGTGACCCAGCCGACGATGCCAAATATCGATAGATTTCTTCGCCACTTCGACGTTATTAATCCTATCGTTACACATCCTTACGTGATACAGGTTTCCCACTCGATCCGCGCGCATGTGCACCTTATTTTGTCCGTCGACCACGATCGCGTCATTTTTGCGGAACCGCACCTCGAAGCCGCGATCTGTGATTTTCGACACAGACATCAAATTCGAACGCAAGTCCGAAACATAATACACCGTGTCCATGTCTATCTCGCGCTTTTCGCTGCCCGTGACTACTGCGATAGTCACCTTTCCCACACCATCAATTCGCGTCGTTTTGTCATTCGCCAAATTTACTTCGCTCCTCACCGACGTGAATCCCGGCTTAAATAGACCTTTCTCACTGCACATGTGCCCAGTGCACCCGCTATCGACACACCATACCGAGCTTTCTCCTTGAATAAGCGCCGCCTCTTCGGTGGTGCTTATCATGAAGGTCGAATTCCCAGCGCCCTCGCGCTCCGGCTTTCCGTGACGGTCTTCCAACCGTCGCGCGCTCTGTTTTGGATTTCTGTCAACCTTCACCTTGCATTCCCGCGCAAAATGACCAAATCTGCCACACCGGTAGCATTCCGATTTCTTCTTGTCCCTCTGACCTTGGTTCTCAGTCTTATTTTTGAAACCATGCCCGTTGGACCGTTTCGCAAACATCGCCCTCTGCTCCGCCCCCTGAGACTTCCTTCCTTCGTAATCCTCGAGGATCTTGACCTTCAAAACGTCCGTTGACGGTAAATCGTCACGCGACTCCATCGCCGTCCGAAGCATCGAAAAAGAATCGGGCAAGCTATATAAAAGTAATATAGCTAAAAGCTCGTCGATTACGACTAACCCGATTTCTTTCAATTTCTTCACCGTACCAAAGAAATCCGCAACATGCTTTCGCAGATCTTCGTCTTCTTGCATGCGCGTTAACACCAATTTCTTCAATAACGACGCTTTCCGCGCCGGCCCACTCGACTGGTACAACGATTTTAGTTTTTCCCAAATCGCCATCGAAGATTCTAAACCGTCCAACGCCACCAGCTCACTCGGACTAACCGCCAAAAGAATATCCGACTCGGCCTTTCCATCGCTTTTCACCCACTTGGCGTAAGCTGGATCCGATCGCTCTGGCTTGGGCGTCTCGCCCGACACATATTCCCACAGGTCGTTCTTTTTCAAAATCGCCCGCATATGTATTTTCCACGTATCATAATTGTCGCCCGTGAGCTGATCGATTTTAATCGCCGCATCCATCCCTTTCAGCGAAAATGCCGACGAAATACGAAACTCAACGGTCTTCCCGCTGAAAACGTCTCCCGAACTTTTAACGGTTTTCCCGCCAAAACACAGGTAACCCGGTTACCCTCCTTTCACTTTTTATCCGTACTATTTAAAACAAAAACCGATCAAACTGCGTTATTCGAGTTCTGGGCCCATAACCTCTTGGGAATCGAATAAAACAGGTAACACAGGTTAACGAAATGAAACGGAGTTTATTATAGTTCGATATGTAAGTATAACAGGAGACAATGTGAACGTTCGGAGACGCGGTTTAAAAACGGTCTGTATCGTCGGTCGTTCGGTCAAGTACTGCCCGTTACTCTATTTACCGCGCTTGCTGTGACACGCGCCGAAATGTACTGTCACAATTACACAGCTGATGCCACGCCTACGGGGTTAATGTCCTGCGGGGTTAACGTCCTGAGACCGCTTGCGATCTTCGCTATCCTCACCAAATACTCATCAAGATTGTTTTTGAAGTTTAAAAAAAAAAAAAAATTCTCATTTGAAAATTAAAAAAAAAATACATTTCAAAAATTAAAAGTGCGTTTTTTGTTTTATTTCATTTTTAATTTTGAATTGTTGATAACTTATTGTTGAATTCGTGCAACACAATCGTAAATGTTTTCATAGTATAGAGCGTTCAAAAACGAAAAAAAAGACCCGTGGTTTTTCGAGTTATCACTAACCGTTGCTGAGATATATCCATTTGAATGATCGAATGTGGTCAATACTTCAAAAACTTCGTTCGACCGTATTTCAAAAGTGGGGGCTAAAAATAAAAAACGCCGAAATACGTGTCTCTTTATTTTCAACACATATTAATGGAAAAAATTGGGAGGCAAAAATTTTGACCCAACTGTCCGAAGTTGCCGAAATTCCCAGGAATACCCCATATATTAGTGTTTAAAAAAAAAAAAATTTCAATTTTCCAACGGGCCACACCGGAAATAGTCGGCTTGAATAGAAAAAAAAATGCTGGCAAAAGATGAGCATTATAGGTTAAGTGGTAGATCCCCCTTAATTGGGTTTTAATTTTTTTTTCCTTTTTTTGAATTAAAGACAGATTATTGTTAGCAAAAATTTTTTTTTGTGCCTACACCTGCCAAGGGATCAGCTAAGTCTGAAATAAAATGTTTTTAGAATTTTAACTCTTTAATTAAATTTAATAGGGGAGATATACATATAAAAATAACGAAAAAAACTCAGATTTCAATATTCATTATCAAATGGAAACTGATGATTTTATGAAGTACACTCTGAAGCAATTTTTGTATTACTGATACACTCTGAAACATTGATACAGGAATTGGAGCATTTCCTGGAACTTCACAAATCCATCAGTTTCCATTTGATAATGAATATTGAAATCTGAGTGTTTTGTTATTTTTATATATCTCCCATATTAAATTCAATGAAAGAGTTTAAATTCTAAAAACGTTTTATTTGAGACTAAGCTGATCCCCTGGCAGGTGTAGAAACAGAAAAAAATTTTTGCTAACACTAATCTTTCTTTAATTAAAAAAAAAGAAAAAAAAATATCAAAAGTCAATTGAGGGGGATCTAGCACTCAACCTAGAATGCTTATCTTTTGCCAGAATTTTTTTTTCTATCTAAGCTGACTATTTCTGGTGTGGCCCGTTGGAAAATCAAAAAAAATTTTTTTTTGAAATACTCTAATATATATGGACCATTCCAAACCAAACCGTGGGGTCATTTCCCTCGGGTCCGCCGATTGTTGCATAATTTTATTTTTGACTTTGTTCCGACTCAAAATAGACCCTAATTTTTTTTCAGAATTTTTGCACCACTCTTTAAGGTGATGGCCGCCGATTGTTGCATAAACTTGCATATAGTTATTTGCATAGAAAGAAATTATATAATTTGCATACGATTTTTTTTAAACTTTGTTCTGACTACAAACAGACCCTAATTTTTTTTCACAATTTTCCCATCACTCCTTAAGGTGATGCGCGCGCATCGAAGTTGCAAAGATAAGAGTAAGCCGACAAAACGGCCATTTTTAAAAATTTGATTTTTTTTCTACAAATGCTATGTTATAAAATAATAGTTTTTTTTCTAATTTGGGAGTGGGACGCAGCTTGCTTGTATTTTTAAAAAAACTTTTTTTTTTTCAAATCTTTAAAATCGTAAAAATTTCTAATTATAAAAATCATTACACGTGTGAAAAAAAAAATCAAAAATATAACGTGTCTTGAAAAATGTTGATATTTTGCATATTTCGTATCTCGATTTTTCACTTTGCTGTGCTCAGAGACGGTCACGTGCTCTCCCCTCACGAAATATGAAAAATATCAACATTTCTCGAGATATGTATTATTTTTGTTTTTTTTTTTCACACGTGTAATGATTTTTATAATTAGAAATTTTTACGATTTTAAAGATTTGAAAAACAAAGAAAGTATTTTTTTTAATACAAGCAAGCTGCGTCCCACTCCCAAATTAGAAAAAAAACTATTCTTTTATAACATAGCATTTGTAGAAAAAAAATCAAATCTTTAAAAATGGCCGTTTTGTCGGTTTACTCTTATCTTTGCAACTTCGATGCGCGCGCATCACCTTAAGGAGTGATGGGAAAAATGTGAAAAAAAATTAAGGTCTGTTTGTAGTCAGAACAAAGTTTAAAAAAATCGTATGCAAATTATATAATTTCTTTCTATGCAAATAACTATATGCAAGTTTATGCAACAATCGGCGCCCATCACCTTAAAGAGTGGTGCAAAAATTCTGAAAAAAAATTAGGGTCTATTTTGAGTCGGAACAAAGTCAAAAATAAAATTATGCAACAATCGGCGGACCCGAGGGAAATGACCCCACGGTTTGGTTTGGAATGCCCCATATATATATTAGACTGGTTTTTAGGAAAAAAAAATTTCGCGAAACTCTCCACATTTGAAGGAGATGCTGTAACAAGACTCCTGTCTAAGTTGGAGCTTATCGTAAATGTTTTCATTGTATAGAGCGTTCAAAAACAAAACAAAAAAGACTCGTCGTTTTTCGAGTTATCACTAACCGTTGCTGAGGTATATCGATTTGAATGATCGAATGTGGTCAATACTTCAAAAACTTAATTTGACCGTATTTCAAAAGTGGGGGCTTAAAATAAAAAACGCCAAAATACGTGTCTCTTCATTTTCAACACGTATTAATGGTAAAAATTGGGGAGCAAAAATTTTGACCCAACTGTCCGAAGTTGCCGAATGTTCCGTCGCGGACGGAACGCGCATTTTTTCTGTCTCCACAATTCATTTCAATACAACATTTGGTCAGCAGACGTGCTAGTCTCATTGTTCTTGCCTTAGAATTTCAACGCCTTTTTATTCGATGTTTTACTCTTTTACAAGTATGCCTTCGAGAAACGGCATATCTGCGAGCCAAATGTTAAAATTTTAAGTAAGTACGGCTTTTACATTAAAATCACGTTTTGTGCGTCGTATTTTATCCTTTGTCTCTAGGACTAACGCATATCTTCGGAAATCACAATTCACCGCTGATTATCCTCTCGAACGTGCATGTAGAAAAAACTTAGAATTCTCCGTTTTTTATGTTAAGCCTCTCCGAATGTGCATTGGGCACGATCGGGTGCGCTGTTTTCTACAAAAAACAGCGAACCCATCGTTTTACCAATCATCCGCATTACAAACGACAACCTTTTTGAACGCTCGGACCTCTTGACCGCGCGGCCTAAGAAACAGCGTAAATGTCGTAGGACGGTCATGCCGGCCCGCATGGCGACAAGCCGAACCAGATGTGTTCATGACTCGCGGCACTCGCGGGAACCTTTTTACTCCGGGAAAAAACGTAGCTGCGTGCAGGTCAAACCTAGCGTCCGGCAGGGTTGTCCAATAATTATAATGTCCCTTCCGCGATTGGTAACAAGAAGGTACGCCCACCTTCTCTGAATATTTCTTCAACCAACGATAATTGGCGTTATATTTGCAAAAACGTAGTCACAGGCCCTCCTCTTTTGAGGAGCCTCTTGGCACCAGTCAACGAAATCAGTCAACTAAACTTCCAACAGTTAACATCAAGAGCACGGACTCGTCTAGTCCCGTTCGCTCCATAACACACTTAGAAAAAGAAAACTTAAACTTTATCGCGACTTGTTTTATATTGTTTAGTGTTGTTAAAAATAAAATATATAGCATTCATATCGTATAAAATAAACATCGTGTTGTTTTCTTTACCAACCAACCGCACAAAATTAAGTTGGCGTGCGGTGCGCCGAACGAATCACGTCTCCTTCAGAGAGTCACGGGACTTACGACCCCGGAGATTCGAAAAACGAATCGCGGGATTCTAGCACGCGCACACCAAAATTCCCAGGAATGAATTTGTGCAACATAATCGTCAATGTTTTCAATGTATTAAGCGTTCAAAAACGAAAAAAAAACACCGATAGTTTTTTGAGTTATCACTAACCGTTGCTGAGATATATCGATTTGAATGACCGAATGTGGTCAATACTTCAAAAACTTCATTTGACTGTATTTCAAAAGTGGGGGCTCAAAATAAAAAACGCCGAAATACGTGTCTCTTTATTTTGAACACATATTAATGAAAAAAATTGGGGGGCAAAAATTTCGACCCAACTGTCCGAAGTTGCCGAAATTCCCAGGAATACCCCATATATATATATATTGTTACGTCCGGGTCGTCCCCGTGCGTTTTTAACCATTTAATTAATAAACCATCAATCATTTATTACCCTCTCATAAAATTATTAATTAATCTGGGTGAGAACGTTCGTTCTCGCGACAAGCGAACTTTCTCACCACAATACCACCCTGGTGTACGGTGGCGAAGCTTCGGTAAGCGTTCTCACCGTCCACCGGAAACGGTCGAAATATTATAATTTAAATATTATTAACTAAGGATGAGAACGTTTATTCTCACGACGAGCGGACGTTCTCACCTCAACGCGATCCTGGTGTATGGTGACCGAGTTTTGAATGGAAACGTTTCGTTCTTCCCATATTAATCAAATGGGAAAACTAGAAAAATCTTGCGCGACCCCTAACAATGGTCTGATCGGGCTCATTTTTGGACACGATTCTCTTGGTGGAAGATACTTTGACGTGAATGTATTTTGATTGAAAGAAAAAAAAAGTTTTTTTTTTCAAGCCGGCCTAATATATATATATCAGGGGGCAGGTACCGGGACTTTTTTGTATGTTCAGGCGTATGTCCCAGGACTTTTGTAGCGTTCCAGGACGGTCCTGGAACCCATTTATGTCAAACGGCATATTCTGGGACGTCCTGGAATCTGCCATTACTGAAGGATTGGCTTGTTCCAGGACTGTGTCATGATTTATACGTACATTCATATAAACATCGACTTCATGCGATATACCGGCACTTTCCAGGAAGTGCTGAGCTTCCAGGACTGTACACCGTATTTATACGTATATTCATATAAGCATCCGATCCATGCGATATACCGGCACTTTCCAGGACTTTCTGAGCTTCCAGGACTGTATAAAGTATACAGAACGAGATATACGTATATACCGATTGAAAGCTGTTATACGCCGACGTATCGATACCTTCGAGGACCTTAGAGCGTTCCAGAACTGTATATAACTTTATACGTATCGTGAATTTACTTTCTTGTACTTTTCATTTTTTTCGCAGGTATTATTTTAGAATAATATGGTTTAAATGTTTCGTATTTGAGTTCATGACCGTGTAACGCCGCTATAGGTGCAGAAACAGATGTGGCCAAGAATGGGTTGAAACGAAAGTACATCGGATCAGCGTGAAATTCAGCATACAGAAGTTATGGTTTTCGCTGGATTTAAATATGAAATCAAAATTCTAAGCGCATCTAATATGGTGCATCGTAATTACAGAAACGAGTGGATTTCCCTGTAACTTTGTTTTCAGCGGTTTTTGTATTGCTGATTCTGAAATTTACAACAGACCGTAAAGGCATTTATCGGAAAACTGATTTAAGGTCAATAGAATACTTTTAATAAAAAATAAATCGAATTTTGGACCCTGGAATTAGCTGATAAATCCCCTTTTTTTAATAACAGAAATCACAAGCCCAGAATTTTGTTTCCGATTTCGTCCTGAAAGAGCAACAGAAATAAGCAACATATAATTCAAAAAAAAATTGCAAATATTGAACAGCATGATAAACTATATTTTAAAAAGTTTTGAATCAAAGAAAAAGCACAATTAAAAAAAAATACAAAAAAATGTGGAGTGTAAAACCTTCTGACCGCTTCGTAAAATTAATACATTTTTCAGTGAAAAAACGTGGATTCACCCGCTCATGTCAGGGTATACACATTGATTAATTTTTGACCAAAACTATTCAATAGATTTATTGATCATTTTTCAATAATTACTTTCAAGGTATGTTATAAATATTGTAATTTTATCATTACATTCGGGGTTAAATGAACTTATTCAAGAAGTATGAAGACACATTTTATTCACATGCACAATCATGATGAATCTAAATAAGCTAAATATTTATTTTTGAGGTTTCATAATTTTTTTTTCTTGCGCAACTGGTTATGGACCCACGTTTTCACCATTGCCGGCGTCCTATCAAGCAGGTTTTTTTTTTGGACCTCGCAGATTGTTTTTAACGACGGCAACGTGTGGTCTTCGATATGCGATCCGAAGCAGTCGAGCGCTTGCCGCTGCTCTTCCGCCGTCCAACGGCGTCTCACTGTTTTTTCACGAGGCGACTCTAAAATAAATGGGAATAATATTGCCAATGTTAAAATTACTCCGCTTCTAATAGAAATTTTTCTTTAACAGACATAATTATTCACATTATTTAGAATTCCATTAGACGAAATCTTACTGGATTTTTTCCGTGACGTCGCATGCTCCGGACTTGACTGTGGCGAGGATTTGGAGCTTGACGATTCTTCAACGATTTCTTTTTGTGCACGCTTGACGATTGACGTATCCGGCGACCATTCGGGACTCGAAGTTGGTTCAGCATTTCGATGCCTGCGCTTTGCCTGTCTATCTGCACCCGATTCAGGTTCGAACCTTACACAAGACCGTCTTGATCTTGTGCACGATTTCGATCCCTTCTTTTCGCTACGAAGTCTTTTTCGTGGGACATTTTTTTTTACTGTGGTAGCCGATGATGACAGAAGCTTTGTTGCTCTCGTCGATCGTCCTGGTGTAACGTTGTTGGATTGCGATTCGGTAAACGATTTTCCATTCGCCGAACGGGTTCGCCGCCTTGGTGGGGTGTCCCCGGGCGAAACGGAGTGCGACAACGGCGAAGGCATTGCACAGTTGTCGTCTGTGGTCACCGTTGTCATCTCGCACACACTTTCATCTGAAAAACGAGAAGGTTACTAACAACTACGCTCGAAATTTGGTTATGTATTCGAACTCTTTAAAAAAATCCAAAGGAATGACAACCTGCTACATTTTGACCGTCAGTAGTATCGTGATCGGTGGACGTACCATCTTTGCTGTTGCCCGTTACGTTGATTCCTTGCGCCTTTTCCAACACCTTCGACATGTCGAGAATGTCGATGGCGGCGACGGGTTGGCGGTATATTTCGCGATGAATATTTTCGTGGTGGCCCATGAAATTTGCGACGCGGGTGGGTGGGGGGTGGGGTGGGTGGGGTTTGTCCGTCAAATCCAACGAAACGCAGCGGGTGGCAATATGTTTCCGCAAATTCGTGCTCCGCAAGGATGAAGCGTTCATTGCTCCGCATTCTGCCGAGAAACGCCGCAAGAGGGTGCACGCCCTCAAGTGTTTGAAGCGTTTAGCGTCGCGGCTTGCGATACCGAATATATACGGGTTCCGAGAGGGAACATTCGCAGCCCTGCGATGTTTCAAAATCAGTTCGATGACGACTAGAATCTCCGTACTAATCAGTACAGGAACGGTTCGATTAAGTTTTCCACGGATTTCAATCCGGACGTATCTTTTCGCGGAGCGTCTTTCTCCTTCGGACAATCTCTTATAAATCTCGTCATTTTCATCAATACTTTGCCGATTATTAAATTCTTCGAGTGAAAGTCGTTCGAGCTCGCCCGCGCGGCGATGATTAAAAATTTGGATTTTGATCAGGACCGCACCCGCTAGGTCCGTCCACGCTTCGGTCTTTCAGCCGCTAGGTTTGTCGCTCGATTACCTTGTTTAAGTGGGCATTCAGCGTTTTAATGTCGTCCGTTTTCGGCAGGATTACCTTCTTGGTTCGCTTGTTATTTGATAGTGTCTCGGCTGCTGCCTTGTTAACACTCGGGCCGTAGTCGTTCTTGAGCAGCTTTAAAAAGCGTTTAGTTGATTTTTCCCTAACGGGATCTTTTTCTTTACGTACTCGGCCCCGAGTATTAAGCCGAGTTTCTTGAGCGCCGTGCCCATAGCTGAAGCATTCGATGGCGTCTAATACATTTGCGTCTTCGGATTGAGACCAGCTAAAACATTAACGGCTTCTATAGCGGCGTTGTAAAACTCGGGGTCGAATACCGACGCCAAATCCGTTATATTGGAATTTATTTTCCTAACGGCCTCGAGGAACCGGCCAAGTCGCCGCAAGTGCGCTCTGATCTCGTCGTGTTGATGAGCCAAACGGAGAGTCTGGCATAGCTGATTTCCGTAAAGAATTATTAACTCGTCGTACCTGATGATTCTCGTAATCGCATCATCCCGCATGATGGGAATTACGTCCTGCCGAAGTACGAGTGAAGCACTGGTGTGGATTCGTCCGACCAACTGCGGTGCCATTGGGAAAACATTGCGTATTTGGTCATCTTTTTTTTTTGAACATTGGCGGTAATGATGGCGGATATTATTTTTTGAGTAAAACCCGCGACACTGCGGACAGGCAATAAAATGCTGACCGGATCTTTTTTCGTCCTCTGTCGGCCTTCGTACGAGGATGAGTTTCCCATCATTTAAATCTTCGTCCACGTTCAATTGAAAATTTCCTTTTTTCCGAATTTCGGCGATCAATTTTAGTCGTTCATGGCATTTTGGTGGGAGGCTCATGAATTTTATGACATTTGCTTCATCAGAATGCTTATTTACTAGGTGCCGGGCGATCTTGCTTTGCTGTAATTCGCAATAGACGCAACAGTTTTTTTTTCAAATCACCTTTTGCACCCCGGGACTTCTCGCTCAATTGATTACGTTCATCACACCCACGATTACCCGACACGTTAAACGAAATGTAGATCGCGGAGCTTGTAGAATCGTTTCTTGAATTGGTGCGTTGATCCGATTCATTCGGATATTCACCGTTGTCGGATAAACTTGCTTCATCAGTTGCGTCCGATGGGACGTATTCCGAACCGTCTGAATCAGATAAATCGGGTCCCGAACGATGCCAATACACGGTCCAGCTCATTTATGCATTGGCAGTTCCCAGCCTCGCGTTTGGTTAATCGTCGTCGCAAAGTAAACGGCTGCATTTTCTAGCGTTTCAACGAACTTAGACTTTTTCGATTCTTATTAATCAAATAAATTATTTCCGTGTTAATCAACTGCGATACCGGTATCATGATTTCGGAACCTCTCGAAATTGTCTGATTGTACTCAGATATTAGGAAGATGTTTTCTGATAGTACATACTTCGATTCCAAAAGCTACTATGAAAACAATTTGATCTCTGGCCACCGTAACGTTTATGCGTGCAAACAAAAACTCTATCGGCAGCTCCTCGACATCTTAGAAGCATATTTCATTTTCTGCATGGAATTACATATGATGTCTGGTTCCTCTTCGTTTGCGTCGAAGTCCTGGAAACTGACCATCGGCCCTCTAGTCGGAGTCTGTATCGTCAGTTTCTAGGACTCTTAAGGCAAATTGATTGAGAGCTCAAACACTAATTGTGAAAGTTAAAACCTATGTTGCTACTCGACAAATTGGTACTGCTACTCGCTTACGTATAAAAAACATGATAGCTTATGGCGAGTCAAGAATCGCGATGTTGGCTTTTTATGGCTCAAGTCATAATCTTACGTAGTTGAAAATGACCGTTGCATTTTATTCTGCCAGCTACGAGGAGACATAACAATATGATGAAACTATCTCATACAAAGTGCAGTACCAGTGGATGCACGCAAAAGATTATAGTGTAGGCTAAATCGTGAAATGCAGCTACAGAATCATGAACACAATTGCGAATTTGTCGGGTCCCGAAAGTTGTCAATACACGGTCCAGCTCATTTATGCAACGGCAGTTCCCAGCCTCGCGTTTGGTTAATCGTCGTCGCAAAGTAAACGGTTGAGTTTTCTAGCGTTTTAACTAACGAAGACAGGTGCGCGCTCGAAAAGTATCAGTCATCTATTATTGTATTCACACGGTACACTGATAAACCGTTAAAGATGCGATCAGATATTATTATCGATTGTAAATTATTGCATACGCATCAATCGACATAGATCTTCTCAAAGAGCCCAGTACCAACGCTGGTTGGCCGCAAGCATCGGAATGCGGCAGCCAATCAGAAACCGGCACACCGGGCACCGCCGCCGACGAGCGGGTATAGAAGGCGCACCACCGAGCAGCGTAATCATCATTCGATCATCGAGAAAGTCAGCGTCGGACCCAAATAGTCAAATATCCGGTTTTTCAATTATAGTCATAAGTCGAGGATCATCAAAAAGATACAAGGAGGTAAATTTTCCTACCGAGTAAGGGGTAGTACCCGATGACGGGTACCAACCCCCGATTTCATCCTTATTAGATTGGGCGGAGTAGCGGGTCGATTTTGGTGACATTATCGACCCCCGATCTCCAAACAATACACGTTAGGAAATGGAGTAGCGGGTCGATTTCGGCGACATCATCGACCCCCGATCTCCAGCAATCGACCATAAATTAAGGGGGAAAGTTGTTGGGGTCACACGGACCCCAACGCAGATAGCCAAAAGAGAGTTAACGGAACTGGGGTCATATGTACCCCAGCCCAAACAAGGTTGCAACGGAGGGGGGATTGTTTGGGGTCTCGTTGACCCCAACCTAGAATTCAGATAGCTAGATTGGACGGAGTAGCGGGCCGATTTTGGTGACATTATCGACCCCCAATCTCCAACCAATACCGTGTAGGAAGCGGAGTAGCGGGTCGATTTTGGGTGACATTATCGACCCCCGATCTCTCGGTAGGGTAGACAGAGTAGCGGGTCGGCTTTGTGGGACATTGCCAACCCCCGATCTCTCAATCGGAATCAGATCCGGAGGGTTAGCTAAATATTAGACAGGGATAAGTTTAAGAAATAAATTGATGGAAATCGAAGAAGAAAAATGTGATAAAAACCATAATAAAGATTTCGTTAATTTGAAGAGAGAAAGCGGTGTAAAATGTTTTTGGATTTAATAAATAAATTATATTTTACCTCCTAACTGGTCTCATAAAATTTCTTTCGCTCGCCCCGAACCCTAACGTGACTCGAGGAGGTCTGTCGGGAGGACGGCCAAATCGTAAACGTTACAACTGGCGCCCAACGTGGGGCGAGCGAAGGCCGGTTAGGTAGGGAATAAAATAAAATAAATAAATAAAAAAAATGGCAGACGGAAAGGAAAAGGAGGTACGGGAGAAAGAACAAACGGAGGGGCAGATATCGGATCCAACCGACCCAGGGATAGTCCAAGTCACCGAAGAAGAAAATCTTACCACAACAATACTGCAACCAGCAATCAACGCGCTTTTCCCCGAGGAAAGGGGGAATTTTGGCGAGCAAGGAAATAATAAATTGCCACCAAAGGAGGATGAGGACACCAACCTAGGTGATATCATTGAAGCGATCCGTGAGGGAAACGAGCTGGGTCGACGGACCTATGAGCACCTAGCCCAACAAATTGAAACCTTAAAGGACGAGATGCGTCAAAATTATCTACAAACAAGGAAGGAGCTCGAAACGTACGTGCAGACGGAGCTCAAAACGAATGAAGAGAGAATGAGCAGCCACCTAACCGAGGCTATGAGGAGACTAGAGCTGGAGGGGCAGCAACGAGTCGCGGAATCAGCACAAAGGGTTGCAGCCAGCGAGGCAACCCTCGCACAACAGCAGCTACGTCTCCGTGAAATCGATGATCGATTACAACGAATTAAAGCAGCACCAGCTGATATCATTAACAGCACTCGGATTCTAGGCGGCACCTCAAACCAACTATATGCGGAACCCGTGAAAACCGCGAAGATTAAATTGATCCCTCCAACTTTCGATGCATCGGGATGAGAACGGCCAAGGAAATTCTTCCGGGAGATGATTAAGTATTGTGAAGCTACGCAGCCTAACGAAGCGGAATTTCGTTGCCTCATGGGACAATGTTTCGAAAAATCGGCTAGGGAATGGTGGTCCTTGGTCGGCGAAGATATCACAGATATACATGAACTCGAGCGGAAATTCCAAGAAAGATATTGGAGTGAAGAAATCCAACACAAAGTTGGAAGGAATCTAGATTTCGGCCACTATAGTGTGGGACCGACCACGAGAGCCGAGTATGCTACGCGCATTTTCAATAGTGCAAGGGATCTCGTTCCGTCACCGCAGGACCGGGAAATCATCTCTGCGCTGTCTCGGCATTTCTCGGAAGAGATCCGGACTGCCATGATAGCGCGAGGGATTGATACCCTGGAACAACTAATACTGTTATTGGACAAATTTGACCAAGCAGTTCCGGTAAATTGAAGACGGAACGAACCCAGCCGTAACGGAGTAAACAGACCAGCCGCACAGAGACCATGGAATACTCGTCAAGAAAACCCAGCAGAGATGCAGGCATCCACTTCAGGAATAAAGCCGGGGAATTAAGTGTGGTTGCATCCACCGACAATAAAGACGGAGGGGTGAGTGCAACGGAAAAGAAAAACAAAAAACGAAAAAGCAAGGCTATCAATACAATCTTTACGGCAATGAGGGAAGACTTGCTAGAGGAAACAGGAAAAGTTCGAGAAACCGAGGTGGTAGAATGCCCGGTTGTTGCAACGGAAATTCAAGGAGGGATAACCATGGCACTCGTAGATTTGGGAAGTAGAGTGACGGCAATATCAAAGAAGTTTTATGAAGCCAATAAGAATTCCTGGCAAGATTGTGCGATACTTCCGGTGAGCGGAGTGAGTGTCCGAGGGGCACTGCGGGGGAGGCCTATCAAGGTGAAAAAACAAATAATGGCACCGACGAGAATCGGAGAGTTGGTAGTAGGAGTAGGATATTTGATTATTCCATGATTGATAAGGGACAGTATTCTGGGGATCGATTGTTTAACGGAATTAAAGGGAGTTGATCTCGATATCGGAACTTTCCGTTTCCAAAGCCAAGGACAGATGGGAGTGGTGACGATTAGGTCGGCTGATCCCTGCAGGACAACTGACGATCCCACTCACACCTCCAAAGGTAGGAACGGAACTCCCACGAGCGAAGAAGGAGAGGGAACAAACTCGAACCCAGAAGAAGATAAGCCCAAGGAAGTCCAACAAGGAATATCACATATCGGAATTACAACAGATGAGGGAGACATTACCAAGGAAGAAGTGATAGAAAAGATCAGAGAATGTACTCAAATCTCTCCCCAGGAACAAGAACATCTTTTCAACATTATTTGGAAACATAGAAAGGTCTGTAAAAAAGCTCCGGGAAAAATCAGAGCGTACCAACACAAACTGGAGGTTAAAAGCAAAAAACCAATCATCGGCCACTACTACGAAATCCCGTACAAGTATTTGGAAAAAGTGGATAAAGAAATAGAAAAATTATTAAAACACGACATTATACAACGATCAACAACCCCGTGGGTGAACCCAATGACGGTGGTTATGAAGAAGGATGATACGGTGAGATTATGTCTCGATGCTCGAAAACTAAACGAACAGCTAATGAACGATCATGAATGCACCCCACGGGTTGAGGAGATTTTTCAGAGGTGCCATAAAATTGAAATTATGAGCAGCCTAGATTTAACTAGCAGCTTCTGGCAGGTGCCTCTCGACCCAAAATCATACAAATACATCGCGTTTAAACACCGGGGGAGAATATACGAATTTAAGGTCACTCCCTTCGGGTTAAAAACAAGTACTGCTAGTTTACTAAGAGCCCTGGATATTGTGCTAGTTAATCTAGAAGATATTGTGTTAAATTTTGTCGACGATTTGCTCTGCATATCAGGCTCACGGGAGCAAGATATGCAGCATTTTGAGACGCTGTTCGGCCGTCTGGAAGAGCATGGAATGACTCTTAAACTCGAAAAAGCGAAATTTTTTCGGAACGAAGTGGAATTTTTGGGTCATGTACTCACAACGCAAGGAATCAGACCCCAGCCAGAAAAGATAGAGACAATACAACAATTTCCAGCACCTAAAAATATTAAGCAACTGCGTGGATTTTTAGGTTTGATTAACTATTATACTAAGTTTACAAGAAAACACGCTCATGAAACTATTAGCCTTAATAAACTCTTAAAGAAGGGAATTAGATGGCGATGGGGAGAAGAGGAAGAGGCAGCGTTCCATAGGATCAAACAACTCTTTATCTCCGATGTACTGCTAAGTCATCCCGACCCAAAGAAAGGGTATATCCTCCAAACGGATGCTAGCGACTATGCGTTAGGAGCGACCCTTGCGCAAAAGGACGAAGAAGAAGAAATAAAAGTGATAGCTTTCGCCAGTCGAATGCTTAAGGGGGCCGAGCTGACCTATACTACCACAGAACAGGAACTCTTGGCAATGGTATGGGCATTAAAAAAATGTCGAACCTATGTTATGGGGTCACATATTCAAGCAATTACCGACCACCAGGCAGTGACGTTCCTAAAAAATTGCAAACTATTGAATGACCGATTGACGAGATGGATCCTCGCCATACAGGACTACGACATAACGTTTGAACACTGCCCCGGCACCCGAAACATTGTCGCATATGTGCTGAGTAGAATTAATGCGCCGGAGGAAGAAACGAATAGCAGCGGGGACGGGAATTCATTATATCAACGTTACTTATGAAAAAGCCTTCCACCGCCTTGGAAAAACGGATAAGAAATATCGCCGAGGAACAGAAGAACGATGCCACTATAACCCAGCTGCGAAACCAATACATGAAAAATAAGTTGTTAGGGTACAGCTTGAAAGGAGACGTTTTGAAGAAGAATGCAAAGGGCAACGAAGCCAAAATTATTCTACCTACAGAATTGATGAAGGAACTAACATTCTCCATACATGAATTCTACGGACACATTGGACCGAAAAAAGTGTGGAGAATGATCCAGGAAGATTTTAGTTACCCCCATCTGCAACGGAGAATCCGGCAGTTGATAGCGACGTGCGACTCTTGTCAAAGAAATAAAGTACTTAGCCAGCATTCATACGCAGAACAGCAGAACATCGTGCCAGACGGACCTGGGAAACTAATCTCGATTGATTATTATGGACCACTCCCCACAGCCCAGGCAGGCATGAAACACCTGCTTGTCACTATAAACGCATTTACAAAATTTGTAAAATTATACCCTCTAAAAGCAGCAACAGCATCGGCAACAATTGATAAAATATTTAAGCACTACATCCCTAACTACGGAAAACCAACAGCCATGCAGTTCGACCATGGAACTCAATTTTCATCGAAACTCTGGCTCGAAAAGCTAAGAAACGAAAATATACAACCAGTATTCTCCTCAATTAGACACCCACAAGGGAATATCGTTGAACGACCAAATCGAGAACTGGGTAGATTCTTTCGGACATTACTAGCTGAAAACCACACACACTCCACATGGCTAAAGTGGGTGGGGGCCATCGAAGACTGCATGAACGAAACACATCACGAGACTACCGAATATACCCCAGTAGAATTACAACTCAATAAGAAACCTGAAAGAATTTGGGAAAGATGGATTAAGGTCGACCGGCCAACACAGGAAGGGATAGAACAAAAATTAATGTTAACTAAAGAACGAATAAGAAAAAAGGGGAAACAACGGGCTGAGTATTTTAAAAAGAGACACAAACTAACTGAGTTCCATGAGAACCAGCTGGTCTTGGCCCGTGCTTGCAATGTAAGCGACCCGGCGAATAAAAGAATAGCGAAATTCTTTTCTATCGATGAGGGGCCATACCGAATAAAGAAAAAAATTGCGGAATCAACATACATCCTGGAAAATCAATCCAACCTACTAGAGAGGGGCATGTACCACGTTTCGAATCTAAAAAATTACAACGAAACAAGTCTAGGAGATCATGGAAAATCCTGAGAATTAAAGGGAGCGTATTTATTTTTGTGTCATTACGTTTTCTTACAGTAAATAAAATAAAAAAAATAAAATAAAAAAATAAATAAAAAGGGGAGAAGAATGGAACAAGGATCGCAGACGGACGCTACGATAGGGGTAGCGCATTTCCAATGTAACACCCCACACATTGGCGTCGATCAACCGACTGCTACTCCCAAAGAAGTTCGGACGATGGTCGCAAAGCCATGGGAGTCAGGGACGGGAGGTCGACGCGGAGTAAGAGGCACCAGGACAATGACCCTCAAAACAAAAAAGGACAAGGGCGTCCAAACAAAGGAGGCCAGTGAAGAAGAAAAAAAAAGATGGGAGGATGAAAGGAGGGCGGTGGAGAAAATCGCCGCGACGCCCTGGCGGCTAATGAAAAATACCATGCCGAGAACACGGTCCAATAGGGATCGACTACGCGAGTGGGTGATCCGCCGCCGCATCCGCAATAGGCGCCAGCAGGAACAAATGCTCGAAAAAGAAGAAGAGGCTCTACATTGGAGCTGTAGAGAAAAAGAACGAAAATCTGAGGAATTGGAGGTGTCAGAGATTGTGGCACTGATGACGTCGTCGTCGCAATCGGAAAAATAAATGAATAAATAAATAAATAAATAAAATAAAATAAACACAAGGTGTCCCTCGAAAAAGTTTTTGTTTATAAAGAAATCAATAATACAATAAAAAAATAAAAGAGAACGGAAGCCAAAGGAGTTCAGGAAGCAAAAGAAAAAGGGAAGTAACATCCAATTGTCCCAGGGGGGTGATAACTCCCTTCTAATCTACTTTGTAAGTTACAGGAAATCAACACCCGTTATTTTAGGAGCCCCAAACTCACATCTAAGAAGCGCGTTTGGGTCTGGAGGGGCGTTGTAACGGGCGTCGATTGTCCCCCTTGTGAGTTGGGCCTGAGATGACGCACGATAATTGGTCATGGTCATGTCATGGCGTACAGCCAATCACCGCCGCCGGATAGACGCAGCAGGGCACCGAGAGCACCCCCCGTCGAGCCAGCCCTGAGGAAGCCTCGAGCAGCGGGTGCTCAGGAACCCTTCTCGAGCCGAGCCTGGCTGAGTACCAACGCTGGTTGGCCGCAAGCATCGGAATGCGGCAGCCAATCAGAAACCGGCACACCGGGCACCGCCGCCGACGAGTGGGTATAAAAGAAGCACCACCGAGCAGCGAAATTATCATTCGATCATCGACAGGCCGTGGACACTAAAGGTTTCGGCGTGAAGTAGGATAGTCGCCACTACCGCTATCTAGCGAGTCCCCGGATCCCTAAGTGACGGCCGTTGCCCTACCTTGCCGTAATTTAAAAAGAATGGAACAGTGAAGAAATTCATAGAAAATCATACAGATATTTCTGAGTAGTTATTTTACCGACTACTTTTATATTTCTGTATGTTTTTCTATTAATTTTTTTTAACAAAGGCTATTTTATGAAGGAATGTGACACATTGAAAGTATGATTAATATCCATATTTATTGTTAAGTACAAATAATAATCGATACAAATTCGTCGTCGAAGTCGCCAGCTTCAAATTTGCCATTACTTTAAAGGGGAACAAAGGTAGGGTTCCTTCAATGTTCCGCATAGATAATCATTCCGTCGAAAATGTACGTTCCAAATCACGAAATGATTATTCCGCACTTTCTCGTACATTAAATCTTGCAATCCGAGGTTACCAGTGGCCACGATCCACTTCAAACCAACGATTGATGATTTGGAAATCGATGAGACTTTACTTGACGAAAGTGACAATTCACGACACAACACCGATTTTTATCACGAGGTCTATTCATTTTCAACAAAAAAAATATTCCCACTCAAAAACGAAGTATTAACGACAGTAGCAATGATGACAGATGAATCAAGCTTAATACATCGAATGACAGACGCCAAGCCACGTGACAAAAAGATGCCGGACGTTCGTTCACACTCGTCGTTCCTCGTTGGCGGTCGGGATGCAGCGGGGTGAAGTAAGGGGAGGGCGGAAGTGAGCGGCATCTACCGAGTCCCCGGAGCAGGATCAGACTATCTTACTTCACGTTTGCGTATACTGGTGGCCATACCCTGATCATCGAGAAAGTCAGCGTCGGACCCAAATAGTCAAATATCCGGTCTTTCAATTATAGTCATAAGTCGAGGATCATCAAAAAGATACAAGGAGGAAATTTTCCTACCGAGTAAGGGGTAGTACCCGATGACGGGTACCAACCCCCGATTTCATCCTTATTAGATTGGGCGGAGTAGCGGGTCGATTTTGGTGACATTATCGACCCCCGATCTCCAAACAATACACGTTAGGAAATGGAGTAGGGGGTCGATTTTGGGGGTAGGTCTCGAAATCCAGAATCTCATTCTGCCGAAAACGTATATATAGATATAGTGGCGCAGCTCGCTTCACGCGTTGTACCGCGTGAAGATGGTTTTCGGCCGAATGAGATTCGGGATTTCGAGACCTACCCGATTTTAATGACATTATCGACCCACCGATCTCCAAATAGGGACACTCGATTGTATGGAGTAGCGGGTCGATCTTGGCGACATCATCGACCCCCGATCTCTAGCAATCGAGCATAAATTAAGGGGGAAAGTTGTTGGGGTCACACGGACCCCAACGTAGATAGCCAAAAGAGAATTAACGAACTGGGGTCATATAGACCCATCCCAAAAAAGGTTGCAGCGGACGGGGGCGTTGTTTGGGGTCTCATTGACCCCAACCTAGAATTGAGATAGCTAGATTGGACGGAGTAGCGGGCCGATTTTGGTGACATTATCGACCCCCAATCTCCAACCAATACCGTGTAGGAAGCGGAGTAGCGGGTCGATTTTGGATGACATTATCGACCCCCGATCTCCCGGTAGGGTAGACAGAGTAGCGGGTCGGCTTTGTGGGACATTGCCAACCCCCGATCTCTTCATCGGAATCAGATCCGGAGGGTTAGCTAAATATTAGACAGGGATAAGTTTAAGAAATAAATTGATGGAAATCGAAGAAGAAAAATGTGATCAAAACCATAATAAAAATTTCGTTAATTTGAAGAGAGAAAGCGGTGTAAAATGTTTTTGGATTTAATAAATAAATTATATTTTACCTCCTAACTGGTCTCATAAAATTTCTTTCGCTCGCCCCGAACCCTAACGTGACTCGAGGAGGTCTGTCGGGAGGACGGCCAAATCGTAAACGTTACAATATATATGAGGCATTCCACGTCAACTCAGACGGTCAAAACCCTGACCCCTGTCGATTTAGTTCGTGATTTTTCGTTGGCTTCCATTTCACCCCCAAAGTACCCCTGATTTTTTTCAGAATTTTCGTATCCCCGTACAACCCTTTAAAAAAAATCAAAACCAACCCCAAATGAAGAAAGGCGTACTTGGACATAATTAATATCTTTGATTTGTTTAGTGTGATATCAATAGGTCAAAAAATAAACTTTGCCAAAATTCCAGAGTGGGCTCTGTATTGCAACTATATTTTAGAAAAAAATAAATCGGACGGTCAAAACCTGATCTTCGCTGATTCAGTTCTCGATTTTTAGTTGAATTTAGTTTCACCCCAAAAGTACCCCTGATTTTTTTCAGAATTAAAAATTTCAACAAACTCTACTATTCAATGTACTGAAATCATTAAAAAAATTAAAATTTTTAATTGTGTCCAAGTACGCCTTTCCTTACTTGGGGGTAGTTTTCAATTTTTTAAAGGGTTGTAGGGGGATCCGAAAATTCTGACAAAAATCAGGGGTACTTTTGAGGTGAAACTGAATTTAAAAAAAAAATCGAGAGCTGAATCAGCAAAGATCAGGTTTTGACCGTCCGATTTATTTTTTTCTAAAATATAGTTGCAATACAGAGCCCACTCTGGAATTTTGGCAAAATTTATTTTTTGACCTACCGATAACACACAAAAAAAATCAAAGGTATTCATTATGTCCAAGTACGCCTTTCTTCGTTTGGGGGTGGTTTTGAATTTTTTCAAGGGTTGTACGGGGATTCAAAAATTCTGAAAAAAATCGGGGGCACTTTAGGGGTTAAATGGAAGCCAACGAAAAATCAGGAACTAAATCGGCAGGGGTCAGGGTTCTGACCGTCTGAGTTGACGTGGAATGCCTCATATATTCCGTGTGAAAAAAGTGTTTTTTTCAAAGGCAACAAAAATGTTGACTTTTTTGAAAATCGAAATACCTAATAACATACCGATACGAATATTAAGTCAAAACGTCAATCACGCAAAACCATCAATAAGAAACGAAAAAATTATTATCAGTCTAATGATGTCAATGAGAGCGAAAAAGTTGAAAAACAAGAGGATCAAATGAGAAAAGCCATGCAAATGTTACGATCCCAAAGTGTATATAAAAATAGTAAAAATGAGAATAATCGAATGGGCATTAAAAAATATCGGGAAAATAATGATTTCAAGCAAAAAGACAGGGTATCGACTCCAAAACGAATCAAACTTAAAAGAGAAAATGATGATTTCAAGAAAAAAGACAATGAATCAACTCGAAAACGAATCAAACTTAAAAGAGAAAATGATGATTTCAAGAAAAAAGACGATGAATGACCTCGTAAACGAATCGAACTTAGAAGAGAAAATTATGATTTCAAGAAAAAAGACAATGAATCAACTCGAAAACGAATTAAACTTAAAAGAGAAAATGGTGATTTCAAGATAAAAGACAATGAATCAACTCAAAAACGAATAAAACTTAAAAGAGAAAATGATGATTTCGAGAAAAAAAAATGTATCAAATCTACATCAAATTAAACGTAAACGCGAAAATCCCGAATTTTAACATTCAGGGAATGAAAAAACGCTAGGTAGGATGAAGATTTTGAGGCAAAGAAAAATGTATACAAAAAAAGAAATTGCTAAAAATTCTGCAAAAAATAAAATACTTCGGCAAAATGATGTGTACAAGTCCCGAGAACTTACTGAAAATATTGCTCGAAATAAGATGTTGCGAAAAAAATTAATTTACATAAAAATTGAAATACGAAAAAATATTATTCAAAATAAAAAGTTACGTAGCAATCCTGCGTATAAGAATCACGAACTTTATGAAAATGTTAACAACGTGAGAATGATGAGAAAACATAAAGAATACAAATGTAACGAGAGATGTAAAAATGTTCAAAGAATGCGAAAATTAAGATTAAGCTTGAGATATAAATATCGTGAATCATTAAAAATCACAATAGCTCAACGAGGAAAAAGAGAAATTGATGTTTTAAAGTTTCGGGATAACTTATATAATCGTTTACTGAATCAAAAAGATCAAGGCGATTCTACAGCAAATTTGAAGTTGCAATTTATCAAATATCGCATGGAAACGCCTTCTTGGATTTGTTGCTGTTGTGAAGGTCTTTTTTTCAAAAGTGCCGTTGTAAAACTGAATGAATCAAGAATTCATAAAGCGAGTAATGAAATTTTATCTCAAATAAACAATTTTCCGTCAGGTTTCATTTGCGATACTTGTAAAAATTATGCTTATAAAGGCAAAGGATATAAGTTGTCAACAAGCAATGGTCTGAATTTTTGCACCGTTCCAAAATTAGTGAAAAAATTGACTGATCTTGAAGAAAGAATGGTAGCACCGATTTCAAATTTTATGCAAATTCGCGCATTGAAACCATATGCTTTAAATCCACAGTTAGGCCTTAAAGGTAGTGTTGTTAAAATTCAAATCTATCTTAATAATATGTTAGAAGTATTACGCCGAAAATTTACTGATATGCAAACAATTCAACTGAAATTAAAAAGACATAAAGATCATAAAAGTCATTATATGTTCGAATCAGTTAGACCAGGAGTGATTTGTAAAGCATTACAACATTGATTAAAAACACCATTATATGTGAAATATGCAATTAAAGTAGATGAAAAATATTTTCACAAGTATAAAAGTTATGGAAGTAAAGAAATCAATTTCATAGTCGACGATAATGATGAAATTAACGAGGAAAACAAAAACGACAATACGGAATTAGAAAATAAAAATACAATTAATTTACTTCAAATAAATAATGACGAAGTATTACTTATTGACAATAATGCTGCAGTAGCAGGACATTCTTCTGTTGTGAATATTATTGCAGGACAGGGAAAAAATCCATTACCATGGCATAAAGGGGATGATTTGGATGAATTGTGTTTCCCGAAAAAATTTGCTGGATATTCTTTTAATTTGCCGAAATCAGTAACCTATTCAGATCGTATAAAATCCGAAGCTAGACGGTATGATCGACGATCATGCATTCTTTCTAGAATTCTATTTATGGCTAAAAAACGTTTATAGATATCATGTTTATCAAGTATAAATGTGTGTTTGAGACGAATAAAAATGAATACGAATAAGAATTTATGTTCTAAAGATGTTTTGAATGTGGATTTTATGGATAATTTGATCAAATTTGATGACGGATTCAAGTTACTTAAAAATATTCGTTCATCGCCAGCATATTGGGATACAATAAAAGAAAGAATTACTAGCAATGATCTGCCAATTAGGTAAACCCACTTTTTTATGACAGTGTCGGCTGCAGAAAGCTACTGGCCTGAGTTAATGCAAACATTAATGAAGTATAGCGACGGTGGCAAAACATTATCTGTACAAGATGCATTCACTTCAGATAACAATACTAAAACTGATCTAATTGGAAATGATCCTGTAACGTGCGCTCGATACTTTAATCATAAAGCACACAAGCTTATGTGGTTATTAAGACAAACACGAAGTATTTTCGGAGAATATAAGGTTGTGGATAGTTATGAACGAGTGGAAAATCAGCAACGTGGGAGTCCACATGAACATCCCTTTCTGTGGTTAAAAGGGGCACCTATTTACAATAGTGTTAAAGATAGACCCGTTTCTATTGATGAGCAGCAATTGATTAATTGGATTGACCGATTTATCACATGTAGATATAACGAAGACAATCCATACATTAAATTTCAAATGCACAAACATAATCATAGTTGTTACAAAGGACAAAAAAAATAAGCGTTGTCGATTAAATATTCCTTATCCAGTAATGAGAAAAACGATGATTCTAGAACCACTGAATGTAAATGAAATAGCACCCAAATCCTATAAACTTATTGATGAATTAATGAATGAATTTTATAAGAAAAAAATAGCGATGACTCTTAATGAAATTCTCGAGAAACTGAATATGACTAATGATGAATTCGTATTAGCTATTCGAAGTACTTTAAAACAAAAACGCGTATTCTTAAAACGATCAAGCCTTAAAGTGAATATTAATGCTTATAATGCGGATATTTTACAATTATTTGAATGAAATATGGATTTACAGTTTGTACTTGACGAATATTCGGCGGTGTGTTATGTAACTAATTATATCAGCAAAAATGAAGGAGGCTTATCAAAATTATTAAGGGAAGCTGCTATTGATTGTGATAATAAGAATAGGACTGTTAAAGAAAAATTTCGAAAGATTACCAATGTATTTTTACATAGTAATTTAATGTCTGCACGAGAAGCGGCCTATCATGTTTTATCATTGCCTTTATCGAAGCAAAGTAGAAAGACCATATACATTAATACCAATCCGATATCAGAACGTGTTTCAATGTTAAAATCGGAGAATGCTTCAAAAAAATTAAATAAAGACTCCACTGAAATTTATATGGATGATTTATTCGATAAATCCAGTAAAAGACCGATGAATGTCCATGATATTCGCCTCGCTGATTCTGCAGCAAATTACCAAAAGAGCAAGAAAAAAACACAAGAGGAATCTGATGATGACGATAATGACGAAAATGACGAAGTAAATGATTACAGACTTCGGCAGCAAACAGCTATTATTAGATACAGACGATATAAATTGAAACAGGATCCAGCAAATTATTATACAGAACGAATATTGTTGCTCATGCCTTGGCATGATGGACCAAGTGAAGTTGAAAACGTTGATCATGAAATGGTTTGTTAAAATAATATAAATCTTATTGAAACAAATCAAAAAAAAATTTCTGTAATTAGTGATGAAGCTATGGGTGATGCTTTGGAACAAGTCGAAAATGACAATCGTGAAATGGAGAACCAGGAAGGAGAAGAATAGATTGCTGAGGAAAATTCGTGTACTCAGCATATTGATATCTTTAAACAAGGTGGTGAGCAAGACAATGCCAATGAGAATATAAAAAAGATGCTCACAAAACCAGGTATACATGTTCGGCGCGGGTAAACGCAAATGAACTTCATGATCTGGTAACAGAATTAAATTGTAAACAAAAAGAATTTGTAATGCATTGTAACGGTATTTCTACCTTCTGCTACATATCCGTCGGGATAGACGGTAGTTCGGAACTCGAGTAGGTAAAGAAACTGGTGAAACACGGTATAAGACAATGGTTCAAATATAGGTGAAGACGCCTGCTACCTCCTAAGGCCCTGGTACTCCGGTCTCTCGATCGGCTCGGCTGGGCTCTTCCCTCGGGCGTCCTCGTCCTTCTTCGGTGGTACTGGTCGATCCTTGACTGGCGGCTGGTGCTCCCTAAAACAGTGCCTTTCCTTCGCCCGATCGCCTCTCTTTATACTGAATCGCGGGCTCTTGCCCGCCCGTGATTCGTTCTTTTACGGACCCCCGCTCTTTCTCGATGCTGCCCCCTCTCTCCGGTTGCCGTCAGCCGCCACCGCTCGCTGTTTTGAACATAACCGCCCTAGGTCCCGTAAAGTGTTTGTTGTTTTTTTTATTCAGCTCGTTACTTGGGATGTAGCGGTAGCCGTACCGTTACAATATATATACGAATGATTTTTTTGTTCAATTACGAAGGATATCGAGCATTATTTCACATGCAATCGCATACAAGTTGATACAAGTTAACATATTTGCGGCTGGCGCTACTCGCGGAGCTCCCGTCGTTGGCCCGTTCGATCCGCCCCGCTGCATGGTCCCTTAGTTTCTCTCGCTCCTTCTGTCGACTCGAGCGGACTTTACATGAACGAGCATTGCACAGCCAAGCGTGACGGCTCAGTCTCGTTCACTGCCGACAAAATGTGGTCAGCGCGCATAAGGAATTTTTCACTTTAAAAAATACATCGAATCGCGGCGCCACGGACACCGTGACCGCGCCCCCACTCGATGTATTATTCGCTTTCGTTAAAACAAACTCGAGATATTTCCCGCTATAGCTGAAACGAACTGGAGATATTTCACATTTTAGTCTAACAAACTCGAGATTTTTTCCGCCATAGTTAAGGAAAACACCCGATATTTTCCTCTTTAGATGAAACAAACTCAAAATATTTTCCATTGGTTCACTTCTTATTTCGTTATTATCTTTATTATATTCAGACGATTATACTCGATACATAATATAACTTTAGCACAATTGCATGTTTGTCATAAGAAAAATATCGACGTAGCTCCGAACAATCTGAGCCGTCAATAAGAACCCATTCTGCGTGTTCATAACATACGAAACGATGGCTTTTGAATTTGTATGGACTAAGAGAGGGAAACAACAACTACTCCTAAAAGGGTTTCTTTTCTACTATAACGGAGTGAACGATGGAAACGGTTACACTTACTGGAAATGTATTTACAGCGATAAACACGAAAAAACCATTGCTCAGCTCGGGTCATATTGACACCAAACAATTAAATACAAAAAGAAACCGACCATAATCATGGACGGTGGAGATGCTGGAGTGGTTGGGGCAGTGAAAGTAAAAACTGATTTGAAAATAAAGGCTTTGGTAACTTCTGAGAGTCCGCATGTTCTCATAGCTTCTGCATCGGCTGGCATCCCCGACAGCGTGGCTGCTCAATTGCCGTCGACGAGTTTATTGAAGAGGACGATCAGAAAAGTTAGAAGTACGACTTTGGAAAATCACGGTGATCCAAAAACTCGAGCGGAAATTGAGCTCCCTCCGGATTACCGTGTAACAGAAAAAAACACATTTTCGTAATTTACGATAAAGGCGCTGTCGACGATCGAATGCTTGTATTCGGGACCGAAGAAAATCTGAGGGCACTGGCGGGAGCGAATCATTGGCTAATGGACGGCACATTTAGCACCCGCTCAGTGCTGTTTGGCCAGTTATATTCAATACATGCGATTGTCAGGGAAAAGATTGTGCCCGTCGTATACGCGTTGCTGTCGGGAAGACGTTCAATCGTTTATACGGAAATGTTTGAGAAACTAAAAGGGTCAGAGCCAGAATTGAAACCGGAAACAGTCATGTTTGACATGGAACAAGCTGTCGTCAAAGCTTTGATTGCGGTGTTTCCAGAGGTCAAAATTCGGTTCTGCGACTTTCGCGTGAACCAAGCACTTTACCGCAAAGTTGTTGCTTTTAATTTTGAAGCATTGTACGACACGGACGTTGAATTCGCTTAGAAAATTGAACTGCTCGCAGCCCTCGCATTCGTGGAAGCCGACGAAGTCGTGGAAATATTCTATCGGATTTCCGACAACGTTTTCGGTAAAGACGAAAATCTTCACGAATTTCAGTTTTCATTTGAAACGGAATTCATAGCCCGATACGACCGAAAACGAATTGCAAAAGATGTTCAGTTTCCGAAAAAGTATTGGAATCAATATGATGCATGCCGTTCCAACCTTCCTCGCACAAATAATAACGTGGAAGGTTAGCATCGCAGCTTTAATAAGTTGGTCTGGCAAAAGCATCTAAGTATTTAGGAGCTTATTAGATGCCTGGAAGTTGAGCAATCGCGAACCGAATCGACGGTTGCAGCAATCCGCAGCGGAGTTGCTCTGCCGTTACAATTTAAAAAATATTGGGATTTGAATCAACGAATCTGCAGCATCGTGTTGAACTATGAGAATCCAATGTACACAGATAGACTTGTGTACCTGAAAACGATTGCTCATAATCTATCGATATGGAGAGAGTAACAGCGTTTGTCAGCCATGGTTTTTCGGATTTTGTTGCGACTGCATTTCATTTTCGTTGATTTATGCCGTTTTATTTTCATTCTTATTTTATTTTCTATGCTTATTTTATTTTCGTTTATTTTTGCCATTTAATATTCGTTAAGCTTGTTTCTATCATCCTCGTTTTAGCTTGTAAGGGTTACTCTTTAGGAAAAACCACTAAAGGAACAAAACAATAGAAAAAACGAAAAAATCGAAGAAAAAAAAACAAAACAAAAAAACAACACAAAACCCAAGAAAACAATATAACAAAAAAAAACGAAAAAACAAAGCAAACAAAATATCGAGTCAGAAATTCGCCACGTCCTCGTTCGTTGGCTTCATGTCTGGCAAAGAGCACAGATTTATAAATGAGAACGATAAGCTTCGAATTTATTTTAGTCGAATCGTTTTAATCGAATTATTTTTAGTCGAATTGTTTTTCGAAAACCAATTAAAAAAACTAACTAATCACCCTGAACCCCCGAGTTTCCAAAAATAAGTTAAAAAACTAAGTAATCACACTAAACCCCCGAGTACCCAAAAATGAAAATAAAAAACTAACTAATCACCCTAAACCCCCGAGTACCCAAAGGTAAATGAAAAAACTCACTGATCACCCTAAACCCTCAAGTATCCAAAAATAAATTAAAAAAACGGTTAAATCACCCCAAACCCCCGAGTACCCAAAAATAAATAAAAAAACTAACTGATCACCCTAAACCCCCGAGTACCTAGAGATAAATTTGAAAAACTGTCTAATCACCCTAAACCTCCGAGTACCCAAAAATAAATTTAAAAAGTAACTGATCACCCTAAACCCCTGAGTACCCAAAAATAAATTTAAAAAACTAACTAATCACCTTAAACCCCCGAGTACCCAAAAATAAATAAATGAAGTAACTCATCACCCTAAACCCCTCGAGTACTTAAAAATAAATTAAAAAACTAACTAATCACCCTAAACCTCCGAGTACCCAAAAATAAATAAAAAAAACTAACTAATCACCCTAAACCCCCGAGTACCAAAAAATTTGACGAATTGTTTTTAGTCAAATTCTTTGAGTCGAATTGTTTTTAGTCAAATTGATTGATTCGAATTGTTTTTAGTCGAATTGTTTCAGTCGAATTCTCCGCAAATCCATTTTCTCACGGCCGAGAAAGGTGGATAGCATCCTTGATGCAGATATTTATGCTGAAATCATGTTGGAGGGTCGTATTTAAGGTCCTATTGGCACCCCGGTAGCTCTGAAGTCTGTGTTTGGTTAGCTTCTGACTGGCGTAGCCACCGCGAATAAACGCGACGGCTGTGAATTACAGGTACGCGTTTATCACACTTTCACAGAGCCTGCGATTTCAGGAGCTCTAGTCAAGGTTTCGGAGCTTGAAGAAATTCCACGAGGAAAGTTTGCCACTTCTAAGGATAGTTTTTGCGAAGAAAAGTTTGTAAAAACTCATTATCGTAACGAGAAAGGTAGGTTTGTCGTTCGATTGCCTTTTTCTTCTAAGCAAATTTTTATCGGCTCAAGAGACATAGCAGCGGCTTGTCTCCTTCGTTCGGAGCGGCGACTTCAACGAAATGCCTTTTCAGCTGAGTTGTACGGAGCTTTGATGCAAGAGTACATTGAACTAAGACATATAGAGCACGTGCCCCGCAATCAGCTTGAACAGCCAAGATGTTACTTGCCTCATCATGGTGATTTTCGACAAGATGAGCCTGGCAAAATACGCGTAGTCTTCAACGCTTCACAAAAAACCTCGAATGGCCTCTCCTTGAACGATGGACTGCTATCAGGGCCCAAATTACAAGCAGACATCTCGGTTGTTTTGACAAACCGGCGTTTTTGGAGATTCGCATTTACTACGGATGTAGAAAATGTTTAGGCAAATCTTAATACATCCTGACGATAGAGATTACCAACGGATTCTTTGGCGTGAAGAAACACCGCAGCCAATCCGGGACTATAGAGCAGTTACGGTCACCTACGGAACCGCCTCGGCTCCATTTTCAGCCTTACGAGTGATGCGACAACTAGCCATCGACGGCGCTCAGACTCATCCGGAGACAGCAGCTACTTTACAGCATCAACTGTACGTCGATGACATATTTTCCGCCGCAAATGGTTTGGAAGAGGCGGTAAAGCGTCGTAATCAGCTCATACAGCCCTTGGCGACTGCAGGCATGGAGCTGGTAAAATGGGCTACAAACGGGCCTCAAATTCTTCAAGGACTTACATCGAGTCCGCCGGATGAGATCGACGTCAAATTAGATGAGATCGTATCTACTCTTCGTTTGAAATGGCTTCGAAGCTCTGATAGATTTATTTTCAAAATTTCTCATCCTAAAAATACTGGCGTTACTGAACGTTCAATTTTATCGGAGACTGCTCGATTATTTGACGTCACTCAAGCTGGCGGCGCCACAGAGTCAAATCTTTTCGAAACCGATGAAATAATTAAAGGCTAATTAAATGCTCTATTGCCGAATTTAATGCTATTTTTTTTTTTTTTTAAGTTGGCGGCACCACAACATCAAGTTCTTATGCAATAGAAAACGTAAGTAGGCCATAATCACAGGCTCATTAAAGGCTCCTAAACAAGCGTAGAATCAATCGATTCGGTCCAAGGGATCGGGAGATAATCGCATGTTACAAAATTTTGAAAATTAATTTTTTTTCAATTAAATCATCAAGCGCTATAACCCGGGTAGTACAGAGGTCCACGATATGAACCTTAAGCTGGCAGGTTGAAGGACACATAAGACGATAGGTTTATAGGCTCTAGGATGTCTCGAGAGAGTAGTCGACTAAAATAACTGCGATTAATGATCATTTTTTCAAAAGCGATTAAGCATTCAGATTTACAATATCAACGATCAAGAGCCTTCAAATTCACATGAATTCAGACACCTCAGTCGAATTTCCAGCTCGTCGGGATCCTGTGGATATGGGGGTCAAGGACCGTTGGGGGTGGTTTTCTCGTAAGGGGTTGAAGCATTAAGATTGAAGTTAACGGCGATCGAGAGCCTTTAATTCAACATGAATTCAGACACCTTAGTCGAATTTCCAGCTCGTCGGGATCCTGTGGATATGGGGGTCAAGGGCCGTTGGGGGTGGTTTTCTCGTAAGGGGTTGAAGCATCAAGATTAAAGTTAACGGCGATCGAGAGCCTTCAATTCAACATGAATTTAAACACCTCAGTCGAATTTCCAGCTCGTCGGGATCCTGTGGATATGGGGGTCAAGGACCGTTGGGGGTGGTCATCTCGTAAGGGGTTGAAGCATTAAGATTAAAATTAACGGCGATCGGGAGCCTTTAATTCCACATGAATTTAGACACCTCAGTCGAATTTCCAGCTCGTCGGGATCCTGTGGATATGGGGGTCAAGGACCGTTGGGGGTGGTTTTCTCGTAAGGGGTTGAAGCATTAAGATTAAAATTATCGGCAATCGAAAGCCTTTAATTCAACATGAATTTAGACACCTCAGTTGAATTTTCAGCTCGTCGGGATCCTGTGGATATGGGGGTCAAGGACCGTTGGGGGTGATTTTCTCGTAAGGGGTTGAAGCATTAAATTTAAAATTATCGGCAATCGAGAGCCTCTAATTCAACATAGATTTAGACACCTTAGTCGAATTTCCAGCTCGTCGGGATCCTGTGGATATGGGGGTCAAGGACCGTTGGGGGTGGTTATCTCGTAAGGGATTGAAGCATCAAATAAAATGAATAATAATAATATCAATCAAAATAATTATAATAATAATGTGTATCGTCATAAAGGATTTACATGAGAAACTTAGAGAGAATGAGGAAAGAAAGAAGAGAAAAGGAGGAAAGTGAGGAAGGGGCAGAGTGAACGGAAGAACGGAACGAAAGGAAGAATTGAGTGGGAAGGGCGGAAGCGGAGGTCACAAGGGCGGCGGGCGAGCGCAAGAGCGAAGAGACGGCGAGCAAGCATGCGAGCGGCGGCGAGGGCAATCGAAGCGATGGAGGCGGCGGAGGCGAGCAGGCGAGCGAGCGGCAGTGTAAAGAGAAAGACAGGAGGAAAGAGAAGGAACTGGAGGGAATGTAAAATAAAGATTAGGAGGGATGTAAATAATTGTAAATATACATAAGGAAGAGGGAAAACACTTGTGAGAGAGAGAGAGGAATAAAGGAGAAATAGAGATAAAAAAATTACAGATAAGGAAATGCAAATGTAAACAAATGTAAAAGAGGAAAATGGATACGGAGATCTAGTAACCCTACGGGGAATCAATGAACACATGCATGAAGGATTTGCATGAATTAATAATGATTACTGTTCGGAGGATTTTTTCCAAACCTTTTTATTATGTATTATCACATTAAAATATTGTTTCGATGTTGCTGAAATCAGATGAACTACTGCCGGTTATGGATGCAAGGGGTCATATCAATTAATTTGAACAATCTTGTTTTCAATAAACTGTATCAAATATATTTTCAATATACTAAGTAAACATTTAACAAGCGTATGTGTGGTACGACGAGGCACAACTTATGTACGAATGATTAAAGCATGAATGCGAAGTTAACGAGGATGAACCGTACTGTTGATTGAATGAACCGAGTCGAATGATTACTACAATATCAGGTGAACGGTGAGTGACGCTACTGATGAGATAAAGATAAATTGATAGCGTGGCTTCAGATGATTCATGAGTCAAAGTGTATATGATTAACTGCCGCGCAGTGATGGTTACGCTATGATGAAATAGAAACAAAACTTGATTGTTGAGCAAGCCGTTGAAACGATTATGAACTATGCTAATTACTAGCCAAAAAACGTATTTGAATCGCAATTGATTAAAAAGAACTGAACTAAACAACAATGCTTAATGATTGAACCGAGAGTACAGTACAATTATTGTCAAGCACGATGGCTCACGCCACGTGTTGAGTTTCACACCGCAGTTAATCGAACTCGATTAACTGCTTGATCACACAAAACGTACAAATAATTATCGCTCGAATTAATGTTCTCTTTTGAGAACGATCACGATTTATTCAGCGCACTCAATGCACACAATTGACGATGCGCTGAATTTACGACGAACACGCGGTCGAACATAACCTCGAATGAGCACAGTGAACAATGCACAGAAGCTCCGACGAGCACGCAGAAATGAATATAACCGTGCGAACACGCTTAACGAATGATACGCAGAATTTCACGACGAGTCGCAATACCGACCGTAACCTGAACTGCACACTATGATTGCTGCACTGAATCTACAATGAACACGCGATTACGAATATAACGTACGAAAACTGATCAAGAACACATGATTACGATGAACAGAGTTTTTGCGGGATGAACAAGACAGAAGCCATGACGGACGATGAATAAAGCACATTGAAACCGGAAAACCGGTGCAAGCACTTAAGTTGCCACTTTTTGCGTGTTGGATAGACTCACTACGTGAGTTAACGGACCATCTCACTAGTGACTAAGGCCACCGCCGGAGTCACAGCGACAACCCGGTCCACGAGGTGCTGCCACCTCGCGGCCCAGGCCGCCACCGCGACCCCGACTGCAGTCCAACTCACAGCGAGCCGAAACAAATATAAACAATTAATAATTAGAATAATAATAAAATAATTTTAAAGTTATATTATAGAAATAGAAATAGTGATAATAGGTATGATTATATTTAGAAATAATATTACTTTTTTTTTCTCCACATTTCTTCAACTCTCTCGTGAGGGACTGGCAGTTCGTTCTTGCCCTTTTTAGGGCCATTCTTACGGATTCGGCCATCATTCGGAACCCGTTTGCCACCGACAATGCCTCGTGTATCTTTTGTTGGGCTTCAGGCATTGCCGGTGACGGTGGCAGCCGCCGCTCGTGCTGTGGGTCGAACATTCGCAGTTGTCGCTGCAGGGAGCGCAGCCAATTACTTTGGCTGTTGTCAAAACGGTTGTTCTCCCGCTCTTCAGGTTGCCGGTCCTCCTCCCTTATCAGCTGCTGCTGCTGCTGTTGCTGCTGCTGCGGTTGTTGTTGATCGAAGAAAACTTGGACTTCTCGCTGGACTATTGCTTCCAAGTCCCAAATCGGCGGCGGCTGCTGCTGCACCTGCTGTTGCGGCTGCTGCTGCAGCAGCTGCAGCTGCGCATGTTGTTGCGGCAGCTGAAGCGGTGCCAGTTGTTGCGGGAGCTGAAGCGGTGCCAGTTGTTGCTGCTGCTGCAGCAGCTGCAGCCGAGCCTGTTGTTGTGGGTGCTGTTGCGGTAGCTGGAGCGGTGCCCGTTGTTGCGCGTGGCGATGTGGCAGCTGGAGCGATGCCTGTGGTTGCGGGTGCTGATGCGGCAGCTGCAGCCCGGCCTGTTGTTGCTCCCGATCGTTCTGCTGCAGCTGCAGCCCGGCATGTTGTTGCTCCTGATCGTTCTGCTGCAGCTGTAGCCCGGCATGTTGCTCCTGATCGTTCTGCTGCAGCTGCAGTCCGACATGTCGTTGCTCCTGATCATTTTGCTGCAGCTGCAGCCCGGCATGTCGTTGCTCCTGATCATTTCGCTGCAGCTGCAGCCCAGCTTGTTGTTGCTGTTGCTCTTGTTGCAGAGCCGGAGGCCCTGGTGGATCCAATCCTCTCTGCCGTGGCAACAGCGGCCATCCGTTGTCGTTATGCCGCGGCCGATTCGCCACCCTCGGTGCTGCAAAAGGACAACATTTCAGTTGCTGCTATATGGAATGAGTAACAATCATTTTCTTAATTGGAAATAATACTAATAACAATAATAATATATTTTCAAACCTTTAGTTTACAATGTTATGCGGATACCGTCCGATGGCTGACTGGCGTCAGCAGCAGGCGGGATTGGGTCACAAAAAAAAACTCTTTGGTCCCCGTGGTCCTCATACATTGTAGCAGGGTTGATAATATCCGATATATTTGCAAATGGATATTTTTTATATTAAAACGGTTTTGCCCCATTGCAGAATAAAAAAATACTATATTAATGGGAAAAACATTTCATGTTTTTCGGTGAAGGAAAACGTGCCACTTTTTATTCATTGTTATATTCACCACCGGTCATGCTTCCTCACCACGTGTTCGCCTACATTACACTTTCATTTATTGTTACTAATTTTCTTTATTAATTCATGCGCGGGCCTTGAAATTATAACGAATAAATTACAATGGCAACAACTTTACTTACATTTTCTTACGGGAACATCTTTACGTCCTTTTCTCTTCATTTTTTCTCTATCGATACTGCTCTGACTGTAACTCACGATAGACTGACGATTAACCGGAAGAGATCGGGCCGTTCCGCACTACTCGGTTGTGGAGGTGGCGCCATCGATATACACATATATACAGTTAACGCCGCAGACCATAAAAGTGTCCTCAGGAGACAACGCACAGCCAAATGAGGTGGGGGAACTTCCGTCGAAGTAGCTGGCTGCGCCCAATCAAAATCCTTATCCAGAAATTCTCGTCTTTTTTTTCTACCGCGATCTATTCTCGACAAGTGCTTGTCGAGAATAGGCCTAGACGAGGGCCTTGAAATTATAGCGAATAAATTACAATGGCAACAAATTTACTTACATTTTCTTACGGGAACATCTTTACGTCCTTTTCTCTTCATTTTTTCTCTATCGATACTTCTCTGACTGTAACTCACGATAGACTGACGATTAACCGGAAGAGATCGGGCCGTTCCGCACTACTCGGTTGTGGAGGTGGCGCCATCGATATACACATATATACAGTTAACGCCGCAGACCATAAAAGTGTCCTCAGGAGACAACGCACAGCCAAATGAGGTGGGGGAACTTCCGTCGAAGTAGCTGGCTGCGCCCAATCAAAATCGTTATCCAGAAATTCTCGTCTTTTTTTTCTACCGCGATCTATTCTCGACGAGTGCTTGTCGAGAATAGGCCTAGACGAGGGCCTTGAAATTATAGCGAATAAATTACAATGGCAACAAATTTACTTACATTTTCTTACGGGAACATCTTTACGTCCTTTTCTCTTCATTTTTTCTCTATCGATACTTCTCTGACTATAACTCACGATAGACTGACGATTAACCGGAAGAGATCGGGCCGTTCCGCACTACTCGGTTGTGGAGGTGGCGCCATCGATATACACATATATACAGTTAACGTCGCAGACCATAAAAGTGTCCTCAGGAGACAACGCACAGCCAAATGAGGTGGGGGAACTTCCGTCGAAGTAGCTGGCTGCGCCCAATCAAAATCCTTATCCAGAAATTCTCGTCTTTTTTTTCTACCGCGATCTATTCTCGACGAGTGCTTGTCGAGAATAGGCCTAGAAGAGGGCCTTGAAATTATAACGAATAAATTACAATGGCAACAAATTTACTTACATTTTCTTACGGGAACATCTTTACGTCCTTTTCTCTTCATTTTTTCTCTATCGATACTTCTCTGACTGTAACTCACGATAGACTGACGATTAACCGGAAGAGATCGGGCCGTTCCGCACTACTCGGTTGTGGAGGTGGCGCCATCGATATACACATATATACAGTTAACGCCGCAGACCATAAAAGTGTCCTCAGGAGACAACGCACAGCCAAATGAGGTGGGGGAACTTCCGTCGAAGTAGCTGGCTGCGCCCAATCAAAATCCTTATCCAGAAATTCTCGTCTTTTTTTTCTACCGCGATCTATTCTCGACGAGTGCTTGTCGAGAATAGGCCTAGACGAGGGCCTTGAAATTATAGCGAATAAATTACAATGGCAACAAATTTACTTACATTTTCTTACGGGAACATCTTTACGTCCTTTTCTCTTCATTTTTTCTCTGTCGATACTTCTCTGACTATAACTCACGATAGACTGACGATTAACCGGAAGAGATCGGGCCGTTCCGCACTACTCGGTTGTGGAGGTGGCGCCATCGATATACACATATATACAGTTAACGTCGCAGACCATAAAAGTGTCCTCAGGAGACAACGCACAGCCAAATGAGGTGGGGGAACTTCCGTCGAAGTAGCTGGCTGCACCCAATCAAAATCCTTATCCAGAAATTCTCGTCTTTTTTTTCTACCGCGATCTATTCTCGACGAGTGCTTGTCGAGAATAGGCCTAGACGAGGGCCTTGAAATTATAACGAATAAATTACAATGGCAACAAATTTACTTACATTTTCTTACGGGAACATCTTTACGTCCTTTTCTCTTCATTTTTTCTCTATCGATACTTCTCTGACTGTAACTCACGATAGACTGACGATTAACCGGAAGAGATCGGGCCGTTCCGCACTACTCGGTTGTGGAGGTGGCGCCATCGATATACACATATACACAGTTAACGCCGCAGACCATAAAAGTGTCCTCAGGAGACAACGCACAGCCAAATGAGGTGGAGGAACTTCCGTCGAAGTAGCTGGCTGCGCCCAATCAAAATCCTTATCCAGAAATTCTCGTCTTTTTTTTCTACCGCGATCTATTCTCGACGAGTGTTTGTCGTATGACGACGTTTTAGTTGATAAACAAAATTTTTTTCAATATTAAAACCATTCCGCATTCCCGTTTTCAGTTGAAATTTCTAATAATTATTTTGTTATTATCCATATCTCTTGTTGCATAGAATAGTACATTGGGTACCAAGGAGGGAAAGTGGGCGTTATTAGCTTAGCGCGATGTTTCCGGAACGAATTGGAGACGAGCGCGCGAAGCGAATTTATTTGTCCCTTTAAGGGGGCACATGTGTGTAGATTGCCGGAAAAGTCGGTAAATTTTAGGAATTATTATCTCAAAAACTATTTGTCCGATTGAATTGAAGACTGTTTTATTCGAAAGTATATACATTGAGGTATGTTGTCGATTTTTTATATGAATATATAGTGAGTTCCCAAACTTCAAAGGCGTTTATCTCGAAACACGCTTTTCAAAGTCGGTTCCGACTTTTTTTTAGACAAGGGATTCACCGATTCCTTTAAAATTTGGACACTATATGCACGGATAGGTAATAAAGTTCGGCACGTAGGATTTTTTGGAAGCAATTTCTTTCTTTTTTTTTATCAACCAAAAAAGGTCGTCAATTGAGGTTAAAAATTGAATTCAAACCGTGCCGTCGACAAAGATGTTTTACGCCGGCCAGAATAATAGCGCTCCCATTCTCTATATATTCAGATGAAAAATCGACAACATACCTTAATGAATATACTTTCAAATAAAACTAACTTAGATTCAATCAGACGAATAGTTTTTGGGATAATAATTCCTAAATCTAACTTACTTTTCCGGCAATCTACACAGATGTACCCCCTTAAGAATTTGGATAAATCTCAATATTTTTTGTTGTATCAAAGTTTAAAAAGCAACAGATGCTACTATTATTAACAAAATTATTAGAAAAAATATAAATATGGGTCATTCCATGTCAAATCGACCAGTGGTTGGAATCGACCCCTTTTAATTTCGATAAAATTTAGTGGGATGTTTTCTTAAATTCCAAAACAAAATTCTACCAAAGGAAAAAAATTCAAAAATTTTTTCTCAAAAGTTATGCAAAATTCAAAATTTCACTACTTCTCCAGTTCTTCAAGTTTATTTTTTAAATATCTCGGAAACTATCATAGCTGCAAAAAAAAGTCGTCGGATTCGTTTTAAAGTGCATACTTAAGGCTATAGAAAAAAACGTATATCAAAAAAAAATTTTGAAAAATGCCCGATTTGTAGAATTTTTAATTTTTTGAATTCGTATAAATTGACGATCGACGAAAGAAATTTTTAGCTCAATTTTTTTTTTATAATACCTTGTACTGATCCTGAAAGATCCTGAGATTATCAGAATGGTGTTCTTTTTCTTTTCAAATCTATGATTTTTTTAATGTTGGTAAAAAAAAATTTTTTTTTTTTTTTTTCATCTTCATGTTACGTAAAGCTAAGCAATCATGTCATTATGTAATTCTGAGCAGTGAAAATTTTAATTAATGATATAATAATGTAAAAACAATGACATTATTGAAACTTTTTGGTATTAGTTTGAACATCGAATCAGTTAAAAAGTGTCCCACTCCGCTATCTATGTATCTACTGCTAAAGTTTTAATCGAGATATTTACCATGGGTGACCTCACCAGAGGTCTTTATTTCCCATATTTACATTTCTAGAGATCAGTCAGTTCGTGATTTACTGGGAAACAATACCAAAAGTTGCTGAGTACATTCGTGAATAATATATTATTACAATAATACTGACTAATCTCTAGAAATGTAAATATTATGGAAAATAGAGACCTCTGGTGAGGTCACCCATGGTAAATATCTCAATTGAAACTTCAGCAGTAGATACATAGATGGCGGAGTGGGACACTTCTTAACTGATTCGATTTTCAAACTAATACCAAAAAGTGTCAATAATGTTTTTGTTTTTACATTGTTATCTCATTAATTAAAATTTGAACTGCTCAAAATTACCAAATGACTTGATTGCTTAGCTTTACTTAGCATGAAGATTTAAAAAAAAATAATTTTTTTTTACGAAAATTTAAAAATTGTATATTTGAAAAAAAAAACACAGTTATAAAAATTTCAGGATCTCTTGAGATCAGTACAAAGTATAATTGAAAGAAAATTTAGCTAAAAATTTAATGTTGATCGTCAATTTATACGAATTTAAAAAATTCAAAATTCTACAAATTTGGCATTTTTCAAAGTTTTTTTTTATATATATGTTTTTTTCTATAGCCTCAAGTATGCTCTTTGAAACGAATCCGATGACTTTTCTTTGCAACTATAAGAGTTTTCTGGCGGAGTGGGACATTTATTACTGTAATAATATATTATTCACAAATGTACTCAGTAACTTTTGTTATAGTTTCCCAGTAAATCACGAACTGACTGATCTCTAGAAATGTAAATATGGAAAATAAAGACCTCTGGTGAGGTCACCCATGGTAAATATCTCGATTAAAACTTTAGCAGTAGATACATAGATAGCGGAGTGGGACACTTTTTAACTGATTCGATGTTCAAACTAATACCAAAAAGTTTCAATAATGTCATTGTTTTTACATTATCATATCATTATTTGAAATTTTCACTGCTCAGAATTACATAATGACATGATTGCTTAGCTTTACGTAACATGAAGATGAAAAAAAAAAAAAAAATTTTTTTTTACCAACATTAAAAAAATCATAGATTTGAAAAGAAAAAGAACACCATTCTGATAATCTCAGGATCTTTCAGGATTAGTACAAGGTATTATAAAAAAAAAATTGAGCTGAAAATTTAATGTCGATCGTCAATTTATACGAATTCAAAAAATTCAAAATTCTACAAATCGGGCATTTTTCAAAATTTTTTTTTGATATACGTTTTTTTCTATAGCCTTAAGTATGCACTTTAAAACGAATTCGATGACTTTTTTTTGCAGTTATGATAGTTTCCGAGATATTTAAAAAATAAACTTGAAGAACTGGAGAAGTAGTGAAATTTTGAATTTTGCATAACTTTTGAGAAAAAATTTTTGAATTTTTTTCCTTTGGTAGAACTTTGTTTTGGAATTCAAGAAAACATCCCACTAAATTTTATCGAAATTAAAAGGGGTCGATTCCAACCATTGGTCGATTTGACATGGAATGACCCATATATAATAGAAAATTTATTGTATACTAAATTACATGTAATTTAATTCTTTCATAAATACTTACTTTATTACACTGATCTGCCAAGATAACTATTTCAAATTAACTCATTTAATAATAATTATTTATAACGATAGGCAAGTCTTTTCGTACAAAACCATCTTATTATTTTAAAGATGGAAACCGGTCTGGCTCACGCTGATCTAAAATCATATCATTTATGATTTTCAAGGTCGAACCGACTGAAAGTTTTGAACTTCTTCATTTAAATTTCATCTTAATTCAACATCGAGGTCACATTTTTTGGTATCAATATGATCGCTCTCATGATATTACGCTGTTACCCCTAAGGTATTTTATTCTTTCAATCTTTGTGAAAGATAAGATATTTAATAATCATCGTTTTTATATTTAGAGTCACATGAATTAAAAAACCAATCCAATCAAATCGAAAATGAATTGTTTAATTTAGCAATCGAAATATAAATTATTATTTATTAAAATCTATGGGGTCGTCTCGTCTTTCGAAAATATATTGATTTTTTAGTTAATTGTGTCCGCGGATGGCCCGTGTCTCCTTTGACCAAGGGATTACGGGTCAGGAGGGATAAGTTTTGGGATCGTTTGGCAAAATAAGTATACTCGTTAAAATACAGATACGGTTGTGATTTATTATGAACGTAGGGTTTTCACTACAGGTATGACTTGTGATATCCCGGAATAATAATCGGTTATAGCGGTACGACGTGTCACTGTTACCGCGCCGCGGGTTGTACTTAAGATTTCCGTACGCGCTCACAAGGGTCGATATGGAAATCGTCGCGGCACGGGACCCTATTGATCGGAGAACCGTTTGGCTTCATCGTTCGTTATAGACCGGCTTTTCGATGGCGAGCTTTCGGTTGCTCGAGGCTCGTCGTCGAAAAGCTGAGTTTTCGATTTTGGTGGTCTGATCGTAGCTGGCCAATCACCTGGTTCTTGGTCAGCACGGTCAATGTTCGAGGTCTTTTGAATTTATTGAACTTCAGCGTAAGCAATTTTAGCGTAGGCAGTTTCGTTAGCAAATTCTGTATCGACTGGTTCGATGACCGTGGACGTGAGACTCGATATAATTGTTCATGAATTTTTATTCTACAAATTTGTATGGTTTCCTGTCTGTAAACGAAATGCCATATTTCCTTTCATATCGCCTGATTCGGAATCAGCGATGTTCAATCGTGAGAAACAATTATATCGTGCATATAATTGTTTCGTAAGTTTATTTTATAACCTTTAAATAAATTTATAATGACAAAAATGTAATGAAAATTGCGGGGCATAACATCCCTCCCCCCTGGAAATTAAAAATTTGGATATTGACAATGGACACAATTTTTACATCGAATACATTTCTTATGTGCCCATGGAATTTTGGAAAACTTGTTGGAGGGTGTTGGTTTATTTAATTTCGCGCGGCGGTAGTATTGGTCTAGCTGGTGTACTGTGTCACGGTTAGTTTGTGCTTCGTCTTTGCGACGAGTTCTCCGTTGCTCCTCTTCTTGAGGGGCAACGGTCTCGAGGTTGATAGCGACAGTCGCGGCTGAAGGCTGCGGTGTCGCTTTTTTATGCAGCGTAGCCAACCAATACTATCGCTGCGATGGTGAACATGACAGTAGTACCTATCGCGAGAGTACTATGGAGCTTAATACGGAATTCTTCACGTAATTTTTCCTTGATTTCTCGGATTCGCTGTCCGAGGTCACGTAACTTTGCGGGGTTTCGAATAACTAGTAGTAGTTTCGCTATTTCCCCGTCGTTCTTCCAAATGGGCGCTTCGTGTCCGCGTCCAAGGGGGTGAGATTGCTGGGGGCAGATAGTCCTCCTTGACCATCTCCGTGTATCTCCGACCCGTTGCGATGCTGGAGCCCCGGGCAGTTACCTTACGTACTCCTACCAAAGCCATTATTCCGTAAGGTAGTTCTAGAGTTTCTCCGAAATCTTAGGAATGGCCTGAAATTTCAGTGTGGTGTAGACACAACCTTCATGAACCGATTCCTAAATTTTTAATCCAATCGACTATTTAGTTTATGAGATATCTGCAATGAAAAATCGGGTTTTTTGTACGCGATGCCTATGCCTAACACGTGAACGGATAGGACTTGGTTCACATTTTTCATCATAGACGCTCAACGGAACTTACAATTTTTCAATAAAAACACTCGTGTATGCAGAACTGTGGTAGGATTGATTTACAAAAAAATTGCAATTTTCGACTACTTAGTTTCGGAGATATTGACGCACAAAAAATATTTATTTTATTCGACACGGAACGGAGACACAATCAGCTGTGACGAAACACAACAGTGTTCGCTGCAGTAAACTGAGGGGTGCGAGGTACATTTCGGGAATTTGAAACGAGTTTAATTCTGTCTTAGTAATTGCGGAAACGTGTCGAAATACATTTTTTTTTCGTAAATCGAGCCTTAAATGTCTTTTGAGATGACATTTTCACACTTTTTCTTGAAGATTTTCTGTTGCGATTTTACAAAACACCGGTAGACGTTCAAACAAGAGAATCGCGCTGTGGCACGAATACAGCGGCGGGTTCTATGCTTGTAGAGGCCCTATCCATGCATGAGATGTGATTGTGTAGGACATACAGAGTGTACAAGCTCTGTCAAAAGTTTTTGATCGACAGCATCGGATAAGATTGGGTTTCACTGTACGCCGCAGTCAAAACTTTTAGCTGATACGTGTACCTCCAGAACTACCATATTGTTTCGTTATACCGTTTTCGCACGTTATCCCGATCGTTCCGATTTTCGGCGCCACGTGTATCCATCTACCCGGTTGTAGCAAGGTTATTTTAATTGTTTCTCTTAAATTCGCGGCCCGTTTCTCACATCCGATTTCGCTATCGGGACGTACTTTCGCGTATAGATGTGTTTCTCACGGCGTTTTGTCGGTCAATGGTTGCACCGACAACGCTGCGGAACACCCGTACAGATTCTCTTCAAATTTGCATTTCGAAAGGTCGTCGTTCGACATCTGTATAAAATTTCGGTTAGCTGCTTTCGTCGAGTCACCTCATTCCAACTGTCGGTGAGACTCTTCGCCATTTTCTTGATGAGAGTTCTAGGGGTTTTCTCGTTCGTCTCGATATGTTTCGAGGTTTCGTTAAAAATGTCTATAGAAATATCCAGTGGAGCCGGGTCCAATAAGTGGAAAACTCTTTTTAATTCCTTTTTATTTATTTTCCATTCTCAATTTTTTCTTCATCGCCCGCCGCTTTCTCCCAGCAGCGTGGCCGATTTTAGTTATTTAGTTGAGGTTCTTTCACGTTCATTTAAGTTTTTTTCAAGCTCATTTTATTTCGCTCTGTTTTATTTTTATTTCATTTTATTTTTCATCTCTATTTATTTCATTCGATTTTGTTTTGTAGCATTTTGCTTAATTTTATTTCATTTTATTTCGTTGTATTCCATTTTGTTTCATTTTGTTTCATTTTATTTTATTCCATTTTATGTGATTTCGTTTTGTTACCCTTTGTTTTGATTTTGTTCCGTTTCCCTCCTTTTTAGATTTATTTTTTAATGCTCTACGTGGTTTGAATCTTTGTGTCTGTAACTACCATTAGAACTCGCTCTTTTCGGCAAAGCTGGTTCTTTTGGCAGTTCATGCATCCGTTTACGTGATTTTCCGTAACGTACTTTACGACATCCTTGGTCCTGATCCTGGACAAGGTCCTTTTAATACCTTGATGCCCTCCGAGAGGAGCATCGTGATGTTCACTCATAATAATTTTTTTGTTTTTCGGGGCTAGGACAGGTTACGCTACTGCGGACGCTACACTTGTTTTTTGTACGGCTGTCTTCGTCGCTATTGTGTTGCGTCTCCGCATCGCTGTCCTCCCCGCTATCTGCTCCCTCTGTCGCGGATAGCCGTCCGCCGACCATTGCTTGGCAGCCTGAGCCGCCGGGCCTCGCGTTCGCTGCACCGCTGGCTTCGCTGTCGCACGGCGAGAAGCTTGTGCTCTCTCTATTCTCTTTCCTTCTTTTTGCAAGGCCGATCGATGTCCTCACCCGCACCGCTCGCGGTCGCGATGGGGTACCGTGGGTCGGCCGAACGTGGGGGCATGCCGGGGGGGACTTTGCTCTCTCTTTCCCTTGCAGTGCGCCCCTTCCTTTCTTTTGCGGGTCCGTTCGTGCTTCCCGCTCCCCGACCACTCGCTGCGGTGGTCAAGCTCGGCGGCGTTGCGTCACGAACGTCTTCGCGGCGATGAGTATCTCCGTCTCTATCGCTCGCGGCTCGCCCTCTCGTCTCTCTTGTCCATTTTGTACGGAAATTCGCACTGCCCCGCTCCCTTCACGCCCTTCCGTGGTGGAACGGCGGGGCGCAGCTGCACTCGTGAGCAAGATTTATTTTGCCGCCCTTTGAGTATGCATTGCTTTTTCCTTTAAAGCGTGTGCCGTACGCTGTAACGCGAATTTTGCTCACGCCACAAGCTAAAGCTCGTGAGACCTTCCCCTTAATTTTTTTTAAAATGGGCGCCAGGCGTTTGCACGCCGGGAAAGGTCCCACCTCCGAGCCAAGCTGCTGTGCACCGGCCAGCCGCAGCCCTATCGCGATGGTAGAGCGGCGGTATCCTTAAAACCAGTACCGCACAGGTTTCCGAAAGAAAAGGGGGGGAAAGAAATAAATTAAAAAAACCCGGGAAAACAAGAAAGTACGAAAAGCCAGAAATGATTTTAATTCCGAAGCAAACACAAAAAAAAACCGGAAAAACAATAAAGGAAATAAGACAGTGCGACCGCACTCCCGCACCCACACACACCCTCTCGCACCTCGCTCGCCTACCCACGGTTCGGACCGACGATCCACACCCCTCACTCTCACTCCCGATTGCGGCTGCTCAATCCACCGCGGTAATAAAAAAAACATTCAACAAAATAATAAAAGAAAAATAATTCTACCCGCGATCACACGCACATCGGTACTACACACGCTCTCGGATCGTCAGGTCTCCCCGCTACACCCCGCTAACGGCCGGTACCCCGAAGACGGTTGGATCTGCGCCCGTCAGCGAACGATCCGCGTCGATCGAACGATCCCAATATCACCCCGAAACCAACGGGGAAAAAAACTCAATTATACCACCGGAACGGGAACAGAAAATATCTGATACCCGCCTTCTCCGGGAGAAAAACACTACTCGAAACGGGAACTCGTTATAACACCGGTACGGTGCCAGAAAATGTCTGTTATCGGCCCCACAAAAAAACCCACAATTCACACCGCCGGTACGACGACTCGCAACCCCAACGGCTTATCCGATTCAAAAACCCACCGGTCAAATTCAAAATCGGACGCCACAACTAACACCGCGGATCCAGCCGTCCCGGCGAAATAACCCCGCACGTTAATTACAATTTCATCAACAAAATAAAAGAGATAAAAACCGGAAATGTGAGCGACTACTCTGCGGAACTCGCGACCGACGCAGCCCCATCCGGTACGAAAGAAAAAAAAAGAATAACGGACACGGCGTCCGACCCTGTAGCCAAACCGCTGCCGCAGTGACAGGGGAAAAAACACAATTTTCACCATGATTCCCTATCCTCGCCCCGAGACGGATATTGACCAAACGAGACTCACCGGCAACGACGAAACAACCTGTTTCCTCCGATACTTCCGGGACCGGGACCTCGTCGTACAATTCACGGATATCCAAACTAATCCTTTCTTTTACAAAACTTCTCTCCGGCCAAGCGCTCGTCACGACGACTCCCACAGAATAGCCCCGAGCAACGTCGTGACGGATGGCTCGTGCCCCCTGAACCCCTACTTCTCCTTACATTACGGCGCCGGGGGGTCAGGCGACCAACTCTGACATCTCCCCGCGCATCTACATTTTCGGGGGTCCTCGCACGCTCTATCTTCCGTAGCCTGCGCTGCCGTCGGAGAAGTTGACGAGGCGTCTTGATGGGGGGCCCCCGCTACGCTGATCGGCGTGGCTATCCCTCGCGGGAACACTCTCCTCCTTTCTCCGACCCGCTGTCTCCGGTACGATCCGCGGTTGCGGCGAAGTCTCGCCGCCCGGGACGATTACAATGATGGAAAATAAAAAAACAAAGAAAAATAATTAGAATAAAAATATAATCTCCCTAATCGGACCCTGGGCTTGTCGGCGTCGTCGTGACGAGAGCTGTGAGCGCGGTTTGATAAGTGCAGCGAATTATTTCGCGTTACAACGCATACGGTCGGAACTGCGTTATAGCCCACACGATCGCGAGCCATCTTTCTCGGTCGTGGTATAACTGAGTTCAGCCTTTGATAAGGTGCGGCTCGCGTGACATATGGAAGGATCTGCTCTGACCCTTCGCTGCGATATAGTCGCTCCGATGGCCTTATCCTACGCATCGGTTGTTACAATTAACGGCTTACTGCAGTCCGGATATTGTAGTATCGGCGCCGTTGTCATTGCAGATTCTCAGCTCCTCCTCCCGGCTTGGCAATTTTTTGAAAAATCTTTTTTTTTTTTTAATTTAATTAATGTAATTAATTCAAGATATTTCACTTTTCTGTGGAAACTCCTTTTTAACCGCGACCCATCTCTAACCAGACCCTCCATCGACTCGATCTCGGTACGTAAAATCGCGACTTGTAAACGAGGTAGTAAATTACGATGCACCATGTCAAGCTGATCGGAAAGAGACATAGGCGGGACCACGCGAATCATTAACCCCTTCATACATGTGAGATAATCTACCACTGATTCGTCCGGACCTTGCACTCGAGCCCGGATCTCCTCCTGCAGTCAAAACTGCAAGTCGGGATCCCCAAACCGGGACTTAAAAGCAGCCTCACACGCTGTCCACGTACTCCACTTCTCACGCTCCTGCTTGAACTAATGATAGGCCATTCCCGATAAAAAAGGTGGAATGCAATTAAATAGCTCATTATCCGAAACCTCGACCAACGATCTACCGTCGTTAATCCGCGAGAGGAACACCTCTACCTCTTCACCCTTCGCCCCAGAAAATTTAATATTCCATCGCCTCAAAATACCATACGCGGTCAACACCGCCGCCCTACGACGTGGTTCATTCCCTATTGGTGACGAATGGTTCCATGTACCGGTTGCCGCTCCCCCCCTTAAATTGGCCCTACCGCCATTTCCTGCAAACGGGTCATCTGAATGGTCGGATGGGTGGATGGTTGACGGACCACCCCCCGCACCCACGAGCTCTGATGTTCCAACTCGACCGGCAAAATGTCCAAATTCATATAACCTTTCCCGCAACGCGTTAACTTCCCCCTCGACCGGTAAACCCCGTGACCCTAACTCAGCTTTTAATTGATCATCGCTAAGGCCCGCGACCTCGGTAAACGTTAGCTCGTGATCCATAATCAAGACTATTCTCACTCCCAAAAAAAAAAAGAAAAGAATAAAGAATAAATTTTCGAATATCGATAATAATAGCTGATCCACGGATAAGCCACACGATGCCCCTTTGGTCCGAGCTGACCGACGGTACCACTGACGTGAGGCCAACTATGGCCGAATCAAAGGAAAATTCGTTGGGAAACAGAAAAAAAAAACAAAAAAAACGGAGGAAAGGAGGAGAGTGTTCCCGCGAGGGGTAGCCACGCCGATTAGCGTAGCGGGGGCCCCCCATCAAGACGCCTCGTCAACTTCTCCGACGTCAAAGCAGGCAGGAAGATAGAGCGTGCGAGGACCCCCGAAAATGTAGGGGCGCGGGGAGAGGTCAGAGTTGGTCGCCTGACCCCCCGGCGCCGTGATGTAAGAAGAGGAGGGGTTCAGGGGGCACGAGCCATCCGTCACGACGTTGTTCAGGGCTGTTCTGCGAGAGTCGTCGTGACGGGAGCTTGGCGTGGGAGAGGTGTCGAGAGGGCGAGAAAATTAATTTGAATACCCGTGGTCCCGGAAGAATTGTACGTCGTAGTCCCGGTCCCGGAAGTATCGGGGAAGTTGTTACATCGTTGCCGGTGAATCCCGCTTATTCAATTCCCGTCTCGGGGCGAAGATAGGGTATCGTTTCGAAAATCGTAGATTTTCCTTTGTTGCCGTGGCAGCGGTTCGGCCACAAGGTCGGACGCGGTAACCGTTATTTCTTTTGCGCCGGCTCGGGCTTCGTCGGTTACGGGTTCTCGCAGGATGGTCGTTGTTACCTTTGGATTTTGTTTGTTACTTTTCGTTTAAATTGTTAAAGTTATTAGTGATCGATATAACGCGCGGGGTTATTTTGCCGGAGGGGCTGGATCCGCGCCGTTATTTATGGTTCCCGGTGTCGAGTCTAACCGTAGAATTCTTGGATCGGATGAGTTGTTGTTCCGCGAGGGCGGGTATCAGATATTTTCTGTTTCCGTACCGGCGGTGTGAATTGTGGGGTTTTTTTTGGGGCCGATAACAGACATTTTCTGGCACCGTACCGGTGTTATATCGAGTTCCCGTTTCAAGTGGTTTTTTTTCCCGGGAAAGGCGGGTATCAGATATTTTCCGGTCCCATTCCGGTGGCATAATTGAGTTTTTTTCCCGTTAATTTCGGGGTGATATTGGCGTCGTTCGATCGACACGGATCGTTCGTTAACGTGCGCGGATCCAACCGTCTTCGGGGTACCGGCCGTTAGCGGGGTGTAGCGGGGGGGGGGGGGGGGGGGGGGACCTGACGATCCGAGAGTGGGTGTAGTACCGGTGTGCGTGTGATCGCGGGTAAAATTATTTTTCTTTTATTATTTTGTTGAATGTGTTTTTGGTTACCGCGGTGGACTGAGTAGCCGCAATCGGGAGTGAATGTCGTGAGGTTTTTTTGTATCATTTAACTCGTTTCGTGTGTGGGAGTAAGAGTGAGGGGTGTGGATCGTCGGTTCGAACCGTGGGTAGGCGAGCGAGTCGCGAGGGTGTGTGTGTGGGTGCGAGAGTGCGTGTGCGTCGACTTATATTTTCTTTATTGTTTTTCCGGGTTTTTTTTGTGTTCGTTTCCGAATTGAATCATTTCTTTGGCTTTCATTTATTTCCTTGTGTCTGGGTTTTTTTTGTTAATTTCTTCCCTCCCTGTTCTGTCGAAAACCTGTGCGGTACCAATTTCAAGGATACCGCCACTCTGCCATCGTGATAGGGCTGCGGCTGGCCGGTGCACAGCAGCTTGGCTCGGAGGTGGGATCTTTCCCGGCGTGCAAACGCCTGGCGCCCATGGTAAAAATTTAAGGGGAAGATCTCACGAGCTTTAGCTTGTGACGTGAGCAAAATTCGCGTTACAAATTTTGGCGCCCAACGTGGGGTCCGATTATACGCCTTTTTCTGAAATTATGTGCCCGAGATAATGTGTTGCTTTTTGCTAAAGTTGACACTCGGGTGTAAGACCAGTTTCGCTTTTTGCAAACGTTGGAAGACTTTTGCGAGTCGACCATTGTGCTTCTACAGGGCCTTCCCATGGATGACGATATCATCCAGGTAGACGTAGCGTTTTATCCCGTCCATCCGTCTAGTACTGTCTTCGTCAGTCTTTCGAATGTCGGGGGAGCAAATTTTTTATCGAACTGTCCCTGGGGAGTCGAGAAGGCGGTTTTTCCTTTATCGTCCTTTGCCATCGGCATTTGGCGAAATCCTGAGGCAAGATCGATCGTGGAAGGATATCTCGCCCTTCCCAATTGGTCCATAATTTCGTTTATGTTTGGCGATGGGTACGAGTCCCCGATGGTTGCTTTGTTGAATTTACGGAAGTCTACCACGACTCGCACCCGTCGTTGTCCGTTGACATCGGGTTTCTTGGCTACAACCAGCAGTGGCACATTCCATTGGCTCTTGCTCGGTTGTATAATACCGTCGAACAACATTTTCTCGAATTTGAATTATTTTTTCGAGTTAAAAACTTCCTCAGTGATGAGGTGCGCGAGATCGAACTTGTCTCGTAGTCGGTCGAGACACTCGGCCCCTCTACCCGCGCACACCGTACCGACGTTGAGAGTATCGGTCGCGTCATCTTCTAGCGGCTCGAGTTGCACCACAGGTCGTGGAACTGCACACGTTCGTTTGTTTGTGTTTGCTATGCTGACCGTGCAGCTGTTTCCCGATGATGGCGTTACACGAGCACCCACGGGTTTTTCGGTTTCGATCTCATTTTTATCCGCGAAACCGATAGTTTTACTTTTCGTTTACTCGATTGTTGTATGGGGTAGCAGACAATCTCGTCGGATTATGTAGCATTGAGTCCCGGTGTCGGCTTTCAGGGTTCTTATCCCGCTGGCCAAGTTCGGTGACTCGATATCGAAATCGCTGGCGGATAACGCTGATTCAATCGTAACTTGCATGACTTGCAATGTCTCTTCTGGTTCCGGGGCGTCTGACGTTGACCCGTGGTCGCTTATCAATAGTAAATTAATCGATAGCGAGCCCAGCGTCAATTTGTTCGGTGTGTTGTTTTGCGATTGACCGTTTTTGTTATTTTGCTGATTGTCTTGCCGACCTCCATTTCTCTCGTCGGCGATTCGCTTCCGACAGTCCTTTTTCGTATGACCCTATCTCTGACAGTAGTGACACACTATATCCACCTGATTGAGCGTCTTATTGTTGTCCGGAGCGGGGAGGCTGTGGCGTACGGTTTGTCCCGGACAGCTTCTCGCGAAGTGGGCATCACTTCCGCAATGGTAACAAGATTGGTCATAATTCCCGTGGTTGTTACCGTTGTTTTTGCCGTTGTTGTTGCCATTGCTGTTGTAGCTCCGGCGTTGGTTACTGCTGTCGTTACCGTTGCTGTTGCCGTTGTTGCCGTAGCTCCGGCGTTGATTACCGCTGTTGTTGCCGTTGTTGTCGTAGCTCCGATGTTGATTACCCCCCCCTGTGCTCCTCCGTTTCCCTTCGGGTGGATCATGTCGCTTATCTCGATGGCTCCGACCACTGCTTCATGTAACGTTGCGAAATTTTGCGCTCGTACGATCGTTTGCACCTGGCCGTGTAACCCATTCTCGAAGTTGGCCTGTGCACTCCTTCGCGTGACTGTTTCGATTGTCTGGGATTCTCCCGGCGTCAGGACTCCTTCGCACAGTTTCCCGATCAGATCGACCGTTGTCTGCTCCGCTCTTCCCGCGAACGTAGCAACACTTTCCCCCTGTCCCTGTCGAAGGGAATTGAACTCGAGGTGGAGGGCGGCCAGCGACTTGCGCTTTCCGTACAGCATTTGCAGCTCGGTCTTAAGTTCTTCGAGGGTGCTTATATTTTTATGCTTTAAGTCTTGCGCCCGTCTACCGTCGATGTGACCCGATATTACGAATTTCACGGAGACTTCGTGATCTTCGTACAGTACATGATCGTGTGCGGTCTGACAGGCGCGTAGAAACAGATCTAGTTCGTCCGGGCCTTGTCCGGAGAAGTCTGGTACCTGCTTCATGGCCATCGAGAGGTTCACCGTCCGTCGATCGCCGGAATATCCGCCTTTTCGCCGGGTAGATCGCGATCTCGATGACGATTCATCCATCATCTTCTCTTCCAGCCGTTCCAATCGTCGTCGTAGGTCCGCGTTTTGGTCCTCGAGGGCCCTAATTAATTCATACGCGTCGCTGCTGACATCCTGAAGAGTAGTATTGGCTAGGTTACGCCGTGCCGATCCCGCCGGATCGTCATTGTATCGTTGTCTATCGGCGTTTGCCCCGCCGCGAGCAGTTCGATCGGGATCCCTACCATCGTCGTCGTCGAATCTCCGCGATTTGGGTATTGCCCCGAGACTTTTTGGTGGAACTACGCGATCCCTAGGGTTTGTGGGTGGATAGTTTGAGGCTTCCGCCCGAAGACGGTTTATATCGGCGTCGATCATTGCGTCGGTAACTCCAGGGGTCGGTCGGAGTCGCCGTTCCCGTTCGGAATCGTTTGTGTCCGCGAAATCCGTTCCGCGTCTCACGTTGACCCCTATATCTCCGAGACTTCCCGACATTGCAGACGACATTGGCGAGTTTGGGGTAAGTGCCCCGACGGCGACAGGGAATATAAAGCTTCGTTTGTACGGAACGTAATGTCACCGAGCGCGGCTTGTGCCCCGACTGCGCCTCCGGCGGTTTGCCCTGGCAGGACCGATTCGAAAGAATCCGAGACTCGCTGGTCCATCGGATCGTCACCCATTATGTGTTTATGAAGAAATTTTCCTTTAATTTTCCCCCGAAACTAATAGGTCTTTATTAAAAATTCTCTTTAATTTTCCCACGACATTATTACGTCTTTATCAAAAATTCCTCTTTTTATTTACTCTTCTTTTGCTTGTGCGGGTTGATTATTTAGAGAATATTTTTCTTTCCAAAATTTAAATTCTTGTTCCGCCGGAAATTAAAATCTCTTTCCTTAAATCCTGCTGAAATTGTTTTTACCGTGGGAATTTTTGGAGTTTTTGTTTAATTTAAATTTCTGTAAATTAGATTTTTGCTTTAATTTTCATCGAACCCTTTATTTACTGACCTGAATACACTTTCAGATTTCTTACAGGTCGTTTCGCAATGATTTTGGAAGATTTTGCGGGTTGATTAAATTTCCGTCTGTCCGCTAAAATTTTTCCCGTCCAATCTATCTACCACATGCGACTCTTCATGGGCTTTTAGTTTTTCGTAGATAGTTACTACGACTGCCGCGTATATAGATTTCTCTGTCTGCCGCGGTTAACGATGACGCAAAGTTTTTCCCGATGTCTCGCTCTGGAGACGCGCTTCTAAAATTTCAAGAACGTTGGAGAATTTTTTTTTATCGACCTTCATTCGCTTTCGAATTTTTATGGGTCGTTTCGAGATGGTCTTGGGAGATTTTGCGGGTAAATAAATTTTTCGTATTTTATGATTTCTGCCCGTTAAAATTATCCGTTGCGTGCCACGCTGCGTGGGCTTTTCGTTTTGTGCCGCGTTCGCAGATTTCCCTATCTGTCGCCGTTAATAATGACGCAAAAAATTTTCGATTGCTCTCTATGAAGACACGTTTCGAAAATTTCGCGGACGATGGAAAAATTTCTAAATTGGCTTTCGTAGGCTAATATGTCAAAAGTATACACTGCCATTTACAGGTTGATGATCCCTGATGATCCTTGAAACGGTCGGCCTTGGTTAATTTCCGCTGCGTTTCCTTGAGCTGGTGTCCGGACGGACGCCGTCCTCGTCCTAGACCCTCTGACGCGCTCTGCTCGGATGGCTCGTCATCTCGCTACGGCAGATACCACTGCGTGGTAGGAGAACCAGGCTGTACTGCGACGTCTGCGTGTCGTGTAGAGCCCTGGATTTTCGCGCTAGGACTGTGCACCAATTGTTTCACTTTCTCACAACGGTGTAGCCTGTGCCGCCAGGTAAATTCTCGCGATGTGCACTTCCGGAATTGAACCCTGGGTTCACGCGCGGGCACTGTCGATTTCTTAATCACTGCGCCGCACAGCCAGGTAGAATGCCTCGTCAGCTTCGGTAACGGGATTCTATCGCTGGGTTACACCACGCGCACCGTAAGCACTGTTGGATCGGTGCCGTGTAGCCGGATAAAAATGTAACCAAAATTTTCATCCCGGGTATTGTTTACCGCGGTCTATCTCGGTTGTTTTAACGCGATGCCGCCTTCCAGGTGAATTCCTCGACGACTGCGTGTCGGGAATTCCTACACTGGGAACCCGTCGTAAGGAAAGTTCCGAAACCGCATTGATTTTAATTTATTTTGGCAGATCCCACCGCTGCGGCCAATGTCGTGTCCCCGGATGGCCCGTGTCTCCTTCGACCAAGGGATTACGGGTCAGGAGGGATAAGTTTTGGGATCGTTCGGCAAAATAAGTATGGGGTATTCCATACGAACTGAACCCCCTTTTCAGCCGATGTTTTTTTATTCTTTCGAAACTGAAAGTAGTTGAAGTATGACGAGAAATAGTGGTTGACTCCAAATCTTAGGCCTCTAGGTTTATTTCTCACTATACTTCCGTAATTGGTATTTTTGCTATTTTCGAAGGTTTCGAGGCGTGGTGAGTCTTTATTGCTGAATTAAATTGATATTGTCACGAGTGTTTTGGAACGGAATTTTCCTGTTCTTTCAGATAAAAGTATGAGACCTCAGTATCAAAATTTTTTTCTTATGATTTGAGGCAAAAAAACACAAAAAACTTCATATCTGGAAAAGAATTTTGTTTTTCTTGGTCCCATTTTTTTGAAATATTCCCATGATTATTCTGAAGCTACTGTATACATTTCATGATGGGACTCAGAAATTTACGGTCCCCAGAAATTTTGGAATATTATGAAAAATCAGAAATACCCGTATTTCTGTATTTCTGATTTTTCATAATATTCCCAAATTGATATTATATATTGAGGAATATTATGAAAAATCAGAAATACATAAATACAAAAATAAGATTTGGAGTCAACCACTATTTCTCGTCATACTTAAACTCCTTTCAATTTCGAGAGACTAAAAAAACATCGGCTGAAAAGGGGGTTCAGTTCGTATGGAATACCCCGTATACTGGTTAAAATACAGATACGGTTGTGATTTATTATGAACGTAGGGTTTTCACTACAGGTATGACTTGTGATATCCCGGAATAATACTCGGTTATCGCGGTACGACGTGTCACTGTTACCGTGCCGCGGGTTGTACTTAAGATTTCCGTACGTGCTCACAAGGGTCGATATGGAAATCGTCGCGGCACGGGAACCTATTGATCAGAGAACCGTTTGGCTTGATCGTTCGTTATAGACTGGCTTTTCGATGGCGAACTTTCGGTTGCTCGAGGCTCGTCGTCAAAAAGCTGAGTTTTTGATTTTGGTGGTCTCATCGTTGCTGGCCAATCACCTGGTTCTTGGTTAGCACGGTCAATGTTCGGTTGAATGAACGGTGCATTTATTTGGTTAAATATTGGTGTATCGGAAATACGGTTGTTTTAGAATGAGCTTTTTTTGAGGATGATGGGATGCCGGCAGATGTTTCTCCCCGTGGGGATTGAAATTATGATGCACAGTAAAAATTCTATCGTAGGTTTTATTTTTCAGTAAAGCCGTTTTCGTCGAGTTTTACAATGACCCAACGATCGTCGATCGCGAGCCCGTGTATTGTACGTTGCACTGAAGTTTTGTGTAGAGAAACGACCGTTCATGCAAATTGTATTAATTTACACGAACACCGGTGCACACTGAGCGCAAGTGAAAACCACGTGGTGTGACCATACGGGGCCAATGAATAATTGTATTAATTAAGCACTGTTAGTTGAGAAAAGTGTACCCGGCGAGATGAAACGAGATGTGTGTACGGATTGTGTCCAATATCGAACGCGTTGCGTTGAGCTTAGGTTACATTTTGTTGCGAGAGAGAAGTACCACGAGACGTGCACGTGAGATCGCGATCGTATAGAACTGAGCGGCAAGAGTCGCACGCCTGGTCGAGAGCTACGGGGTTCGCGAGCACGGACTTCGCGCTGTGGACGACACGGTTGTGATAGTGTGTCTGTGAGTGTGTCCGGAAGGTGCTGCCCCCATATGTTGAGAGGCCACCGTTGGCAGCCGTATTCTCGAACATTCCGCCCGCGATCAGCAAGGTGTTGATGATGGTGATGATTCGGATACAGGCAGAAGAGCCAACTTTGCAATTGGTCGAGTTAATGTGGTTGTCGCTGTCTTGATGGTGACAACACGGGTTAGACCATCTGACCCTGGATGTAGCTTGAGCACTCTTGCGAGTGGCCACTTGCATGGTGGAAAGCGCTCATCAGTCAGCAGGACCAGTGACCCGATTTTGATGTTGTTGGATGGATGGTGCCACTTTGAGATTGCTTGCATTCGTTGCAAGTATTGTGAGGACCATCGCGTCCAGAATCGTTGTAGGTGTTGTTGAATAAGTTGCCATCTTGCTCTCGGTGAGAGATTTGTGTGTTCAACCGTCGGTTCAGGCAGTGTTGAGATCGATTTTCCCAGTAGGAAATGTGATGGAGTAAGTACCGTGAGATCTTCAGGGTCGTCGCTGAGAGGTTCCAATGGCCTTGAGTTCAGCGTTGCTTCGATTTGCGTAAGCAGTGTTGCATACTCTTCGTATGTTAACAGTGTGTTGCTCACTGTTCGTTGAAGGTGGTATTTGATCGATTTTACTGCTGCTTCCCATTTTCCACCCATGTGTGGTGATGCTGGCGGGTTGAATGACCAGGTTGTATTGTCGTTGACGAAGAGGGCTGATAATTGTTGATTTTCGACTATTTGTTGGTTGAACATGACCTTGAGAGTCTTGTCAGCACCAACGAAGTTGGTTCCACAGTCGGAGTAGAGTGTGTGTGGGATTCCGCGTCGAGAAGTGAAGCGGCGGTATGTGGCGATGAACCCTTCTGTTGAGTAGTCGGTGACCAGCTCAATGTGTACCGCGGATGTTGAGAAGCAGACAAAAACACAAATCCATCCCTTTTGCGTTTTTGCGCCTCGTCCTTTCCACGTTTTGAGAGTGAGTGGGCCGGCATAGTCGATGCCGGTGTGAGAGAACGGTAGTGACGGTGTAACTCTCGAGAAAGGTAGTTGGCCCATCAGTTGATGGGCACGGATCCCCCTCTGTCGAGCACACACGACACACCGTAGTACGTGAGATTTTATTGATGCTCGCCCGCCGATGATCCAGTAATTCTGTCTGACGTGGGCTCATGTGAGTTGAGTACCTCCGTGCAGTGTACATCTGTGGGAGGCATCGATAATTAGCTCAGACAGTCGAGAATGGCGAGGCAGTATGGCTGGATGTTTGCCCTCATAGTTGAGGTGGGCATTGTTGATTCGACCTCCAACTCGAATCACTCCTTTATCGTCGATGAAGGCGGTGAGACGGCTGAAGACGTGTGATGGTGGTAATAAATTATTACCCGTGAGCACCTTAAGCTCGTGATGGAAGAAGGCGGATTGCGTTGCTCTAATCCAAAAAAGTTTTGCCCTCTCGGTTTCACAGGCCGAGTTTGAGATTGTATTGAGAGGTTGACGTTGTCTTAACCTTGAGATAAATCTGAAACAAACTGAAGTGACAGTAAATAATTTGTTGAGCGACGAGTATTTGTATATAAGGTCCCAGTGATAATCAGGAGTTTCTGTTGTCAACACATTAGCGATGCCAGGACGAGCTTCTTGTGCACTAGAAGTGTCCGCAATTGTCGAAATTTTCGGCCAATTTTCCATGGGTTGTGATAACCATGGTGGTCCCGTCCACCACAGTGTGTGTTGTTCAAGCTGAGTTGTTGAGATGCCTCGAGAGGCACAGTCCGCAGGGTTGGATGTGCCAGGAACGTGTCGCCAGTGCGCATTTGGTGTTAATTCATGTATTTGCGTCACACGATTCCGAACATAATCCTTCCATCGAGCTGCTGGTGATTTGATCCATGTATGTGTCACTTGAGAATCCGTCCACAGATAAACATATGAAATGTTGAGCTTGAGATTTGCTTGAACGTGCTGCATGAGCTTGGCAAGCATTAGTGCAGCGGATAATTCGAGTCTCGGGATTGTAATTTTTTTGAGGGGTGCGACTTTCGTCTTAGAGCACACCAGTGACGTCACTTTGAGATTTGTGGACGGCGAGAGAACAGTAATGTCAATTACTGCTGCCATGGCGAGTTGAGATGCGTCAGAGAAACCGTGAAGTTCCACTGTTGAATCGTTGTATGTGTTGAACCACCTTGGTATTGAGAGTCTGGCCAGACTTGTAAGATCTTCTCTGATCGCGATCCATCGAGATGTGACTTAAGACGGCAGTGGATCGTCCCAATCGAGTTTGTGAAGCCATAATTCTTGAAGCAACATTTTTGCGCGAATGATGACTGGAGCCAGGAGGCCGAGTGGGTCGAATATTTGTGCAACTTCAGACAGAATGAGGTGTTTTGATAGTTTGTGATGCGTAGGTGCCTTTGTTGCAAATGTGAACTCATCGTTGATGGAATTCCATCGTAGTCCGAGAATTTTGGTATTGCAGTCGTCGAGAGATATTGTTGTGTTTTGTGGTTGATCATTTGTTGAGATTGAACTAAGGAGTGCAGCGGTGTTGGATTGCCATTTTGCCAATGGGAATCCGCCCGCGCTGCACATCTGTATCAGTTGGTTTGCAATTTCGGTGAAGTCCTCAGGTGTTTCAGCACCACCAAATATATCGTCGACATATCTGGCATGTTTGATTGATGGGACTGCCAGTGGATATTTATCACCTTCATCCTCAGCAAGTTGTAGTAGTGCTCTGATGGCAAGAAATGGTGCTGCTCTCGTACCGTATGTGACGGTGGTGAGATTGTATGGTATTTCGTTGAGGTTTTCGTCAATCCACAGTATTCGCTGAAGTTTCCAGTCATCTTCGTGCACCTTTATCTGACGGTACATCTTTGTGATGTCTGTGGCAAAGATGTATTTATGATGTCGAATCCACAGCAAGACGTCAGGAATGTTTAGTAACAAGTTTGCACCAGTGTGCATTAAGTCGTTGACCGACAGTCCTGTAGATGTTGGACTAGAGCCATTGAAAACGACCCGCAGCTTCGTTGACGTGCGGTCGAGTTTGAGAACTCCATGGTGAGGCAGGTAATAATGAGAATGGTCATTGGGTGAGATTGTGTCGGCCTTGATCATGTGATTTAGAGCCGCATATTCGCGCATGAAATTTTTGTACAACTCACCATACTCTTTATTCTTCTTTAGTTTGATGAGATTGCGGTGCAACATGGAGTGTGCGGTGTTGTACGAGTTGCCCAGCGCACTCGGAGATGATTTGAGAGGAATTCTCACAATGTATCGTCCAGTTGAGTCTCGAGAATGCGTTGCGAGAAAGTGTTCCTCGCACTCTTGTTCTTCAGATGTCAGGTGGGATGGTTCATCGGATGGCAGCTCTTCTTGAATCCAGAATTTCGTTAGCATGTCTCGAATTGATGCGTTGCTGTCATTGCAGATCGAAACATTGTATGATGAATGGGATCGAGCGTCAAATGTATTAGTTGGACCGAGAATTAACCATCCAAATATCGATAGCTGGGCAATTGGCATTGTTGGTGGACCCTTGATGAGATTAGGTTTGATAATCAGCCCATAATAGTCTGCGCCAATGATAACGTCGATTGGTCGCGGTTGCAAATAGGAAGGATCAGCCAGGTTGAGCTTGCCGAGATGCGGCCAGTTTGGTTGCAGTATGTGGAATGAGGGTAAAATTGCTGTTAAAGTTCGCAATATATGCGCTTGAATTTCTATGGTTGTGTGGTTATAGGTGGATTTTACCTTCAGCGTGACGATGCCACGCGTACGTGTTGCCTGGCTCCCGCCAATGCCATTGATTGAGATGTGAGATGGTGCTCGTTGAACACCGAGAGTGTTGATCAGGTTCTCTGTGACGAAGGTCAGCTCGGAGCCTGCATCAATCAGCAGGCGCACGTTGTGGACTGCTGTTGACGATGAGACGATGGCAATGGCTGTTGCCAAAAGCGTGTGTTTGTTGAACGTGGCAGTTGCCACTGGTCGATGATGATCGTTGATCGCGTTGCATTGTAGTTGGACTCGTTGAGTCCGTTGAGATTGTGGTGGTGTGACGACTGCACCGAAGCTTCAATGAGTTTGAGAAGTGCATGCCGTTGGCTCAGTAGTATTTGTTTGTGTGGTGGCGGTCCGATGCAACAGAGTGTGATGGGGTTCCTTGCACTCTTTGCATCGATGTGATGACCTGCAATTATTTACTGCATGTTTTCCGCAGCAATTCCAGCACAGTGATGCGTTGTTTATTATTTGTCGGCGTGCACTCACAGTCATCGCTCGAAATTTCGGGCACGACACAATGAAATGGTCTTCCTTGCAGCAGTCACAAGGGTACCGTTGTGTATTCGGTCGCGACTGTGCGGGAGCTTGCGTGGCAGAGTGGGAACCTCGCTGGCCACTGGATGTTTTTGTGACGTGTTGTGTTGGGCCTGAGTTTGCTGACTCGACTGACTCCAACGCACGTATTTTCGTCATGATGAACGCTTCGAGTTCGCTTTTGGGTGGAAATTCACGAGATGCTCCGAGTTTCGTCTCCCATGCTTCACGCGTAGCCCTGTCGAGATTTCGCACTGCTTGGTGTATCAGGAATGCATTCCAGCACTCAATTGGCGTGGCCAGTGGTTGGAGAGCGAGGTCAGCATCGCGTACTGTTGCGATGATTGTATTCAATGACGTTGCATTGCGATTTTTGATTGGCGTGATGGCGAGGAGCTTGTCGAACTGAGCCTGCATCATCACACGCTTGTTGTTGTAGCGTTGAGTCAAGTTCTCCCACGCTGGGGCGAATGAATCCCCTGTGAGGGGTAGCGTTTGGATGAGCTGCAGCGGTTCGCCTTGCAGACATCCCCGTAGATATAGGAGTCTCTCGATGTTCGATAGGTCAGCATTATCGACGATAATGGAAGTGAACAGTTCGCTGAAAGCTGCCCATTTCAAATAATCGCCATTGAACGATGGTATTTCAAGGTCAGGCAATTTTGATGTTTGTCGGCCCGACTGTGTGCCTAGGTTGATGGAAGGGGCTGTAACCTCGACCTTGAGCTTACCCAATTGCACTCGTATGTCGAACACCAAGTCAATTATTTCTGCAACATAATCATTCGCAAAGTAATCGTGATCGAGGTGCGCACGTGGCCATGTCACTTCCAGGTACGCATGTTCTTTCGCAAACGTTTTGTTGACGTCGTCAACGTGGCTATTGATTCGTTGAATCTCGTCAACCGACAGTGGTTGATCGGCTGTGTTTAATTTATGGAGAATTCTTTTTAATGACGAAATTCTGCCGAGTTGAGAACGAGATTTTAACACCAATTCTGGTGGCAGTAAATTTGGTGATTGTGACCGTGATCGTCGACCTGTATCGACCGGTAAAGGTACCTTAAGTGTTGAAGATGGCAGCGTGACTGGTACAACGTCGCTGACCGGCGATTGCGGACGACTTCCACTCATGTCACTTTTGGTTTTATCCTCTGGTTTCATGGTAGAAGTGCCGCTTTTATCAGTCATAGGAGGATCTCCGCTGTCTGACATTTTTGAGATTACCTTTATCGATGATATCTGAAACAGTCACAGTAGTAGCGCACACACTTACGCGAGGCACGTAGTGAGATGGCAAAGTCGCGTCGAAGTATCGACGCACGCCGTGTAGTCGACCGTGGGATCGAGCGGTAGACGTATCGACGATGCGACGCGTAGCGAGGCGAGAGGGGAGCACTGACGGTGCGTCAGGCTATCGAATGCGCGGTCGAGCGACGGCTACGGCGCGTTAGCGAGGTGGGAGAGAGCACTGACGGTGCGTCAGGCTATCGACTGCGCGATCGAGCGACGGCTGCGACGCGTAGCGAGGTGGGAGAGAGCGCTGACGGTGCGTCAGGCTATCGACTGCGCGATCGAGCGACGGCTGCGACGCGTAGCGAGGTGGGAGAGAGCGCTGACGGTGCGTCAGGCTATCGACTGCGCGATCGAGCGACGGCTGCGACGCGTAGCGAGGTGGGAGAGAAGCACTGACGGGCACCCGGCACTGGACACGCACACGCACGAATGATTTTTTTTTTGTTCAGATTTTTCACTGTAGCACACAATCTTTCACCACGGATCCGGCTCGAAGGACCAAATGTTTTAGAATGAGCTTTTTTTGAGGATGATGGGATGCCGGCAGATGTTTCTCCCCGTGGGGATTGAAATTATGATGCACAGTAAAAATTCTATCGTAGGTTTTATTTTTCAGTAAAGCCGTTTTCGTCGAGTTTTACAATGACCCAACGATCGTCGATCGCGAGCCCGTGTATTGTACGTTGCACTGAAGTTTTGTGTAGAGAAACGACCGTTCATGCAAATTGTATTAATTTACACGACCACCGGTGCACACTGAGCGCAAGTGAAAACCACGTGGTGTGACCATACGGGGCCAATGAATAATTGTATTAATTAAGCACTGTTAGTTGAGAAAAGTGTACCCGGCGAGATGAAACGAGATGTGTGTACGGATTGTGTCCAATATCGAACGCGTTGCGTTGAGCTTAGGTTACATTTTGTTGCGAGAGAGAAGTACCACGAGACGTGCACGTGAGATCGCGATCGTATAGAACTGAGCGGCAAGAGTCGCACGCCTGGTCGAGAGCTACGGGGTTCGCGAGCACGGACTTCGCGCTGTGGACGACACGGTTGTGATAGTGTGTCTGTGAGTGTGTCCGGAAGGTGCTGCCCCCATATGTTGAGAGGCCACCGTTGGCAGCCGTATTCTCGAACAACGGTACTTCCGTTACTTTAGCGTAAGCAATTTGTTTGCGAATTCTTTTGTTGGTTGGTTTAATGACCGTGGGAACAATTATGTGCTCGATATAATGGTTTATAATATAATTGTAGAATTTGTATAATGATAATTAGATGAAAATTGCGGAGCACAACAACACTGATACACATAACTTTCTACTCGCTTCTCATATTGGTCCTGATTCTGATTATCAAAGGAAGACTGCGCCGTCTATAAAGACACCGTTGGGCTACAGACCTATTGTTACGCGTATTACCATCGGATGACGTAATACAGCCTTAGAAAGGCTTCACCAAAAAACTTAACCTGGCGATCCGAAAACCTTAGGTTCGTTATTATGACGTATTCCCTCGTGACGTGTATTTTGCATGAGGGCAGAGTTGATAACGAACCCCAGTTGAATTCGGGTCAGTTTTAGAGCCATATGCGTAACATAAAATTGGCGATCCTGCCAGGATACAAAAAAATCGTAGAACCAAAAGGGAATATAAAATTCGGTTACTGAAACTCCACGACGGAGGGTGTAAAACTACGAACAAAAAAAAACCTGCGCACGAGTAAACGTTGAACAGACATTCAACTTAGTTAATTTTGTGTCAACGGAAAAGACATTGCTACGCTGAATTTTCCGGAAGTGAATCACGAACGATTGTGTATTGAGAAACTTATACGTACCGCGCATCTATAAGACTTCGGTGCAGGAGCATGAGCACGGGAAGGATCGAACAAAAACTGGGAGAGACGCGCCTTCAGAAAATAACTTCAACACCGACGGTATGCTGAGTCATCAACCAACGCGAGAAATCTACAACCGATCGTTGTAACAGCGCCCGCCGCTTCAAGAACATCGAGAAAAACATCATTCGACCAGTATTGTATGCGAGCACTGAGTAGAAGTAAGTTTTTAATTTCATGAAAATTGCTGACTCTTCTGCGATAAGACTTTTCCGCAGTTATCATTTTGCGCACGATAAATTAAAAACAGGGAGTTGTAATTGCCTTATTCTCTAACCAACGCAATTGAGTAATTTTGTGGGTTTAACTCTAAAAGAACCACGAGCATTGAAAGCTATATCCAGTTCAAAGTAACAAAAAGTGACACGGCAAACAATAGAGTCTCGTTACTATATATATAAAAAATAATAATAATAACGCTTTTATTTTATTCTATTTTATTATATTTTATTATATTTTTTTTCTCTTTTCTCTAAATCTTTATTAAATTTGCGAAAAAGTTCTCCGATCATAAAAATCTTTGAGACACACAACATCGCTCAATTGAGTATATACATATCTGAATAAGTATCGTAATATAAAATATTGTATCTAGCAGAAAATTTGGGAGACGAGGATCCTGACGACCCCGGAGACGACGATGGAAGTCAACGGTACAACAGAAGAGACAATCCACTTAGACCACGAGGAACAGTCCCACCTCAAGACCTGCTTCCGAACGAAAATGCAACAGCGAAGGAAACTATAGATATAGTGCCCGTCTCCACTGGAGATACAGGAAACGGAGCGGTGAACATTTCGGAATGGACATCGAAAGTCGACCGAGCACGACATTCGACAAAGTCATGCCAACACAGACTTCTTATGGAAAAAATATTAACGATCATAATCAAAGGAAGAGCACAAAGCTGCATATCGAACGTAGACATCAGCACGTACTACGAACTGAAAGATGTGTTAGTAAAACGAGTCCACCCGATGAAATCATCCTTGCTGCTTATGAACGAGATGACAGCATGCGTTCACACTCAAGTGACGATCCAGGAACATAACACCAGATTTCGTAAAATTTATACATCTTGGCTAAACGCTAAACGACTAGAATTAAAACAAGCTCATTGAACCGACGAAGCAATCACCATCTAATTGCGGATATCTGATAAAGATGTCATTCAGACTTATCTACAGAATCTGAAGGAAGACACGCGAGCATATCTGCGAACGAAGGATATCTATTCGCATGCTCAAGCAGAAACGACTGGCCAGGAACACGAGGATTTCAAAAGAAGCATTCAACGGAAACGAGGAATGTTTCACGAATCTCACTATCAACGGAGACCGGACAAGTAAAAATTCTCCCGCGAACAATCGAGACCCGACCATAAGTACGAGAGGAAGAGCTTCTTTTCTATAAACAAACCGAACATTCACCACACCAAGCGTGAATCATCCGACGATGAGGACGAGGGGCAGGATTTGATGACAAAAGGAGAACAACAGTATCAGACTGACATTCGACGATTGGACCTCGATTCGATAAACACCACGGATCAAATGACAGAAGCGCTTGAGTACATCATGGTAATGAATCACCCAGACCGAAAATGCAATTACTGTAATCAGCCCGGACACACTGAGATGTATTGCAATCAGAAAAAAAGGATAAAGGTACGGTCACAAAGAGGGTTCGGAGTCGAAAAATACTGCGAAAGTGACGAGCCGCAGAGACCTAATCTTTGTGAGTGTTCCACACGCACGCACTTACACTTGCACTTACCCTCACACTTACTCTTAAACTTACACTTACACTTACACTTACACTTACACTTACACTTACACTTACACGTACACTTACACTTACACTTACACTTACACTTACACTTACACTTACACTTACACTTACACTTACACTTACATTTACACTTACACTTACACTTACACTTACACTTACACTTACACTTACACTTACACTTACACTTACACGTACACTTACACTTACACTTACACTTACACTTACACTTACACTTACACTCACACTTACACTCACACTTACACTTACACTTACACTTACACTTACACTTACACTTACACTTACACTTACACTTACACTGACACTGACACTTACACTTACACTCACACTTACACTTACACATGGGATGTTAATGACCTTACCTCCTCGTGGTACATCCTGGATAACGCTGAAATAGTTAATTGAAAAATTGTGTTCTAACCTAGAAATTATGAGATTTATCGAAAAAAGTTTCCCACGGAAATTGTCAGTTTTGACATGACAAAATTTTTGATGCGAAGAGATAAGTATGGTTCCATTTAAAAAAAATATGTTAGCCACCAAAACCACCATTTTGAATTTCCGACCGAAAGAAAAAAATTTTTTGTACGTCCCCTTCCAGGCCCTTCAAGTTTTGTAATACTCAATTTTCGATCGGAGTAGTATTTTTCGAGATCAATTAAATGTAAGATCAAAATTGGACACCCTTTATGTCGATTTCTCAGCAATAAAGTTGTTGTGGATTTTTCTATGCTATCGTCAGAACATGGAATTACATCTGAGAGTCCTCAAGACTCACCCATATCCATAGCGAATCTTTGATTCGAATATGGGGGTTGTATTTTATCCCTCTCGTGGACGGAGTCCAGCAATGTCGATTTTTCAGGAATAAAATTGTTGCTGTTTTTTCTATGCTATCGTCAGAACATGAAATCACTTCTGGGAGGCCAGAAGAGTCAACGGCTCTCCCGCCATATTGGATCCGCCATCTTGGATTCCGTGATTCTGAAAACGAAATCATATCCAGCGATCCTGAAAACTTCTGAATCGACATTTCCGAACCATTCCGATCACTTTCACATTTCCAATCTGCCATGTTAGATCCGCCATTTTAAATTTTGAAAATTCATTGAATCTGACCCCATTTTTTAAATCAGCAACCACGAAAACCCTCATATTCCCAGTCTGAAGGAATTTGACTGCAAGGGAAAATGTATGCTCAAAAGGGTTGGAAGATATCGTGAAAAAATCACCTACCGACCAACACTGGCGTGAAGGGTAGCTCACACATAAGGGTAGATAACAAGGGTTGTGATACAGTGCAAGTTTATCATACCCCATTACTATGTATTAACAAATATTTTCTTCCATGGAATTCAATATGGTAATGGGAACCAGTGAACGGGAATTTTTTATTGTGAAGAGGGTGCCTCAAGGGGTAGTTTTCAAGAGCCGCGAGAGTTAAAATGCTCGAAAAGAGAGAAACTTGTTCCTAAAGTGATTACAATGCATTTCGCAATTCATTCCGAAAGGTTTGAATCTATGGTTCCATTCATTCATCGTGAAACTACAAAAATCGCCTAAACACGAGGTGCATTTTTATGTTATTGTTAATAAGTGTTGATGGATGTTCATATATGACCATACCCTTCAAAAAGTAGAAGAACGTCGCATGTCTAATCCGAAAAGAAATCGAAGATATCTCAATTTTTCGCAGAGTTATGAATTTTTAAACGCGTTTCTGGAACATATATGTCCCAGTGGGTCTTAAAGGGTTAATAGGAACGCTGTTCATTTTAAATAACGACATGATGATTGACCTACCCCGAAACAGGATAAGAGTCAATAACAAATACCAAAAAATAGAATCGTCTGAATTCACAATCCCCGCGGGACATTTCATCACTATCCCCGTCGAAGGGGAAAAACAGAAGGGAACAGTACTTATGGAAACGCCTCAAGGAGAGAGCATTCATTACATAAAAGATGAAATCGTAAATATTCCATTGGCCAACGAAGGGAAAAAGAATTTAACTTTTTAGACAAAAAATATCCAAATTTTTCAAGTAAAGCCAAGACTGACCACGAACAAAATTAATCAGAGTAAAAGAAGAATCGAAGAATTGAAAGCTAAAACAAGATTAAATCACATCCAAAGCGCTGAAGAAAAGAGTCAAGTTTGGAAAATTATACAGAATTACTCCGATCTGTTCCAACTGGACGACGGTAAACCACCGAGTACTCAACTCGCGGAACACGTCATCGTCATCGTCATCGACGAACCGACAAAACCGATTAATATAAAGTCTTACAGACCACCTAAAGTCCACCAAGATGAGGTTGACAAACAAGTGCAGGAACTACTGAAAAAAAGAACAATTCAACACTCACAATCATCATTAAATGCGCCCATTTGGATTGTACCGAAGAAAAAAGGTGCATCAGGGAAAACGAAATCGAGAATGGTTATCGATTTTAGACAATTGAACGAAAAAACGGCTCAAGATTCGTACCTCTTGCCAGTCATCGAGGACATTCTGGATGACTTGGGGAAAGCATCAGTTTTTTCTGCATTATATTTGAGTGCGGGATTCCACCAAATACCAATGAAAGAAAAATCGTGAAAATTTACCGGCTTCAGCACTGACGAGGGACATTTCGAGTATCTACAAATGCCCTTCGGATTAAAAAATGCACCCGCTACATTTCAACGAATGATGAACACCGCATTGAGAGGGTTGATAGGGAAAATTTGCTTCGTGTATCTTGACGATATAATAGTTTTCGGGAAAACAACGGAGGAGCATAATCAAAATCTGATAATCCTTTTCAATCGATTGAGAGACACAAATTTGAAACTCCAGCCAGATAAATGTGAGTATATATGAGCAAGTCCACCAATTCGAGTACCGGTTTTGGGCGTCGATATCAGCGATCTTTTTGTAACTTTAAGAAATGGAAGCTCCCATTGAGAGATGAACTCTGATTTTTTTTTAGATTTTTCCCTTGGTTATTTTCGCTGTAATTGTATGGGTAATTCTGTGAGTTTGTCATGTTTTTCTTGTTTTCATTAATTTCTCAATGTGTTTCAATAGGGGAAAAAATTAAACGCGACCACCTCCTCTTTGTCAAAAAAAGCTCAGCTTTTCGAAAAAAATACAAAAACATTTTTGGGACTTGAAAAATTACTTAAAATCGCATTTGAAATATAAAAGTCGATTTTTCTCAAATGCATATTTTTAAAAATTTTTGAAAGTATTTTTATCGAAAAGCTGAGAAAATTTCACGGAATATATGTAGAAATGAAGTTGGGACCTCTGTAATAACTCGTTGAATCACCAAATGTTTAACGAAACAACTAAAACCTTGATTAATATTTTTTCATTTTCAAATGATTCGTAATACTGAGATCAAGAAACCGAAATAATTTGATTAGTTGATAAGTTCCTGCAGGTAATGACGTCGAGTATTTTATTTCATCGTATTTTGAAATGGAAACATTCTCAATTTTTTAAATGAAAAACCAGTATTTTGACTTCTAAATGCTGTAAAAAATTAAAAAATCAATTTAAAAATAAATACTTGCCGTCATTACCTGCAGAAACTTAGCAGCTACTGAAATTACTACGGTTTTTTCGTCTCAGATTCTCCAGTAATTAGTTATAATGGGCACCGCGATACAACTTTTTGCTCCGTCAATTGCTCAGTTGTTTATAAAAGTTAATGAAAATTTTATAGAATATTCTTCAAACGTAACGTTATTGAGTTAGTCATTATATCAATAAATGTATAACAACTGTATCGTCAAGAAAAATTGTCAAAAATATCCTTTTTTCAATATCGAACTAACCTTACCCCGCCCTCAAGTTGTAGATGGTGCACTTGCAAAGCTAACAGCGTCACCACATGACTCTAAGTTTCATCTTTGATCATATGATTTCCATGTATTTAGAAACAGTAATACGAATCATTTGGAAATGAAAAAAATATAAATTGAGGTTTTAGTTATTTTGTCACACATTTAGTAATTCAACGAGTTATTACAGAGGTCCCAACTTGATTTCTACATATATTTCGTGAAATTTTCTCAGCTTTTCGATAAAAATACTTTCAAAATTTTTTAAATATATGCATTTGAGAAAAATCAACTTTTATATTTCAAATGCGATTTTAAGTAATTTTTTAAGTCCCAAAACTGTTTTTGTATTTTTTTTTCGAAAAGCTGAGCTTTTTTTATAAAGAGGAGGTGGTCGCGTTTAATTTTTCCCCCTATTAAAACACATTGAGAAATTAATGAAAACAAGAAAAACATGACAAACTCACAGAATTACCCATACAATTACAGCGAAAATAACCAAGGGAAAAATCTAAAAAAAAATCAGAGTTCATTTCTCAATGAGAGCTTCCATTTCTCAAAGTTACAAAAAGATCGCTGATATCGACGCCCAAAACCGGTACTCGAATTGGTGGACTTGCTCATATATAAAGCTGGAACTCGAATATTTGGGACACATCATCACACCCAACGGAGTGACACCGAATCCCGTAAAATGTAAAGCTGTAAAGGAATTTCCAACGCCTAAAACACCAAAGCAGATCAAATCATTTTTAGGCCTTGCCGGGTACTATCGAAAGTTCATCCCAAAATTGTCAGCAATTGCCAAACCGTTGACCGATCTCACGAAAAATTATCAGACAGATGAAATGTAACCCGTAGTATCGAGAGACAAATGCCAGACGGCGTTTGACACGCTCAAGAGTATTTTGATCCACGACCCTGTATTGAAATATCCAGATTATACGAAGAAATTCATATTGACAACAGATGCGTCTAATCAAGGACTAGGAGCCGTCTTATCACAAGAAGGACATCCCTGTTCTTATATATCAAGAACATTGAATAAAGCGGAAGTAAACTATACGACAACAGAAAAAGAGTTCCTTGCTATAGTTTGGGCGATTAAACGATTTAGACAATATCTTTTAGGACGAAAATTTACAATGAAAACCGATCACCAAGCCTTGAAGTGGTTAGCCAATAAACCGGACCCTGCGTCTAGATTATTGCGTTGGAGACTCAAACTTGAAGAGTATGAGTAGAGAAGCACATATGGAAGAACCAGAAGTAAATGGTACTCTCGACGAGCATAACTAAGTTAATTATAATTTACGACCGAGAAACACCACCGTTGAAAGAAATTTAGAAAGTTACAGCGACACAGACGTTGACGAAGACGAAGTTTTAAAACAAGCAGAACTAGAACCAAATCCCGAGATCGAATTGCCATTCGAATACTATCAATATTCTATGTACAAGCTATACAACCCAAACAACCTTGGGCACCTTTTGAAAGAAAAACCAAATACTTATAGAGGGAAAGAATTGGAAAAAAATAATTCACCAACCGATAATAAACCCCAAAGCCTATACTATCAGATACTTAATAAAGTAATAACTAAACTAACTATCAATAAAATCAAAGGTACCAAACATATTAAGGTTTGCACAGACAATTTAATGACAAAAGCTAACAAGGAAGAAATCTTGTCGATGTTAAAATTTTTTAGTATGAAAGATCCCGAGACACATTACGAATATTGTTTTTATACATTCGAGGAACCTGAGTATACAGATAAAAAGAAAATCACATCAGAAAGTCACGGAACTAACTTAATGCCACAGCTTGGAGAATAGAAAACGATACAGACAGTAAAAGAACACAGAGAATAGGAAAATCAAGCTCGGAAATTATTCAAGCACTAAACGATGACTTTGTATTGATCCATGGAGTCCCCGATACTTTCCTCACAGATAAAGGACAAGAGTTTAATTTAACATTAATGCAAGATTTCGAACAATTACACGGTATATCTCATTAAAACTACCGCATTCCACCCTCAGAGTAACGGAAGCATCGAAAGAATGCATGCCTTGCTAAAAGCATCAACCAAAACTATGTGCAAAGGGCACATCGATAATTGGAAAGACATATTCAAATGAATAGTTTTCGCTTATAACAGTTCAAAACACAGTACAACTGGATATCGACCTGACAAATTGGCATTTAATAGAAAACTTAGAAAACCGTCGAGCCTACCTCATAAGCAATCTTTACCATATGATGATTTACTGAAAAAATGGACACAAACACACCATGCCATACTCTCAGAAGCTCGTGAAATATAACACCTGAGACAAGAACAAACAGCCGAAACACTCAACAAACACAAAAATCGATCAGACTTCGATCATATTAAAATCTATCTATCTATATATATATAACTGTTCCGTGACTGACTGACTGACTGACTGACTGACTGACTGACTGACTGACAGACAACGCACAGCCTAAACCACTGAAGATAGGAAAATGAAATTTGGAATATAGGTTCCTTGGAGGGTGTAGAGGTCCACTAAGAAAGGATTTTTCGAAAATCAACCCCTAAGGGGGTGGAATGGGGTGTGGGCGTTTGTAACCATTGTTACTGTATCTCTGGAACGGCAATAGATAGATAGCTTGAATCTTACATGTAAGTTCGGGTTACACAATAGGTGCTTACTAAGACAGGATTTTTCGAAAATAAAATCCTGAGGGAGTAAAATGGGGTTGTAAACGTTTGTTCGGAAAATTGTATTCTCAGCGTCTTTTCTCTGTGCGGATCTTCGTATACTGTCTCTGTCTTATGGTTTTCGTATTGTGGTTCGACGAGAATCGACGGGGGGGTGGGGGGCGAAGGGCGGGTCGGAGGGGCAACGGGAGGAGGGGGGTCGACGTATTAGTCGTCGGTTCAAAACCGAAATCTACGCGGACGAAGTCGCGGGTAAAAGCTAGTAGGACATAAAGTTTGGCTTCATAATGAAACAAAAAAACATAAGCTCGACCTCGAATGGCTAAGACGATACGAAGTAATAGAGTTATACACGGACAAATCTAACGTTAAGATAAAAATTGGTAATAAGACTAAAATAGTTCATTTAAATAGAGAAAAGGTATTCGTTTCGGATGACGAACATAATGAAGGTGTTGTTGATGGTGTAATACCAAGCGCCCCCCGCGCCACACGCGATACGCGGCGGGCTCTGTTACTACTTTTGTCGCGCGATCCGAGGGCCCGCGCGAGGCTCCGTGCGGTCTGCCATCTCACCGACTTATCATATACCGCGCTAATGAGCCACGGGAGCACGGCCTGCTCTGCCCAGTCGCTCCAGATCGATTAAACGAATAGCAAGTGCTCGAAACCAGGGCAATTATACGTCGATATCTCGGCGAACGTTTGAACACTTTATATCCGCGAATAACACGTGCATCAGAGTGCAAAATATAAAATAATTATTCGGAGTGTAAGCACTAATCGTCAGCGGATTCAACAGGTACCGTATTTTCCGTAAACGAAACATATTCATGCTCCTTGCGGTATAAACTTACACGTGGCATGGGGCACCTCAACAGGGCGGCTGGGCCTCCTAGAAGAAGCATCATTTCTGCCTCCTAGAGGGAGCATCATTTCAGCCTCTTATGGAAAGCATCATTTCGGTCCTTACCTGGGATCGTTATCGGATTTCTCGTGCTGGAGCACGATCGAAGATCGACGAGCATCCGTCCGCGTGGACTTGAACGCCACCGGCGGTGCTCCACATCATATCAGCGATTCGCGCAACCGTCCGCGTGGACTTGAACACCACCCGCGGTTCACCCGGATATTTCCGACTATCGTCGACGCATCTTCATCGCGGATGCCTGGAGCATCTCCGCACTTTCTTCTCTATCTCGACGGCTGTAATCTGAGAACTACAAGGTCACGTGGCCACGACGCCATCTTGTCGTCGCTCTAGCACCAAATCGCCATGCCGGCGATCTCGAAAGATAAGTTTTCACGTGTATAAATTTGTGATGCTCATATGAACGTATTTTCACGTCTCGCAGCGCTGTTTGGCGCGACGTGTGTCGAGTTGTGGTGTATTTCGATATCCGCAATTCCGGATCGGAAGAATCGATAGATTTGCGAATTGTTGTAACCGATTGAGATTTCGAGGTTAACTGTGCGGCTCGCGTTCGAAGTCCGCATGGCACCTGTCATTCTCGTGTAAACCGTCGTTCTCATATGATGAACTCGCGTATTCTCGTATAACCTGTCATTCTCGTGTGATAATTTCGTATAATCTCGTGTATTTGCGTATACTTTTCGCGTATGTCATTCTCGCGCAATAATTCCGTATAATCTCGTGTATTTGCGTATACTTTTCGCGTATGTTATTCTCGTGCAATAATTTCGTATAATCTCGTGTATTGGCGTATACTCTTCGCGTATGTCATTGTCGGCCACTAATTTCGTATAATTTCGTGTATCCCCGTGCAGAAATGTTGGTAGGGATACCCTATGACCGATCAAGTCCCGATCGGGATTTGTCAAACCCGGTATCCCGGTTCGAATCCAACTTGCATCCGTATCGGCATATGTACGACGACGATAGCATAATTATGAAAATTTTGGCGTCACGTGTACTTTCGATATTAATATTCAATTCCTATCTAAGTCTTTGTTTTTACTCCTCGACGTTCGCGGAGCGTCGATGGCGCTTCGGCACCACATGTATTTTTAAAATACATATCGGATTCCTATCTGACAAGGGGAGGACACGGTCGCTACATGGCCGATTGACTTGAAATTTACACAGTCGATAGTCAATCGAAAATAATTGGACACTTGTTTCGTCTTTCGCTATAGTGGACCGAAGTTTTCGAGATATTTATTTTTCTTTTTTCGAAAATTTTTGCCGGACGAGCCAGTATCGCTGAGACGCTCACTGTTTTAACGGCAGCGGTAGCCGAGTGGTTAAGAGCGATAAACGAGTTAATCGGAACCCCGGCACGAGTAACTCACTTATCACCTAAACACACACCTTCTGCAAAATTTATCTCGACTTTACTGCGCGAAATAAACCTGCATAAAAAAAAACTTTAAACTGAAAGATTACAAAAACAGAAACATTAATAATAATGAAACCAATTTATATGTTCTTGTGAGCCGTAACTGGCCTTAGAACTTAAATCGATCGTCACCGCAATATTGTTTATTATATACTTACCTGTACAATGGTTATATGCCGACCTAATAAACATTTCAAAAAAAAAAAAAAGTGGTTAAGAGCGCGGATTGCTAATCTGCGGAATCGCTGCCCCGGGTTCAAACCTCATTTGGGTGAACTTTTTTTTCTTTTTCTTTTTTATATTTATTAAAAACATTGTGAAATACATCCTTAAACATTTTTTCAATTTATTAAAATTTTTTTGAATAAAATTTGGGATGATAGGGGTTTAAATAAGACACATTTTTTATCATTTTTCCATCGTCGCGATTTATTGATTAGTTAGTCATGGACAACTTTTCGGGTGATATTCATCGTAGAAACACTTAAAACATAGTGTTTGTCTACACCTTGCACATTTTATGAATGCTACTCCGTTACACTTGCAATGCTATCGGGTTAATGTTAACGGAAGCAAACTTCGTTAACATTTTCGAAGGAAATTTTTTCGGGCATTAATTTCGACGCGTACCAAGCATACTTTATCATTCTATTGAACACCGGGGAGCTCAATTGATGATGAATAATCGAGTGTATTTTGATAGCATCTTCGCGAGAGTTTTTTTCCCTTTTTTCTTGTAGAAGAACAGAAGCGTTTTGAAGCTTTTTAATGATGTTCTCCATCTGCCGATAGAAATATACGTCACAAGGTTGACACAAAGACGTACATTTCGGCGGAATAAATTTAACGTTAAAAGTGACTTCGTGAGATTCATTCGCGAAGATGCTATCAAAAATAACCATGTCTCCTTGTCCGCCCCATGAATCCAAAAGCAAGAGGAATTCTTTTTCCTTCACGTACGGTTTCAGGACTTTTCTAGGTAATCAATAAAAAGATTTTTCGTAAGTTTGCCCGATTTCGAGCAAGTTACGACGACATTTTTATACTCATTCGTCAACTGTTCGACAGCACTGTTTCGGAGTTCGACCAGGTAGTACAGCTGCCTGGTATTATCCCATTGTTCAGTTAATTCCGTCCCATTTCGAGAATCGGTTTCGTCAGCAGAAACCGCAATAAAAAGAATTTGGGAAGTATTTTGAGTTACAAAATCATTTTTAGGAAATGATTTTTAGGAAATGATGATTTTTAGGGATGAATTCTTCCAAATTTTTTTATTTATTTAAATGAATTGGAAAAATGTTTAATGATGTATTTCACAATGTTTTTAATAAATATAATTGAAAAAGAAAGAAAAAAAGTTTACCCAAAAGAAGTTTGAACACGGAGCAGCGGACCCGCAGATCAGCAATCCACGCTTTTAACCAGTCGGCTACAGCTGCCGTTGAAACGGTGAGCGTCTCAGCGATACTGGCTGATCCGGCGAAAATTTTTGAAAAAAAAAATTAAATATCTTGAAAACTTTGGTCCACTATAGCGAAAGACGGAATAGGTGTCCAATTATTTTCGATTGACTATCGACTGTGTAAATTTCAAGTCAATCGGCCATGTAGCGACCGTGTCCTCCCCTTGTGAGTCTCTGTTGATGCCCAGCTACATCCATAGGACTTAAGATGGCGCCTCGGCACCGGATGTATTTTTGGGATACATATCGGATTCGGATCCAAGTCCCTGTTTAGGCCCAGCCACATCCACAGGACGTTAGATAAATAGAAATAAAAAATACGGAAAAATGGCGATTTTATTTCGCCTTATTTGCCCTTGATTCCCGCTTATTAATATCAAAATATATATTTCTGTGTACAGCAGTAATGTAATGAAAATGTTTAAAAAATGTTCAAGTTATCGGTAAGAAACCCCGGTGGCAATGTATGCGGGATTGTGCGCACTGATACACTCTCACACGAGTTAGAATGTGTAGTCATGTACAAGTGAATATACATAGACACGACTATGAGAATATATTAGTGTGTACGGTCCCTATGCTGAAAGAACGGCGTAAAACCACGTGACTCCGCGTATCGATGTAAATAAGGTCGTGAGGGTCGTTATATGTGTACGCGTATGGTCAGGTTTGGTTGAGCTGTCTAGTGATGGTGCTACGTGCTATCCCGATTGCCGCGCATTAGCCGGCATTTCACCCTTGGACTTGTTCCGACTCGCATGTGCCTCTGACGTTCCATTGTTCCTGTCAATATTCTCGCTTCTATCTTTTCTTTTTTTTATCACCGTGTAATTCGTGCTTCCAAAGTGGGAGTTCAAAGTGCAAAGTGCAAAGTAGGGTTCGTGAAATACAATAAATTTATCCGTAAGTATATGAAAGACATTGTTATATCGGCATATTATTGATGCGAAGTGGATAGCATGATGCTTAAAAAAGCCACCTGTAATTTCCGTTATCTGAATCAAGCGCAGGTCAAGGCGTCCGAGGGTGACGGCAATAAACATTGAGATGGCCGGCAAGCGAGCTAAGGGCAAAAAGATTAAAACGTCTGGTATGTACTTCAGATCATGCGTGATTCATGTTTGTGTCTCTTTCAAGATTATTATTACAATTTTTTTTCTTTGATCCGTAGATACGTTGAATGACGATGCCGAATACACATTCCAACTCATACAGTTTTGTAATAGTCAAAAATAAGGCCTCGATGACCTCGAAATTGTACCAGCATCGGGGCTGTCATGGGACGAAACGAAAAACAAATGCATAACGAGATATCCATCTCCACCATATAATGCTAAAGTTTGCATGCAGCTACAACGACTCGTTGAAACAGAAAAATCTGCATTAAATACGTGGCCATGGTGGGAGATTGACATTAGAGGCGGTTCAAATATCATTTTGATAGAATTAAAAAAACTGCAATTTATTTTTATCAATTCTTATTCAGTCTGTTCTTTTTTTCATAAAATTCGTTTTCATATACACTACCGCCAGAAAGTATCAGACCACTTACCGCGCGCTCTATGAAAAACTAGTCGCGACTTTGAAAGACGGTAGGTCCGTAAAAAATGAAGCGACGGATTTTTTACGAAAACCGTTGGAAAGCTTATTGAATTCTGCGTTAGATGAGTCTTCGTTGCGTGAATTTTAATTGCTGAATTGCGAATTATCACGGGAGGGAGACAAAAAAATAATTCCGATTTTTACAGAAATTCAAACGTCCACTTTGACCCTCGGCAGGAGCTAGGAAATTTTTTTTTTAAAATCGCCACTTCCCAAAAAGAACCTTTGAGATATTTGCTGTCGATTCCTCCAAAAAAAATTGAAAAATCTTAAGGGGTTTTCAAGATATGAATTTATTTCTATGAGCGTGCAGAATCCACATGAGGACAGTTCGTCGGACGATTCATAGCGATTCAAGAGCCTCAGCTCGCGCTTCGCGTTTGTCACCAGGGCCGAATGGCAAATAGAGGGTTGCGTGGGATCCTGTTACTCTACTCAAAGTTTTTATTTTTTATTTTTTTTCCGTATACCCACTGAATTATCTCGCAAATATTATGAGCGCTAGACTACTGTAACGGTACCGACGTCGTTACACCTCCCGTAGCTACAATAACATAACAAACCTAGGGCAGTTAGGCTTCAAAAAGAATACCGCGTCTTAGCTACAATAACATAACAAACCTAGGGCAGTTAGGCTTCAAAAAGAACGAGCGAGGGAAACCGACTGGACCGGAGCGAGTGGGGGTTCGCGAAAGAACGAATCACGGGCGAGCAAGAGCCCGTGATTCAGTATAAAAAGAGCCGATCGAGCGAAGAAAAGGCACTCTGTTTTAGGGAGCACCAGCCGCCAACCAAAGGATCGACCAGGACAACCAGGGAAGGACGAGGACGCCCGAAGGAAAAGCCCGGGCGAGCCGAACGAGAAGCCGAAGTATCAGGGCCTCAGGAGACCGAAGGAGCCTTCCTTCGATCAACGGAAGAGCTCTCGGCGGCACGGTGGGGACAGCGGACCGCGACGGGTATCCAGCCACCGCCCTAGACCCCTCTCCACGGTCCAGCAGCCGCGTCGCGTCAGGCGAGGCCCTCGAGCGCCGGGGCTCGGGCCAGCCGTAGCTGTATCGCGGGTCGTCTTACGACAGGCGCTCGGCGAAACTGTATCGCGGGTCGTCATACCACAGGCGCGCGGCGTAACCGTATCGCTATTTAAACATCTAAGAAGCGCTAGGGAGACACATTGTACGACGGGTTGCCACCCAAAAGGCGTCTACTGAACAGAATATACTCAAACTATTGTTTTACACCGTGTTACACCAGTTTCTTTTACCCACTCGAGTCTGAACTACCGTCTATCCCGACGGATATGTAGAACAAGGTAGAAATACCGTTACATTTGGCGCCCGAACAGGGACTCGAGTGGGTGAGGGGGCGTCAACCGGTGTAGGACGTAGGGGATGGAATATCGGTCACGGTTTGCAAGAAGAATTGTCCGACAAACCGTAATGGAGGGAGATAGACCGACAGCGACCCCTGAGGAGGGGGAAACGGAGGGGGTATCGTTGCAGTGGGAGTCGACGACTGCAGACGCCCTCCTGCAGAATCGTAATAACCGGCGGACGATCGGGGGGCTCTCCAATATAGGGGGGAGTGAGGGGGAGAATAGCGAGGAGGGGGACGGTACGACACACCCCCCTCTCTCTGATGAGGTAACCCCGGTGGAGGCCGAGCCGGCACTGGCACAGGTATTAGCTGCCATCGGGGGTATACGAGAGGAGATGCGGACGCAGTTCGCGACGTGCGAGAAGAGGATGGAGGACTCGCAGGATCAGCTCCGGTCCCGAGTGACCGTTACCTTCCAGGGTCTAGAAGAGAGACTCGACCGGAGGTTCAAGAGGGCGGAAGACGCACAGCGAGAGACGAGCGCAGCCTTGCAGGAGCAAGCCGCAGAAGCAATCGTCACACGAGAGGATATCCGGAAGGGCATCCAGGAGGCTGTGGAGCGGATCCGACGTAATCAGGCCACCTTAGAGGAGCGAGGTGCAAGGATTGCGCAACTTGAGCAGCGTCCCCGAGCGATGGAAAGTAACCTTACGTTCGGGACGACCTTCGGGGATGGTGGGGGAGTTACACGTATCCAGACCGTGAAAAGAAAGATACCGGTCTTCCGAGCGGATGGGAAACAGCGACCCATGGCCTTCCTCCACGATTTGGAGGATTATTACGCAACAGCAGGGATGGAGTTGAGGTGCGTTCTGGCTGAGGCGCTCAAGGGCACCGCGGAGGACTGGTGGCACCTCATCAGGGAGGAGATTACCGACATGGGGTCGTTCAAAGAAGCATTCACGGGTCGATACTGGACGCGCGAGATGCAGCACAAGGTCCGGCGAAACCTCGAGTTCGGGTGCTACCGTGCACACGAGCAGAGTCGCACCAAGGCCGAGTACGCGGCTCTGATGATCGGGAATGCCAGGGATCTGGCCGAGAAGAAGACGGATGAGGAAATCATCCGATGCCTCGCCCGTCACTTCGACGAGGAGGTACGATCAGCGGTCCGTAGCAGACAGACGAGGACCGCGAGGGAGTTCCTGGAGCTCCTGGAGAACATCGACCTCGAGGGACCGTTGAACACCCAGAGGAGATCAAACGACCGTAACCGATCGGATTTTCCCCCCCGGGGAAGACAAGACTACCGTCCTCCAAGAAGGGAGGATCGATGGTCGGCGAATGATCGACGAGACGATGGCACAAGGAAGGAACGATCCCCTTGGACCGCTCCAGCGCCTCCCGGGGGACCGAGGGACGGTCAAGGACCATCCCGACCGCAGGAGCCTTCGGGAAACGCATAATCGTTGCGTCCGGAGTTTCAGGGGAGAAGAGCAAAGGACGGAGGGGTGACGCAACGGAAGGCGTGAAGGAAGCAGGCGGAAAGACGATGGCAATGGAGAGAGGGGCACCCGAAGGGCAGCCGAAGGGGCGGAGAGCGCCGGAGAAGACGAAGAAAGGTGGTGAAGGAAGGAAGGAGAACGAGAAGAAGAGAAACGGAAAGAAGAGGAACGAAGAAAAGAAGAACGAAGAAAAGAAGAGCGAAGAAAAGAAGAATGAAGAGAAGAAGAGCGAAGAGAGGAAGAGCGAAGAAGGGGAGGACAAGGAGAAGGAGAAGAAGAGTGAGGAGAAGGAAATCGCACGGACGGAGGGCTGGAACCGTACCGGGGAGCCGCGGGAAAAACGGATTAGCACCATCTTCGAAGATCCACGGGAATTCCTGCACGAGGAAAAGGGGCGTGAGGGAGGAAGGTGGTACGGAGGGCAGTATCCGAGATGCCCGAAGATCGCGGTGCAACATTCGGGGGTACACACCACCGCGTTGGTCGATAGCGGCAGCGAGGTGAGTTGTATATCCGAGGAGCTGTACCAACAACAGCTCTCCCAGTTCCAGGAACAGCCGGTGCTACCGGTGACCTGCACCAAGGTTGTGGGTGCATTCGGGGGAGAGATGGGCAGGGTCCGGCAACAACTCATGGTCGAGGTACGGGTACAGGACACAAAAGGTGGAGTACCGATGCTCGTCATACCGAAGTTGCTCCGACCAGCACTCATCGGCATCGACGGGATGCTGAGCCTAGGGATCTCGGTAGATTCCGTGAAGGGTGAGGTCACTGTGCAAGGGGTGACGATAGCGGTCCTAGTGGACGGGGAATGGAGAAGGGGAGGAAAACCGATGGAGACACAGGAGCCACGAGCGTTGACATGCAGCACGATGGTGCAGCAGGGAGCGGTGGAGACGAACTGGCGGTTAACGGAGGAAGAGTTCGACCGGAAGATGCAGGAGGAGAAGGGGGCAGACGACGGGACCATCCAGGTATTCAAGAGGATCGTCCTCGAGCACCGTGGGGTGTTCGACAAGAGGCCGGGAAGGGTCTCTGCATACGTACACCGCCTCTGCCTGAGGGATGCACACCCATACTTTCATCGGGCGTATCCGGTTCCCCTGGCACGACGAGGGAAGGTGGAGGAAGAAATACAACGGATGATGGAGTACGGCGTCATCCAGAAGTCGCAGAGCATCTACATCAACCCACTGATGCCGGTGATCAAGGGGGACGGGAGCGTCCGGCTGTGTCTCGACGCGAGAGAATTAAATAATTATCTCGTAAGCGATTACAACAACGCGCCACCCATCGAGGAGATCTTCCAGAGGTGTGGAGGAAAGACGGTACTATCTACCCTTGATCTCACTAGCAGTTTCTGGCAAATCCCGCTGCACCCCGATTCCCGGAAGTACACGGCGTTCCAGAACAACGGGAAGTGCTACGAATTTACCGTGACACCGTTTGGCCTAAAAACCAGCACAGCGGCACTCATTCGGGCACTCGATATCGTCCTGGAGGGACTGGATTTCGTCATCAACTTCGTCGATGATTTACTGGTTCTTTCCGAGAGGGTGGAGGAGCACCTACGACACCTGAAAACCCTATTTCAGCGGTTCGAGCAACACGGGATGACGCTGAAATTCAAGAAATCGCATTTTTTCAGGGAAAAAGTGGTATTCCTCGGGCACATTCTCACAACGGAGGGCCTCCAGCCGGATCCAGAAAAGATCAAGGCCATCCAGGAATACGCGGCACCGAGGAACATCCGACAGCTCAGGGGATTTCTGGGGTTGGTGAATTTTTATACGAAATTCACCAACCGACACGCACACGAGACGGCACCGTTGTTGGAGCTGCTGAGGAAGGGAGTACGATGGAAATGGGGCCCGGAGGAAGCAGAACAGTTCGAAAAAGTGAAAAAGCTGTTCTGTGACGCGATCATCCTACGGTATCCCGATCCCGAAAAACCGTACCATTTAACCACGGACGCCAGCGGCTACGCACTCGGTGCTATCTTGTCGCAGGTCGACGAGAGAGGGGAGAAGGAAGTGATCGCGTTCGCCAGTCGCACACTCAAGGGCGCGGAGCTTGGGTACATGACCACCGAAAAAGAGCTATTAGCTATCGTGTGGGCCCTAAACAAATTCAGGACCTATCTCGCCGGAGCAGCTATCGAAATCGCGACGGACCACAAGGCATTGACGTTTCTCCGTACGTGTCGATTTTCATCCGAGAGACTCATGCGGTGGGCCTTAGCGATACAGGATTACGATCTACGCATCGATCATATCGAAGGGAAGAAGAATGTGGTCGCAGACGCCTTGAGCCGGCCAATGGAGGAAGGAGGGAGCATCGGTGGAACACCCAAGGACACGGTGGTTATCGCTGCTGCGTTAGCAAAACAACCATCCTCGGGGTTGGTAAAGAAAATGAGCGATCTCGGGGCGGTGCAGCGAGGACAGGAGGACCTTCGGATGATCATGGAGCAGCTCGAGAAGGGGGAGAAGCTGCAGCGACATCGACTGCAGGATGGGATCCTGCAACGGAAATCACGGACGAAGACATGGAAGGTGGCACTGCCGGGAGCGATGGTCGAGCAGCTGGTGCGAGAATGTCACGAGATGTATGGACATCTCGGAACAAGGAAGTGTTTCCGGATGCTGGACGAGGATTTTGCGATACCACATCTGGCACGTAGGGTCCGTAAAATCCTCGCCACGTGTGACGACTGCCAGCGGAATAAGGTGGCGACGCAAACGAGCTACGCGGCGACTCAAAATATTCTCCCGGAGGGGCCCGGGGATCTTGTATCGATCGATTTCTACGGGCCGTTACCGACGTCTATCGGCGGTGTCAAACACATCCTAGTGACCATCGACGCCTTCACGAAGTACGTGGTATTATTTCCAATGAGGAAAGCCAATACCGCCACGGTCGTGAAAAGGTTCTTCGACAGTTATATCCCCGCCTTCGGTAAGCCGAAGCGTATCCAGTTCGACCACGGGACTCAGTTCACATCGAAAACATGGTTGAAGAAACTGGAAGATACCGGTATCCAGGCGGTGTACTCGTCAATCCGCCATCCTCAGGGAAACATCGTCGAGCGGGTGAATCGAGAATTAGGTCGATTTTTCCGAACATTCCTAAAGGAGAACCACGGAGGATGGTTTAAATGGGTGCAAGTAGTACAAGACTGTATTAACGAGACGCACCATGAGACAACCGAATATCCACCGGCGGAACTACAATCGGGAAAAAAGGTAGTCCGACTATGGAACCAATGGCTCGGGATACCCGCAAGCGAAGAAGAAGACCCGATAACATACGAAGCGAAGCTCGATATCGTACGGGAAAGGATGGCACGGAAAGGGCGAATAAGAGCGGAGCGGCGCGACAAAGGAAGGCGATTCGTCGGATACGAGGAAGGCGAGCTCGTGTTGGTCAAAGCATTAAACGTCTCCGACCCATCGAAGCAAATCACGTCGAAATTCCTGCCGTTGCGGGAAGGTCCATACCGCATAAAAAAGCTCGTAGGACTGGCCACATATTTACTCGAGGATCCGGCAACGGGTAAGATACGGGGAAAATTCCATGCGAACCTGTTGAGCCATTACCGATCCACGTTAGACGACGAAGAAGCGGAGCCTGGTACGGAAGGAGGAGATGGTCGACGCGAGGGCCCAGTGATCTAATCGATCGATTGATAATTACCACACCATCGGTAACACAACGATGAGCAAATCACCGGCGTGCGGGAGCAATGGATCGCATAGAGGGCAGGGCAGGGCTGACCGGGAGATACCGGACGGGGGAAAAAGACCGCGAGGGCCCATGCGCAAAATTTCAAAACGACCGAACCGCAGTAGAAAAATCCTACGGTACCCAAAAAGATGGGAAAAAGCATGACGGACCAAAACAAGGGGGTGGCGGTGGATCTGAGGCAGCCATGGAAACTGAGGGGGCTGGAGATCCCTGAAAAACGGCGACCGCGCGGAGTCAAAAAGACGCGATGGGGTGTAAAATATCCCCGGGATCTCAACGGTATTATCGTCTTAACGGACGATAATATTAAGGTCTGGTGCCCGGGGGGGAGCGGGGACAAACGAACAGACCCGAGGATCGTCAGTTAACTGCCAACCAGTGCGAAGTAATAACGCGTCAACAGTGGCAATCACACCGGAAAATCGTTCCTCAAAAATCGGAAAAAAAAAAAAAAACCAAATATACCGCATTCGTCAAAAACTCGACAAAACATTCGTCAAGAACTCGACGAGAGAAGAAAAAAAAAAGGAGAAAAAAGAAGAAAAACAAAGCATCCGTCAAAAACTCGACAAAACATTCGTCAAGAACTCGACGAAAGAAAAAAAAAATATGTTCCGGAATCGTCCCGTAGCTAATCTCGCGGGGGATTACAAAGGTGTGCGGGTGGTGGCCGTATCATCCCCCAACCGCGTCTACGTGCAGCTGGGAGACCCCAACGGGACACGGAACGGCATCTGGAACCGGCTACAGACGGTACCGGAAGACGGAGCACCGGCGGAGGAGCAGTGGAGGGCGGTGGAACGTCCAGATATCGTACCAGGGGTTTCGGTCATGTGGAGGGTGGACCCACGGACAGGGTTCCGGGCAATAGTGACGGGTGCGCCGGACGAGGAAGGACGGACGGCGGTCTGGCTGGGGGACTGGGGGGTCGCAGCAACGGCGGCGGTGGGGGAGTTGCGTTGGCCAGCTCACTGGAGCTACGCCATCCCCTTCGTCGCCATCGGAATCGGCCTCTACCAGGCCACCCCCACGGACGGTGAATACACGGTCGAGCAGGTCAACCTCGTTCGGCGCGTGTTAACCTCCACCCCATGGTGGATGACCGTCATGCCTGCCCCGACACACGCGGAAGCCCGGTACGCCGTTCTCTGGGTGGTGAACGGAGACGGCAGCACGTCTACGGCACTCGAAGCCTTCGTCGAGGCGGGGTGCGTGCAACGAGGGGAAAACCCCCCCCGTTTCGATTGGGGGCCAGACGGGCCGGGAATGATCGACCGGCACTGGTGCGAGGGGTGCGAGGGGCACCCGGAGAACGATCCTGACAACGACAACAACGACGACGACGACAACGAAGAAGAGTGGATGGAGTGGGAGGACGGGCGCTTCTCCAGCGACACCTCCAGCGGGGTAGGAACAAGTATCGAGGGGGGAAGCGAGGACGAAGTCGACGAGGAGCGATGAGATGCAGGAAAGATTGTAGAAAAAAAAAAAAAAGAAAAATTTGTGAACCGTAGCGAGACGACGGATGGAAAAAAAAAAAAAGAATAATCAAAATAAACGATTACATCCGACCGTCGAAATAAATCAAGAAAAATAAAAATGCCGCGTCCTGTTATTGATAAATAAGAGAAGCTCCGAGAAACCCGTCCAATGTTAAATAGTAAAATTTTCGTTTGTTCCAAACAAAAATTGAGGGGGCAATGTAACGGTACCGACGCCGTTACACCTCCCGTAGCTACAATAACATAACAAACCTAGGGCAGTTAGGCTTCAAAAAGAATACCGCGTCTTAGCTACAATAACATAACAAACCTAGGGCAGTTAGGCTTCAAAAAGAACGAGCGAGGGAAACCGACTGGACCGGAGCGAGTGGGGGTTCGCGAAAGAACGAATCACGGGCGAGCAAGAGCCCGTGATTCAGTATAAAAAGAGCCGATCGAGCGAAGAAAAGGCACTCTGTTTTAGGGAGCACCAGCCGCCAACCAAAGGATCGACCAGGACAACCAGGGAAGGACGAGGAGGCCCGAAGGAAAAGCCCGGGCGAGCCGAACGAGAAGCCGAAGTATCAGGGCCTCAGGAGACCGAAGGAGCCTTCCTTCGATCAACGGAAGAGCTCTCGGCGGCAGGGTGGGGACAGCGGACCGCGACGGGTGTCCAGCCACCGCCCTAGACCCCTCTCCACGGTCCAGCAGCCGCGTCGCGTCAGGCGAGGCCCTCGAGCGCCGGGGCTCGGGCCAGCCGTAGCTGTATCGCGGGTCGTCTTACGACAGGCGCTCGGCGAAACTGTATCGCGGGTCGTCATACCACAGGCGCGCGGCGTAACCGTATCGCTATTTAAACATCTAAGAAGCGCTAGGGAGACACATTGTACGACGGGTTGCCACCCAAAGGGCGTCTACTGAACAGAATATACTCAAACTATTGTTTTACACCGTGTTACACCAGTTTCTTTTACTCACTCGAGTCTGAACTACCGTCTATCCCGACGGATATGTAGAACAAGGTAGAAATACCGTTACACTACACATATAATTATCAATAAAAGAGTTGAATAATTAATTGTTAATTGAATAAGAAACTTTTCAGGAGGCAATGGGAATTTTTCGAATCATTATTTATTGATTCCTCATCAAATAGAATTCGAGTATCGGAAAAAAATCAGAAGTATTAAATGCAAGCAATAAGCAAATGACAATAGTCAATTAAACAATTGATTAATTATTTTTACACCATACAATTTTATATTCGTCAATAAAGGATTTCCCACCTATTGCTTTACTTCGTGTTTAAACTGCTGGAATTCAATTCAAACACCAACGAAAATATTTTCTCACTTACACAATATATTAAATAAATAAAAATAAAAAATTCCCAATTTAAAAATCCGTTGCCACAAATTTAAAAGTATTTTAATATTTTTTTCGGAAAGCTGAGAAAATCTTATCGGAGATACGTATTTTCCGAGTTGAGATCTCTATAACTTTTCTTTGAATCAAATTTAATTATTTTTCATTGCTTCTTTTTGATCAACTCAAAGAAAACCTACGGAGATCCTAACTTGAACATTACATAGTTTCTATGGAATTGTCTCAGCTTTACGAAAAAAATTTGTTTAAAAGTTTTTATTGTACACACACAAAAATTTTACAACATTTCAATTAATTTCATACCACATTAAATTATGTTGATTAATTTTTTTTCTAATTGCTTTTTTTTTGAATGAGAAAGAGAATGGCTAAAATAACGTATTGCAAAAATAATATGAGAGGTGAAAAGAGCCAGAGGAGGATACTTTGTAGAAGCGAAAATTTAGACCATATTTATTTTAAATGTAAAATGTATTAGTTCGGAAAAATTGAATATTCTTATAATAAATACAGTATCCATCAAATACATGCGCTTGTTTTTTTCTTGAATTTAATCATTCTGATTTTTCCCGACAATCGAATTTTATTTGATGAGGGATGAATAAATAATAATTCGAAAAATTCCCGTTGCCTCTTGAAAAGTTTCTCATTCAATTAACAATTCATTATTCAACACTTATATTGGTAATGATATGTGTAGTCTAGCGCTCATAATATTTGCGAGATAATTCAGTGGGTATGCGGAAAATAAATAAAAAATAACAACTTTGAGTAGAGTAACAGGATCCCACGCAACCCCCTATTTGCCATTCGGCCCTGGTGACAAACGCGACGCGCGAGCCGAGGCTCTTGAATCGCCATGAACCGTCCGACGAACTGTCCTCATGTGGATTCAGCACGCTCATAGAAATAATTTCATATCTTGGGAACCCCTTAAGATTTTTCAATTTTTTCTGGAGGAATCGACAGCAAATATCTCAAAGGTTCTTTTTGGGAAGTGACGATTTTTAAAAAAAAATTTCCTAGCTCCTGCCGAGAGTCAAAGTGGACGTTTGAATTTCTGTAAAAATCGGAATCATTTTTTTGTCTCCGTCCCGTGATAATTCGAAATTCAGCAATTAAAATTCACGCGACCAGGACTCATCTAACGCAGAATTTAATAAGCTTTCCAACGGTTTTCGTAAAAAATCCGTCGCTTTATTTTTTACGGAGCTACCGTCTTTCAAAGTCGCGACTGGTTTTTCATAGAGCGCGCGGTAAGTGGTCTGATACTTTCTGGCGGTAATGTAGTCGAAAGATAATTATAAATATAGTTTTTCAATCCCTCGGTAGACATCTGCGTCGAGTCAAAAGTTTATATGCGCACTGCAGCGTCAACTCGTTGAAAACTTCTACGTTTGTAGAGATTAGTTAGCGCAACTTGACATTTTGTTTCAATGGAAAGAATTTAAGCTACCGCAAGTATTTTTCATAAAATTAAAGAAAGTTTTATTTCCTTCAAGTGTAGCGTAGAGTCTAGAGTCTATAAATTGCGCTGCGCTGCGCTGAGAAATTTGTAAACTTTTTCTTTGCTGAGAAATTTTTCAGCTTTTTCTTCTCTGAGAAATTTTACAGCTTGCTGCGGCTGAAAAACTGAAAAATTACTCAGCGAAGAAAAAGCTGAAGAACTTCTCAGCGCAGCGCAGTCCAGTAAATAGAGCTCTCTAGCCTCTACGCTACATTTTTGAATGAAATAAAAATTTCTCTGCTGAGTAATTTTCCAGGTTTTTACTATGCTGAAAAGTTTCTTAGCATAGCTTAAACATTGCGTTTCGATGGACTAACTTAAGCTGCGCGGAGGAATTTCTCTAGGCATACAATTTTACAGAGTTGATGCCGCAGCCTGCATATGAATTCTAGACTCTATGCTAGGTTTTGAATAGGAATCAAACTAATAAAGAAATAAAACTAGAATAGAAAAAAATAGAATGACAATGAAGTGTTCAACCTAGAAAACAGCTGAGAAATTTCTCAGCTTAGAAAAAAGCTGAAAAACTTCTCAGCCGAGACCAAAGCTAAGAAATTTACAGAGGTTACGCAGCATTCTGTACATGGACTCCAGACTCTATGCTACATTTATAAATGAAATCAAAATTTCTTTAATTTTATAAAATGTACTTGGCGTACCTCAAATTTTTTCATTCATATACGATGTCAAGCTACGCTGACTAATCTCTACGGACGAAAAAGTTCACAAAGAGTTGATGCAGTAATCAGCGTATGAACCTTCGACTCTACCACGATCTTTAGACTACATAGAAACAAATTTTATTACAAAAAAGAAATGACTGTACAAATAGATCAGAAATTTTTGGATGAATATCTTTATTTTATTCCGTAACGTCTATATTTTTTGTATGCTATACGTGTAATTCTTCTTTTTACGAGGTACGTTTTGTATGAACAAAAGAAATCGAATCTATCGAATGGTTATCTAAAAAACATTATCTACGTAATGAAATTAAATGAAGATTTAGATTGTACAAATACTGGTCCATTGACTCGTTCATTTTTTCGAATAAAATTTACTTCCATATAGTCTAAAAATTATGACGTGCATAATGTTCTAGTCTCATCGTAGACATCTGCATAGGAGTTTAGAATTTAAATGTAGATCGCCGTGTTCGTAGATCAAGTTTTTTTTTTATTACAGATACCTACGAGAAAGCTCTCGAGCGACGTGTTTTTTTACGCAGGACATGGTCCTCAGATTTACCGCTAAAAAAATAGAAGGAAAACTATTGCTGAAAGCAACCAATTTCGAACATTGCATGATAAGTATGTTTTTCAAGCTTTTCAAAATATTTTTTGCTGTGTTTTTATAATAGACTATACATAGATATTACAATTTTTTGATTTATTTACAGCTTCACTTACGAATTTCCACACGCAGCAGGACGGGACGCCTATCAACGCGGATGCTGTATTAAAAGCTGCAAGCCATCTCAAACGCAAAGGATTAGGATGGACGGAAAGGACGCCAACTAGCCCAAAAAACGGCAGCCCCGTTGTAGTGTTTCATTTTTTATGTTTATGTTATTTTTTTTCTCGATATTCTATTTTATTTAAAATATACGTTATTTATTTTTATAATAAATTTAATATGTGATAATTTCATTTTTGACATTTTATTTCAACCTGCATTTACCCGTATTTCTTCCAAGATTCCTCAATGGATCCATGAGGAATCTGTCTAGAGTCATTAAAGGATCCGGTTCTGGATCCCCAATGGAATCTGGTTCTGGATCCCCAATGGAATCCAGTTTATTGATCTTACATTTAGTCCTCGAATCTGATCCGATATCGGAACGGATCCCGATCGGGAGCCCGGGATCCATGTCAGAATCCAGCTGTATCCCTACCGAAATTTCTGCACGGGTCTTCGTGTACTATCCGCGTAATCTGCGATCCTCGTGTCATAATCTCGTACCAAGTCGTGAATGCGTGTTGTAAATGCGTAATGTTCATGTGTTGCACTTTGTATCAATCGATCCATCAAATTTCATTGTGTAAATCGGAGCGGTCTATGCTACTAGTGTGGCAAGCGTTCAGGTTCTATCAACGGGTGCTTGCGAAAACGTTGTAACGCCATTCTACTCTTGCTTTTAACAGGGACTTGCTCATCTCCCTAAAAAGGTCTCAAAGATTAATCGATCAAGCATAACCTAATAAAAATAAAATGAGGTTATCAGAGAAATAATGAACTACTTATTGCGAAAATATACGTACCCGTGATACATTTATTTCAAGTCGTTCAGAGGTCGTTTCAAGCCAAAAATAAAATAACAAACAAAAAATAAGAAATTTATTACAATTGGCGCCCAACGTGGGGCAAGAGTAGCTTATTGTGTCTTGAATGTTCCTCGCGTTATTGACGCATACGGTTGCTAGAATATTTATGCAAGTTTGAAACGAGAACATATATTAGAGATATTCCTCGTTACAAATTTACACTTTCAATTGGGAGAATATAATCAGATATTTCTTCGCTTAAAGTTCGTATACCTTTTTACGGGAAGTAAAATACATAAAAGATTTCTCGATTGACTCTTGGGTTTTGTACGTGTGGAGTGGAATATTTTGCGCGTGTGAAATAGTCGAAAAAATTTACCAACATGTCGATTAACCCGAACAATGTTATCCAAACAGAGGGAGTAGCGGTGAACAATGTCGATGACCGTATGCGAGTTGAGCGTGAACGGAGCGCAAGACAGAGAATGGAGTGGGATGCGCTCAGGCTTCGGATGATTGGGGAGCTCAGCGAATTGCGTGGCGTACAGCAACGTCAGGAGCAGGAAATTCTTCGTTTAAGAGATGAAAATCAGCAGCTCCGCAATCAATCGACTACGAGCGAAGAAGGCAACAGAAACTCAGGTATGCTAAACGGGCTAGTACGCGGAATTAATTCCATGAGCATAAACGTCAAACCACCGCGATTCGGGAACGATATCCCTGCCAATCCCCATGCGTTTCTGGAGCCGGTTGATAGATATTTCCTTATAAAGAAAGTTCAGGATGACAGCAAGTTACTCGTGTTGGAGACGCTCCTTGATGGGCGTGCTCGCGATTGGTATAGGGCACAATCCATTTCACATTCTGATTTTGAAGCTTTTCGTCGTTCGTTTATCGAAGAATTCTATTCGGTTCTAACCCAAGTGCGTTTAAAGGCACAGTGGTCCTCGCGTCGTTACAACTCGTCCGATGTGTTATGCAATCTTACTTCCTGAAGCAAGTCAGCGCGGCGCAATATTTCTTACCGACGCTTGATCAATACGAAATTAACTACACGGTGGTTCAAAAGCTCCCTCCACGTGCGCGCGACGCGTTAGTTACAGTTGATCATGCTGATACGAACGTGGTAGCGCGAGCTTTAGCTCAACTCGATACCTCGTATGATGAGCACCGCGGTCGGGATATTCACCGCAATACACCAAATATAACTTCGTCTCCTAATCATTCATTGAATAGTTCGGGAGGTAGTAACAATTCTCGATATTACAGCTCTTCGCCGAGCCATACTAGTTCTAGTGGTGCTCCGTCGCCTCCTCCGCCAAACCCAGCTGTTTATCGTGCTCGTGCACTAGATGTTAATCTAGCCCCGTGGTATCCGATACCGGATTTGTCAGTACCTCCTCCGACTGTAGGAAATGGGGGATACTTCGCTACGCCGTTTGCTCAGGAAAATCACTCCGATGGGTATGATGTCAATCGTTTAAACTAAAGTGCGGTGTCATGGACGGATCCTACATGCACCGTTCCCCTTTTGACCTATTCGAGGATCTCGCGTCGTCTATTACCCAGAAGAAAAGTAATGGTGAATCGGAAGAAATTACTAACGGGTCCACTTGTCCACATATGATTTTGTTCATTTGGAGAATTCCCATTTCTACGCTCATTGACACTGGAAGTCAAGTGACGTGTATTTCAGAGCAATTTCGAGATTATTAAAATAAAATAAAAAAGTTAGTGGAACTACCCATCTCTAACATGGTTGTGCTTACTGCAATTGGTGGGAAGCCAACACTAGTGCGGAAGCAAGTGGGTTTGGAAATTATGGTGGGCAAATTGTCCGTCGCATCGGTTTTTTTGGTAATTCCGCATTTGTCAAGTAGTATGATCATCGGTAGCGATTGGTTATTACGTAACCGGGCTATTATCGATTATTCACAACAAACCGTTGTCGTTAACGGTCAACCTATTCTATCTGATTTGTTATCATTCGGAAAATCACCATCAGAACGCGTCCGCGTTTCGGCTAAGGACGATTTTACATTTATTCAAATCTTAAAAACTTCCCCCGCCGATGTAATATCAAACGGGATTGATACTTGTAGCGATACACTCGTAATAAACGCGAAGAAAGATGAAATTTTCGCTCGTAAACTCGATAGTCCGATAAAGTTGCCAAATACAGTTTTTAGTACATCTGATCAAATCGAAAACAGTCATGTTCGTCCGCAAATGGGGGATACGCTTCCGGGCGATAAATCGACGTTTAGCCTTGGCGCTAAAACATCCTGTAGCACTATCACATCTTGTGATCCGGCTGTCGTGGTACCACCCCACCAAATAAATAACGTATCCGAAAATTCTGTAATTTTGGAAACGACGTCGACCGATTCAGTAGTGAAGAAGGGTGTCGAAAACTCGAATGAAGATCTCAAAAATTTGTTTATTATTCACGAAAACGACGTAGCTAGGCCCGTCGAGTGTTGTCCCATTGCATTGGCATTGTTGAGGCGCGTTACTCATGCCATCTCTATACTGAAGATGAAGAAGAACGTTATCGGGAAGATGTTCGTTCTGTCGTAACAACGATGATCGAATATAGTCGAGAACAGCGGGAAATGGTTGAACGGTTGTTGTTCAAATATCGAAAATTATTCTCATATAAAAACGTAGGTGCTGGCTCATATAAGCATCAAATTCGTTTGAAAGATTCGAAAGTCGTCGTCAGGCGATCGTATCCGGTTCCATTCGGATTAAGGGCCGCGGTCGGCAAAGAAATTGAGGAGATGCTAGCAACCGGCATTATCGAGAGGTCAACGAGCCAATTTTGTAATCCACTCCAGATTGTCGAAAAGAAAGATGGTCGGATTCGCGTTTGTTTAGATGCTCGCTTTATTACCGACGCGATCGAATCCGATAATGAATCACCACCAGTAATGGGAGAAATCCTACAAAAATAGAACGGAACGAAATGCATGTCCACCACAGATTTAGCCTATGGGTATTGGCAAATTCCGTTGGCGGTCAGTTCCAGGCCGTATACTGCTTTCGTGTACGGCTCTCACCTTTATCAATTTTGTCGGATTCCGTTCGGGTTAAAAACAGCCGGTAGCGGATTCATACGTGCTTTAAATTTGGCTCTGGGGAACGAATTTGATTCGTTTCTAACGTGGTATATCGATGACTTATTAATTACGTCGGCTTCGTTCTCGGAGCATCTGCATCATATCGACTCTATTTTTCGCGTGCTTGAACTGAGCAACTTCACGTTGCGCTTCGATAAAACATTTTTCTTTCGCCAGGAAGTTACATTTTTGGGTTTCATCCTATCAACCGATGGTATTCGACCGAAACCTGACAAACTGTCAGTTATTCGCGATTTCGCCGAGCCGAAGAATCGGAAGGAATTACAACAGATGATCGGAGTATGTACATATTATCGGCAATTCAGCGTTCGTCACGCCAACCTCATTCATCCTTTTCGCCCTTTGCTTAAGAGTCAGAACAGTTGGATATGGACGGAAGGCCATAGTCGTGCATTTAAAGAACTAAAAAATTTCTTCGCTAATTGTATCGAATTACACCACTTCCTACCGAATGCACCTTTCAAGATTCAGACCGATGCATCTGATCGAGGTATTAGTGGAATTCTTTATCAGACCGATGAGGAGGGTCAACATCGTGTTATTTCCATGGTAAGCAGGTGTTTAAATGCAGAAACCAATTACAATACAACCGAAACGAGCTTTTGGCAATTGTTTATACTATCGCTAAATGTCGCATTTATCTAGCGCGTCGTTTATTTTACGTGATAACCGACCATCAAGCCCTTACATTCCTCAACACCACGCCATTTCATACTGCGCGTTTGGCACGCTGGAGTATTTACCTTCAACAGTACGATATAGTGGTCGAGCATTGTACGGGACGTGAGAACGTTGCCGCAGATTTCTTTAGCCGCAATCCCCGCGGAAAATTCGAACCGGTGCATAATGCTCATCGTCTCGTCGTCGCCGCGTTTACGCGTCATCTCGTCCTATCGCTGGAAAAGTAAATTCGAACACTCCCTTGCTACGCAAAACTTATGTCCCAGTACGATGATTTACCCTGCGACCTTCGTCGAGACCTGCGGTCCATAGGTGACATACAAAGGGCCGACGACGATCTCATGGAAATAATTGATACACTTGTGAATCGGGGCAGTTAGCTCCATATTACGAAATACACCGAGGCGTCCTGTTCAAATCGGATCGTGAAAGTGCACGATGGCAAGTAGTTGTGCATCTCGTATTAGTTCAACGGTTGATAAAATTCGCCCATGAAAAACTCGGTCACCCGGGAGTATCGAAAACTCTTTTGTATCTCCGTCTACATTTTGTCTGGAATAAAATGTCTGATGCCGTTAAACAATATATCAAGTGCTGCGACCTTTGTCAACGGGTTAAGATTAGCAATCAGTCTATGCAGGGAGAATTTCAACTCGTTCCGTCAACTAAGCCTTCGGATCTCGTTACCGTCGATTTTTACGGTCCGTTACATCGTTCTATCGCAGGAGTCGAATACTTATTCGTCGTGCTCGATGCACATTCAAAGTACGTAAAGCTTTACCCAATTAAAAAGGCCACTACTCGCGTCGCTCTAACGAAAATCATTACCGAATACATACCCGGGATAGGGAAACCCGTAAGAATTCTGTCGGATAACGGAACGCAATTCACGTCGCCGTTGTGGAAATCGCGTTTGCGTGAAGTAGGAATACAGACGACCTTCTCTTCCATTCGCATCCGCAAAGCAACCCTGCTGAGCGGGTAATGAGCGAGTTAGGGCGCCTCTTCCGGACTCTTTGCTTGGAAGTTCACACGAAATGAGCGAAATGCATTCCCCATATCGAAAAGGTATTAAATGTCACCGTGCACACCAGCACAGGCTTCGCACCACGCGAGTTACATTTCGGAAAACCAAGAACCGAAAAGCTCGACGATCTATTACCGTTTCCCTCGATTATAGATAAGAGCCACGAAAAAAAATCGCGTTAGCTGGCGAAAGAATCAAACTATTTCGAATATAGAAAACATAATCAGCGAAAAATCTCGCGAGTCGATTTATCCGTAGGAGATTTAGACCTTCTCAGGGTGCCGATGCCTTCAAACGCGGCAAAGTTACTTCAAAATTCTTTCACCTGTTCCAGGGACCCTACCGGATTGGCAAGGTAATCGGTGAAAATGCTTTCCTTTTAGTCGATCCAGATGATAATAATATTTAAAAAAACGTTTACAATCGATGCAGTCTGAGAAAATATTACAGCCCCGTTTAACATATTGTTACTGATGCCTTTTTCTTTTTAACCTCCGTATAAATGTAAAGTATTATGAATGTAATTCGATCCGCGAAATCACGTACTCTACGCTATTATCGCCTATCTAATTAGGGGGATAATGTAATACCGAGTACCCCCCACGCCACACGCGATACGCGGCGGGCTCTCTTACTACTTTTATCGCGCGATCCGAGGGCCCGCGCGAGGCCCCGTGCGGTCTGCCATCTCACCGACTTATCATATCCCGCGCTCATGAGCCACGGGAGCACGGCCTGCTCTGCCCAGTCGCTCCAGATCGATTAAACGAATAGCAAGTGCTCAGAAGCAGGGCAATTATACGTCGGTATCTCGGCGAACGTTTGAACACTTTATATCCGCGAATAACACGTGCATCAGAGTGCAAAATATAGAATAATTATTCGGAGTGTAAGCACCAATCGTCAGTGGATTCAACAGGTACCGTATTTTCCGTAAACGAAACATATTCATGCTTCTTGCGGTATAAACTTACACGTGGCATGGGGCACCTCAACAGGGCGGCTGGGCCTCCTAGAGGGAGCATCATTTCTTCCTCCTAGAGGGAGCATAATTTCAGCCTCTTATGGGAAGCATCATTTCGGTCCTTACGTGAGATCGTTATCGGATTTCTCGTGCTGGAGCACGATCGAAGATCGATACGCAACCGTCCGCGTGGACTTGAACACCACCGGCGGTTCACCCGGATATTTCCGACTATCGTCGACGCATCTTCATCGCGGATGCCTGGAGCATCTCCGCACTTTCTTCTCTATCTCGGCGATCTCGAAAGATAAGTTTTCACGTGTATAAATTTGTGATGCTCATATAAACGTATTTTCACGTCTCGCAGCGCTGTTTGGCGCGACGTGTGTCGAGTTGTGGTGTATTTCGATATCCGCAATTCCGGATCGGAAGAATCGATATATTTGCGAATTGTTGTAACCGATTGAGATTTCGAGGTTAACTGTGCGGCTCGCGTTCGAAGTCCGCATGGCACCTGTCATTCTCGTGTAAACCGTCGTTCTCATATGATGAACTCGCGTATTCTCGTATAACCTGTCATTCTCGTGTGATAATTTTCTATAATCTCGTGTATTTGCGTATACTTTCCGCGTATGTCATTCTCGCGCAATAATTTCGTATAATCTCGTGTATTTGCGTATACTTTTCGCGTATGTTATTCTCGTGCAATAATTTCGTATAATCTCGTGTATTGGCGTATACTCTTCGCGTATGTCATTGTCGTGCACTAATTTCGTATAATTTCGTGTATCTTCGAGTACTATCCGCGTAATCTGCGATCCTCGTGTCATAATCTCGTACCAAGTCGTGAATGCGTGTTGTAAATGCGTAATGTTCATGTGTTGCACTTTGTATCAATCGATCCATCAAATTTCATTGTGTAAATCGGAGCGGTCTATGCTACTAGTGTGGCAAGCGCTCAGGTTCTATCAACGGGTGCTTGCAAAAACGTTGTAACGCCATTCTACTCTTGCTTTTAACAGGGACTTGCTCATCTCCCTAAAAAGGTCTCAAAGATTAATCGATCAAGCATAACCTAATAAAAATAAAATGAGGTTATCAGAGAAATAATGAACTACTTATTGCGAAAATATACGTACCCGTGATACATTTATTTCAAGTTGTTCAGAGATCGTTTTTAAGCCAAAAATGAAATAACAAACAAAAAATAAGAAATTTATTACAATGGAGACAATTGCACTTGCCGCAATTAACAGCGCTTCTACCGTCGAAATGGTAACCCTTGCGAACACTTCATTCATCGAAGAATATCAATCATACGTATTAACCTACAGTGAAAAGATGAAATTCACTATAATGATAGATCTTAAGAGTATTCACAAAGCTTACGCGGAAATCAAACGACAGGTAGATCAGTATAAAACATTGCCCAACCAGCCTGAAGATACGGCAAATTCCATCAATCAAAAATTCGAGAAATTGAGAAATCAAGTTAGGATCATGACAACATTGAGTGTCGAGATTACGCCGATCGATGCCTCTAACAAAAACTCGCCTACCAGAGAAATAGAAAAATTCCAAGATGCAAAACCATACCAAACATGGGGACCAATCGCACCCTCTTACAGTGGATACGTTTGCTTACACACCGATGAGATTATACTGTTCATTCAAACAAAGTTCTTACGACTCAATAATATCAAAAACACACCAGAAAACCGTAAAAAAGTAATATCCACACTCCAAAGTCTAGAAAAAATTAAAAAATATGTCACGAAAACAGGAAATCTGAACCTTGTTTAGCTTCGCATCATAACAACTCGAAAAAGCCAAAAAAGAGGACTGTGTAACTTCTGTGGAAAAATCCAAAAATTCCTCTACGGAATGCCTGCTAACGAAGACATAGAACGAATTGACAGTAATATTCAAAACGTAACGGACTCAGTAAATATTATAAAAATTTCAATTCAGAAACAGTTCGCGGCCATTCGAAAACTCGCAACCGAAATAGGAAATTCTATTGCAGATCTGGAGCGAGCACAACTTCGACAAAGCTATGCCTTTTCACTTATGTCATGCATCGATATTTTGCTCTTCGATGTTAACAACATAATTTTGGCCATAGAAACAAAAGCAGTGTTGCCCCAATTGGTAGAGCCAAGCACCGTTCTGAGAATGATCGATCGAGTGACTGAGCGAGTCAAAATATAACCATGTGTTTAACTATTTCAACGACACCAGAGCCCAACATTTCATAGATATTGCAGATAAGATTATACTACTGAGAAAAAATAATCTGATATTCGAATTAACGATTCCAAAACTGGAAAACGATAAATGGGATTTGTAGAACATACCCATTCCTGAAGTCCTCAACGATACTTACAATGTCACGGCACCACAATTCTCTCACTTGCTACGACAAGGAAATAACTATATGATAACTAGCGAAAACGAAATCAGGCAGATGAAAAAAAACGACAACTATTTGATCACACATTACACCCATCCGATTTATAACAGAATTAACACACCAACTTGTCAAAACAATATCGACTAATGTAAGCTTAGCCAAATTCACGTAAACAACTTAAGTTACATATCCCTGTATGATAATCACGGAGTATTGATAATACCAGAAATTGGAAAATCCATCCTGGTCATTGTAAATTGTAAGAGTTATTCAAGTGAAATTTACATCAAAGAAGTTACAGTGTTAAAAACAACGGATAAATGTATCTTGATCCAAAATAATACCAAAGTGGTCCTGAATGGTCTTCCAGAGGAATATCAGTTAATAAATCCGAGTGAAACGTACTTGGCCATGAATTTTTCGGAACTAACTATTTGTGTTACAGTGGTAGCTAATCAAATAGACGCTACGTATCTCAAAGATATCGGTCAGGACTTGAATAGCATTAGTAGAGATCTGGAAAGAGCTAGGATTGGGCTGAGACACGATAACTTTTGAAACACCATGAATGGATTATTTGACGTATTCCTAAAGATAGGTTTGCCTTCAATAGGAGTTATAAGTATTGTGATCTGCGACTAGTTTGGGGGGGGGGGGGGGGGGAGGGGGAGAGTGGACAAGGGACAAAAAAAAAGGAACAGACAAAAAAAAATAAGAAGAAAATTCAGGTAGTGAAAAATAAATCGATATTTAATAAATAGGGATGGATTCCGCAGAAGTGATGTCTGCCTCGCTCCGAGGTTCGGTCAGAATAATGAATGCAAAAAAAAAAGTAAAAAAAAGAAATTACAGTACTCGTGTGAAATAAACAAAAGAATAAATAGCGCAACGCCAGCCCTGTACGTTCGGGTTCTCGCACGAAAATCCCAAAAGAACGGAAAATAAACTAAAATCAAATAATATCGAAACGCAAAAAAAAGAAAGAAGTCGTGCGAAGTCGGCCTCCGATAATCGAGGAAATAATCGAAAATAAAATGAAATTAAATGTGAGTGAAATAAAAGAAAATAAATAGATTTAATAAACGACGCGAAGTCAGCCCTATGGTCGAGGGTTCTCACAAAAAAAAAGTCGGAACTGAAGAAGAGATTTCAGACGCGCTTAAAATAACATAACGTGATGACGCAAAAAAAAAGAAAATATAGACGGTGCCGTACGGTCGCCCTCGCTGGGCTACGAGGCGGGAGGAGGGGAGGGGAAGAGAGGGGGAGTAGGGTACAGACGGGACAGCTGGCCGGTTGCAATGATTCTTGAATAATAACGAAAAATGAGAATATAAAAAAAAAGAAAGAACTACGATTTACTGAAGCTATTTTTAGTGGGCGCCAGTCACTTTATCGGTAGTGACACCGCAGTTAATTATTCGGAAAACGCAAACTTTCGAGAATTTTCAAACAGAATGACTCGAACAAGAAATACAGAACTCGGCTAACCGGTGGCGAACATGGACGGATCAGGAGGGGTGGGGACACTGGACGTCGGCTCTTATCGGTAAGACCTCGACACACAAGAAAAATAAAGAGAGAAAATAAATCCGCGAATGAGAACGCACTCTCCAGTAATGATTCTATAAACGCTATTCTATTAATTAACGGTTAATTTACCACCGCCACTCACTCGCGCAAACGAAGAAAAGACGACGGCGATCGAAATTGATCTCACAGTCAACGGCACACACGCCGGTACAAAATGGCGAGCGCTCGCACGTGGCGCCTCGCTTATTACTAATAAATGCCGGTGTGCCAAAAAAAAATGATAATAGCTACGTAATTTTTATGGGGCAATTGGGAATAATCGAGGGGATAGGAGGGATGGAAAATTCAATGGGTACTCACTCGTTACAATTGTACACGTGAACAGAAACGCCGGTATAAACGTCTCGGGCCGCCGATCCTCGCAGCTATCGTCGGGTGACGAGAGTAATTCACCCGATAACGGTCCCACTGGGTTTCTAGCGCGCTCGGGCGTTCGCACCAGGGCTCGACTGCACTCCTGGCACTCACTTTTACTCGGACAAGTCGATTTTAGACGGAAATAATACAAAACAAATCGGGATGTTCCTACTCGCTCTCAGTCTGCACGCTCGCTCTATACACGCTCGGCTCGAAGTGAGGAAAAAATGGCCGTCGTCTTCGTCTTCTTCATCGATCGCGAAATCGATCGTGATTGGTGTCGAAGAGGCGGTGTCATTGGCGGATCCCGATGGCAGGGCTTTCCGCTGCTGCTTCTGATTGGTCGGGCGCTGGTGGTTTGCGAGATGCACGAGTGTATGCGGTGGAGACTCGGCTTGTTGATAGTTTGGTGGAATACTAGGGGAATTACGAGGAGGGATTACTTGTGAGGGATGGGTGTTCTATTCCATCGCGGGATTGGAGGAATACTGGGGAAATTACGAGGAGTGATTAGCTGTGCGGGATGGGTGTTTTATTCCGTCGCGGGATTGGAGGAATGCTGGGGAAAATCGTGGGAATAGTGGCTTCCGATTGGCCGTGGCTCTTGGTTGTCCAAACTCGTTTACATGTAAGCTCACCGGTGCGCGGCTAGTGACTCTAGCTTGCGCTAGTCTCGATCGATAATCGTGGCGATTGCTGCGGTTGAGTGGCGCTAGTCCCCGGTCGATACGTCGGTAATTACAGTCATCGAGCCGTCGGGTGGCGCCTCGCGTGCCGTAATCGATAATCGGCGGGCCCCGTTGCACGACGATTATGTCAGCTGTTCGGCTGATGTGGGGTGAGTCGCTGCGGTGATGTGCTGCCATGGAGACGGTTGACGCTGTCGTTGCTCTGGGTGTTTCGGGTATCGGTGGCGAGAGTAGATGCGAGTTTAGGGGTATAAGGATCGTTCGGGTGGGTGGGGGAAAATCAATAATGATAACGTTATTTAATAGTAGCGCGCCGGTAAGAGTGTTATAATATTCGTCTCGGGGTGGTGAGTGGCGGCCTTCGAGCCGGGCTGGGGGAAAATTGTGACCGCCACGTCACAGTATATTTTCAGCTATATGGCGTTTCGGAGCCTTAATGCCTATCGTTAAGTTCATTGGAAAGGGATTTTTTAAGTGTTGTTGTCCTGAAGCCGATAAGAAACTCGAAAAATTCGAAAGTAAAGCAGAAATACAATTGAAAAAAATTAGAGAACAATTGGATTCTATTATAGAAGAGAAAAAAGAGAAATCCAATCTCTCAGAAGTTCAAGAGAACATCAGAACAAAACCAAAAGGTGTACGAACTTCGACATCTAGCTTCACTATCGCCGAAGTTCACTCTAACGTGGGGGATGTTAAGGCTAGCGTTTAAACCTTGCCTTTGTATTCGTAGAATATTATTTTATAATAAAAACCTCTCTGGCAATTTAAATGTTTAGTCTACCGATACTGCAGTTTCGCGTTTTGATACCGCGGATTTAATTCATGGTCACTGCATTTCGATAGCGACATGCGGTGTCATATACGCTGCAACCACCTAAGCAGTTCGCGACAAGACAATGCATCGCGGAGGAGAAGTTGCAATCCGACATATCTCTCGTGAGGTACCACCCCACTTTTAATTCCCCTGCATCCTGAAAGATGCATCGCGAATCGCGCGATTATCAACAGAAGACGTTTTAATGCGGTTGAGTGTGGAACCATTAGCTGCCGTGCTAATTCCAACCCATTAATAACGAAGTAATAGAAGCTCGAAATTGTAACGCGGAGTGTTTGCTGCAACATCCTACCATTGTTAAACTCGTAAAACTATTATTTGTATCCGATTAATGAGTGATAATTAAGTCAATAAAAATCACCATTCACCTATAAATCGTGACCTTCTCCTTTGTGTAAACCCGAAGACGGGTTCCCAATTCCTGGAGAGCCCCGATTCTTCGCCCGGTTTCACATTGTACTCCCCAAGGTTCCTTACTCGCTCTCTGAGGACATCGACTGTTTGCTGCAACGGAAGTTCACGGAAACGAGACCTTTGGCCAACATTTCGATACGTACACTGATAGCCATAACGTCCTACTCGCTTCTCATATTGGTACTGATTCTGATTATCGAAGGAAGACTGCGCCGTCTATAAAGACAGCGTTGGGCTACAGACCTATTGTTACGCGTATCACCATTTGATGACGTAATACAGCCTTGGAAAGGCTTCAACAAAAAACTTAACCTGGCGATCCGAAAACCTTACGTTCGTTATTATGACGTGTTCCCTCGTGACGTGTATTTTGCACGCGGGCAGAGTTGATAACGAACCCTAGTTGGATTCGGGTCAGTTTTAGAGCCATATGCGTAACAATCTAGTCCAGAATAAATATATGGTGAATTCCATGTCAAATTTGAAAAATTGAAAGTAGCATCAAATTTAAACGCCCGGATGGATTTCGCCTAAATTCAATACAGAACATGTTTTGATAATAGCGCGACTTTGTACCAAATTTCAGTCTGATATCTCGAAAATTGTAGAAACTAGAGCACTTACGTTGATTTTTGAAAAATTTCAAAATGACAATATGAATGGCTTGATCGATTTTGCCCAAATTCAATCCGAAACGTCTCTTCATGATAGTGCAGCAGCGTACCGAATTTTAGTCTGATATCTAGAAAATTGTGCCAGCCAGAGTGCGCACACCATTTTTCTACACCTTTTAAAATATCTTAAAACAAATTCACTGCATGGATTTTTTCCGATTCAGTGACGAGCATCACCCTGTAGTACTTCAACATTAGACTGAATTTGTGCTTGATATCTTTAAAGTTGTGGAAGATAGAGACCAAAAATAAATTTTCGAATTTTTTTAAAATCGCGTAAAAACGAAAAAACTGCATGGATTTTTCTGAAAATTTTATCATGTTATGCGCCGTATACCCTCTACATGTGTGCCAAATTTCAGCTTGATATCTCGAGCCGTTCTCAAGTTATGAACGCTCGACGAATGTTACATAGATACATACACACACACACAGACACACACATACATACATCCGGACATTTTTTCTAAATGTGATTTTTAGATGTTTTGGGACATTCTAAACACGTTTTGATGAACATCTCGAAAAAAAATTTTCACGACTACAAAGCTTCTTCTATGCGAAAGCAAAATTGTATTCTCACTGCAGAATTGGGAGGCAATCCCATCAAAGAAGAAAAATTCTTGCTTATCGAATTTACTGGAAGATTCGAGAAGGTTCGCCCGATATAATGGCTGAAAACATATGTCAGCAACATAAATCAATGGATCGTGTTTTCGCATTTAAAAACAATAAAACGACGCCGGGCGCGTGTGCGTCTAATTACTCGACATTCATCGGATATTGTAGCGAGTGCAAATCGAAAATGAGCGGGGTATTAGCACGCAAACTAATGACCGACGTTGATATAATTACAGCGTGTGAGATCGAAAATATACGCTCCGATCAACACTCGGGTTTGAAAAACCGACCGTTGCGAGGAAAACGTCGAGTCTTATCGCCGCTCCAATGATCGATGAAAAAAAAGTGTCGTCGTTATGCAAAGAGAAAGTGTAGACAGAAAAGAGCAACCGACTTTAAAAAGATACGTGTTGGAATTTGCTTTTGCGCCACTGAATTTGCTCCGAGAGTGCAAGTTTAGTGATCATGCAGGCTTCTTGCACAGTTAGTGTTAGAAAAATGTTACTACATGTATTGGACTCCAGAGCGGGGGAAAATTTATGCTGTTTGATGCAAAACCGATCCAGGGCTACTTGAGCCGTTGATGCTACCGGCGGATTGCAAAACGGAAACTCGCAAGCGAACCTCACATGTTTCTGTATTAATGCATGTTAATTACTAAACAGGATAGCGTACCGTCGTTTAAGATGGTAACCGGTAATCAACGATCACTCCAAATCGCCGACTTTCTTCGGCTAAATCTCGTGAGACGCCTATCTCGGCCTGTGATTGTCGTATGCGACTTCGAACGTGCGTTGATAAATGCCGCAGCCAAGATCCTGGGCAGTTAGTGTAGTTCAACCGACTACTTGGGGCCATGTTATAAAGCTCTCATGGGAGCATCGAGCGCGTTATCGATGACGTGTTTGAGACTGGACGTGACTCACGTAACGGTCATGGTTTTGCGATGGGGCTGCCTAAAATCGACGGTTAAGGCAGGACAACAATTCTATCAACGATGCAACTTCGAAGCGTACCAAATTGCCAACTTTAAAGTGCTGACGCACTTTATTGAGTCCTTTCTTATCGTGTCGTTGAGCGAGTTTGTCGGGAATACGAAAGATGGATTAGTGCTAGAATCGGAAGTAAAAATGGTGTTCTTCGACAACACGCTTTCCGATATCCATGTTACCAAGTTGCGCAATACCAGCGATGACAATGAACGTTGAGCGGGAGCGGAAAACGAAGATTCGGTCAATACGGGCGCTGATTTGAACTGGGGAACGTGGGCTGATAAGCTGCATAGTTCTGCGAAGCTCGGGAGCTTGCCAAGGCGGAAACCGCATACACGCCTGTCTTAATCCAGGATTTAGTATTTGTTTCAGGAAACAGTTGCCGACGTTTGTTCCTCTGTAGGTGGACATGATGCGACAGCATTTCGGACTGGTTCATATGGTAGCAACGTCCTCGTCGGTCGAAACCGAATTCAACGATTTGAAAAATCGATCGTTCGCGAATGAACTCCCGAAGCGCATCGATGTGTTCATCTTGAAGCACCTAAATCATCTTGACGGAAAAATAAAACTAGTCTCGAACGCGAGCGACAAAATTGAACGGTCTTGCACCGATGATAGAATTGAACTTTCCGAATTGTCTGTTAAAAGCGATAGTATTTCGTCGGTCAGAAATGTACCGGAAGGAAAATTTATTGATTCTATTGTTGTAATGGACACGGAGTTGATCCATTGCGATCGCTCGATGTCTGGATGAACTATCGTGGAGTTACGGGCATCGATGACAGCAAACGCTGAACCGCACGCGGGTAGTTCCGATGGTGGACTCTACGAGTTCGAATTAGCGTAGTTTGGCTGGCAACGAATCGTCCATCGAGTCGGATACCGAATGTCCTGAGCGTCTCATCCGCAGAGGGACGCGGAATTTTCCACGCGCAATCGCAGCCAAATCCAGTGGAGAACCGGCTACGGAAAGGCAAAAGCCTACGAAGGCGGACGACTGCCCGGAATGAAAATATATAAAAGACACGAAATTCGTTAAACTACCGGCGTTTGAAAACGGAAACTTGTGCTTGCCCGTCGTCATCGATAAAGGCAGTTGAATTCCAAAAACGCCTGTGCCTTTGACGCACTTTTTCAAGTAGTGCTAAGCACGATCGCAGCCAATCGATATTATTCGGAGAAAGTTGGGCAGACAAAAAATCACATAATGCGGTTCTCCCACAACGTGCTAGCGGCAAAAAAAAACCGATTATATCTTCGGCAAGTTATAAGGAGAAAGCCTCTATATTGTCATTACTGAGCCTATTTACCTGAAAAAAATTCACGGGAACAATAAATCGCCTAGATGTCGAATGTAACGTCGTGCACTTGGCACAGTACGTTTTTCTTGATTTGCCAAGTCACGCGATTAAAGTATCTGTCTAGGTAAGTGTCCGTGTAGGTATGGTCGCGACGCCATAAACGTGTTCATCAGCATCGATTTTGACGTGATATTGGGCAAGGATTGCGGCGAAATGCAGAAAGCAATCGACGAAGGGCATGTGACGACAAGGCCATGTCGTCAATGCAAAAAAAAACATCGGTGACCACATGCAACATGGGCCGCATCTACTCCCTGACACTTCGGTATTGACCAACCCAAATTATTCAAAAAAAAATTATTAATCCTACCCTAAAGTCAGTGGCTGGAAGCGCCAAAGTTGGAAGGAAGCTCCATACCATCGCCGGCCTCGTCCATTATCCTCCCGGTCACTACGCCGCATTTGCGAAATGTGAAGTGCACTGGCTTGAATACGATGACTTAAATAGTAATCGTCAGTCAAGTCTACGAAGAAGGTGAAGCCACATTTGGCCATATACTCTTACGTCAAAGATGAAAATGACTTTAGAGAATGAATAGGAGCGCGTTTCGATTGGGTCAACGAAGGCGGCTTACGTAATACGACTGTTGTACGCTAATGTTGCCTTTTTCCTTCGGCAGGACCTTCTTATTTATTTACTGTGTTTTTGTAATATATTGTAACGAACAATAGATTCGCCACATTAGCCGTGGCGGCGCGCGCGGCAAAAGCAAACCTGAAAGCACGAAAATAAAAATCTAGTGATAATCGAACACCGCATCGAGGTAACAAGGAGAGGAAGCTCCTGAAGCCATCGTCAACGCGAAATATTATTGCGAAAATAATATCGTCCAACGCGACGGGAGCCGCCCAACGGCCTTGCCCGGCTAACGCTCCATATAATTCCGATATCATAATATAATTATTCGGAATTATTTCCCCTGTCAAACATGCGAAAAGTTACCTCGGTAAAATTAATAACACCCCAGCGGCTTTGGAGGGCTCACGGCCAAAAACCCCGGCACCCGCCAACGGACAAAACACCGGTGGAGGAGGGGACTCCGACCAATCAAAGGACGAAGCCGAAATGACGGAGGCACCCGATCTCGTATAAAAGGAGCCACCCAAGAACCGGGAGGACAGTCAATTTTTCTGTTACAGTAACTTCGGACCTGAAGCCATCATCGTACCAGCCGCAGAGAGCAGCCACCGAGACAGGAAGGACAAGGGTGGAGTTCGAGAAAACAGCCGAAAAGATAGACGGAGGAAGCCGCGAGGCCTAAGGAGGAAAAAAATCAACCGAGGACTCATCAGCTTATGTTGGAAATCGTAAAGATTCCAAGTTCCCTCCTCCTCCGCTAATCTGTTGTAGAATAAAATCCCGTGGAGGCGCAATGGAAGCGCGAGCAAGGGCATCAATTATCGATTCATCGCCGGCCGAGCGAGAATCGCACCCGAGCGAGAATCGCACCCGAGCGAGAATCGCACCCGAGCGAGAATCGCACCCGAGCGAGAATCGCACCCGAGCGAGAATTGCACCCGAGCGAGAATCGCACCCGAGCGAGAATCGCACCCGAGCGAGAATCGCACCCGAGCGAGAATCGCACCCGAGCGAGAATCGCACCCGAGCGAGAATCGCACCCGAGCGAGAATCGCACCCGAGCGAGAATCGCACCCGAGCGAGAAGCGCACCCGAGCTCTAACCGGATCCGCTGACGGATCAATACTGACGTATCGGCAACCACAGCACCACGAAAGCCCGGTCAGCCGTAGCTAGGCCGCACGGAGGGAGTACCGCGAGCACCGAGGTACCGACCATCGATCGAGCATCTAGCGGCAGAAGGGGGGCCACCCCTACCGCCGTTGCCAACCCCAGCGCGCAAGCTTCGTGGTCCCGAAGAGTGAAGAGAAACGTCGCGTCGAGAAAAACAACGCTTGTCCCACCCCACGTCCCCCACAATTTGAAGAGCGAAGCGAGAGGTGTATGTAGGGGAAGCGATTAAACCAAGATTGTATACGGGGTATTCCTGGGAATTTCGGCAACTTCGGACAGTTGGGTCCAAATTTTTGCCCCCCAATTTTTTCCATTAATATGGGTTGAAAATAAAGAGACGTATTTCGGGGTGTTTTGTTTTTGAGCCCCCACTTTTTAAATACGGTCAAATGAAGTTTTTGAAGTATTGACCACATTCGATCATTCAAATCGATATATCTCGCCAACGGTTAGTGATAACTCGAAAAACCACGGGTCTTTTTTTTCGTTTTTGAACGCTCTATACAATGAAAACATTTACGATTATGTTGCACAAATTCAACAATAAGTTATAAACAATTCGAAATTAAAAATGAAATAAAACAAAAAACGCACTTTTAATTTTTCAAATATATATTTTTTTTTAATTCCTTGAACAAAAACGAAAATTTAGCTACCTTGAACTTTTTGGGCCGACGCTTCGTTCGGGAGTTATAGATTTTTTTGTCACAAAAAACCCGTAAATGTTTACCCGGTTGTTAAGAAAAAAAGCTATAACTTTCGAACAAAGCGTTGGCCCAAGTCCGGCCGGGTCTCAAAATTTTCGTTTTCGTTCAAGGAATTTGAAAAAAAAATATATTTCAATAATTAAGGGTACTTTTTCTTCATGCAATTTTTTACTAATAAAATACGTATATTTACCGGTTTTTTATGACAATAAAAGCTATAACTTTCGAACGAAACGTCGGCCCAAGTCGGGCCGGGTCTCAAAATTTTTCTGTTCGTCCAAGGAATTTGAAAAAAAATCAATTTCAATAATTAAGGGTAGTTTTTTTTAATGCAAATTTTTACTAATAAAATACGTAAATTTACGGGTTTTTTGTGACAAAAAAATGTATAACTCCCGAACGAAGCGTCGGCCAAAAAGTTCAAGGTGGCTTAATTTTCGTTTTTTTTCAAAGAATTAAAAAAAAAAATACATTTCAAAAATTAAAAGTGCGTTTTTTGTTTCATTTCACTTTTAATTTTTAATTGTTTATAACTTATTGTTGAATTTGTGCAACATAATCGTTAATGTTCCCATTGTATAGAGGGTTCAAAAACGATAAAAATAGACCCGTGGTTTTTCGAGTTATCACTAACCGTTGCTGAGATATATCGATTTGAATGATCGAATGTGGTCAATACTTCAAAAACTTCATTTGACCGTATCTCAAAAGTGGGGGCTTAAAATAAAAAACGCCAAAATACGTGTCTCTTTATTTTCAATACATATTAATGGAAAAATTGGGGGGCAAAAATTTTTACCCAACTGTCCGAAGTTGCCGAACTTCCCAGGAATACCCCGTATACAATCTTGTATGTATATTTACAGGGTGTCCCAATAACTATTAGGGCCTCCGATATCTTCGAAACTACCAGGTTCACAGAACTATTTGCTGGATCCAAATTGCACAGCACGAAGGGGGCCATCCAATGATACCTAAGTGCCTACTTCCACCCCTACCCCCAGCCCAGGGGGTGGGGCAACTTAAAAATCTTAAACTATTGTAAGAGAACAATATGTTCAGTTCTCTTACTGTCGGATGGCCAGGAATTCAATAACTTACACACGATTATCGAAATAGATGATTTATTGGTATCAATCAGTGTGCGCGCCTTCGCCACGTGCACAATTGAAAAATTATGAATCAATCGAAAGAACTATCGATCGGCGAAGTTGTGAGGATATTCAGGAAATAATGTTCAACACAATAGTTTAATTGGTATTAGCGAGCGTCGTACAGATTTATTCAACATTGGTTATCGGAGAATGATCACGAGTGTACCGCGCGATTACATTCTTAGAGCAGCGCAGCGCAAGCATGCTTTTGCTTCCGTGATCTATATGAGACTGCTGTGTGTGAAACAAACTGACCGCGAGTTTCACACACCTTTTCGCATGGGCTTTCGCGCGGGGTTCACACCTCTTATCGCACGATGTTTCGAGGAAGCTTGCGAGATACTGTGTGAGATGATTCGCGCGCTACAGTCATATTTGAATATATGAGATGCGCGAACAATCAGTGAACATTACTTCCCATTTGAGCCACGCGTCTCGTCTGCTCGCACGCTCACCATAGACTGCCGCTACACGTTGTTTTAACAACGCCGTATTAAATGTCGGGGCTAAGCAACGGTTCCCATGGATCGCTTACAATTCGGCCGTTCTGACCCTAAGTTCGTCCACGAACTTGACACATAGAAGGAATACTTCCATTCGTTGATCACATTTAAGCGTAAAAACGTTTTGTGCGATCTGTCAGCCATATTGGATCCGCGATTTTGAATTTTGGAGATTTGACTTCAGATTCGTGATCAGCAGCCACGACAACATAAGTCTAGGAAGGTTCGCTCGAATTCGAAAACATTTCGTGCGACCGGTCAGCGATATTGAATCCGCAATTTTGAATTTTGTAAATTTGACCTCAGATTCGTGATCAGCGACCTCAAAAACATATCATCTAGGAATTTTGTTATAATCGTAACTTTGGTATACATTTGCAGACGCTTTCGGCCATTTCGACCATTGTAGCGGCCGTGCACAATGACGATCAAAATGGCCGTGAATTCTATTATGGAAGATTCTGGGATATATCTTTGGAAATTACGAAACTAGCCACTATTCTGCATGTGCTCAAACTATGAACGGCGCAGGACCTTCTGGGATCACACCTATTTTGATAATTTTCGATCAAGGTTTTCAAAAATTGATGCATGTTGCAGCGGGTTTTTCGTCTCTGTGATTGAAACATGGAATTATAGAAAAAAAAGGTTATTAATGCATAAATATATTGTAGATACCTTCAGAAACATCGTCTATATCACACATAACGATCAGAACCCAAAGAAAACTTTACCGCCAATCTTAATACCCCGCTCATTTTCGGGCAGTGTTAGGTAGCATTAGCTGCTGTTGTGACAGTGCCATTTGGACGACTGTTGTAGTCCAAACACCAAAGTCAGCGGTCTACCCTTCTAGAAACTTACGCAGGTACCCTCCCTCTTGAAAATATCTCAAAATCAATCCTGACTTTCAACTCAAGAATTTTGACTTTTGCCGACTTTTGCGGTGATTTCGACCACTGTGCCGCGCCCAGCGCCATAGCCAACTTTGAACCCAGCGGCAAGATCCAGCAAGCAATCTAGCAGCAAAACAAGCGTCGTGTACACCGGGCTTTACACAGCACGACGATTTTAAAACCTAACTTTCTGTTGCCGCTCTTTTCAAATTTTACAGGTAATTCACAATCACGGCATATTAACATTTCTGTTGAAGCTGTAAACACCCTGAAAAACTCAAGAAAACGATATCCATGAAGCGCATCATGATGGGCATCCTCTTCGCCAACGTTATAGAGTTTTCTCGCGCTTTTCTCTGCGGTTCGGTATCTTCTTCATTATTGGTATGTTGACTACTATCGAATTTCCTCTTTGGTGGTCTTGAGGCACAAAACGAACTCTAGAAGTAAACTGAACTGTATTAACGGCAACACTGGTTTAAACGTATTTGAGTAACGTACTATAAGTAACAAAAGGGTTTTAAGAACAAGAGAGCAAATATAAACAAAGAGAACAAAAATAAACAAGAGAGTTTGAAAAGGAGGTTGCGAGATTCGAGCGCTCCGGTACGAACTTAGTAGCGCTCGAGCGCCGAGTTGAGGCGGAGCACTTAAATGAATTTTCAATCGATAAATAATGCGAATTTCATTCTAAAAAATTACAGGCATATTTTTGAGGTGTTAAACGTACTATTTATGAAAAAAACAAATTTTTTTTTTATTTTACATGTATCGCCGCCCTTAAAGAAGAGAAAGCAATGCTCACAAGGGGAGGACCAAACATGTTAATAACAGATTTTGATGAGTCTTAGATATGTTGAAGGGGGACCCTTCCTGAGTACTAGGCTCAGGGCTTTTGCTTCACTAGGCCTTAGTTTCAGAGAAAAATTTTTGAAAATCTCTTTTCACAATACATGTACTCAGACTTTCATCACCCATCACGAAAGCGAGCGTAGCTCAGTGGGCAACGCTCGGGACTGACACGCGGGCGGCCAGGGTTCAAGTCTCGTCGTTTTGATGATTTTTTTTTTCTCATTTATTTATTTTTTTGAAAATTCTAATGTTTATTTTTATTTCTATCTTGTTTTTTTATTGTTTTCGACTTTTTATTCTATTTTTATGGATATTTCTTTTCCCTAAAAATTAAAACGCGTCAAGAGAGGATTCAATAAAAATTCATTCGTTGTTTTTGCATCAATTTCGCGCACCTGCTTTTTTGCCGATGACAAAATACGCGTGGTTCGCGTCAAAGTTAATCGAGGAACGAACGGAATTTTTAAACGTAAATGATCTCTGCTTTCCGGTATCGCTTTTAAAAAGTCCTTGTGCCTGTGAAAAAGTGGCATTTATAAAATGTGCGTGGTGCCGCGCCAATTTTTGTTTTGCGTGCTTTTATGAGAAATACCATCCACAATTTTGCTCCAACGAGCATGAAGAAGTGGAGTCCGACAGCGACTAATGTACAATATTCACTGTATTTATTGACAAATAAAAACGTATACGACAGAATTTTGTAGTGCAACTCCTTTTCCTGTAATAAATTGTTCCAACGTCAGCGAAAATTTTGTACCAGAAATACGCATGATGGATTATTATTGACCGTTTTAATTTTTAGGAAAAACAATATCCATAAAAATAAAATAAAAAGTCGAAAACAATAAAAAAAACAAGATAGAAATAAAAATAAACGTTAAAATTTTCAAAGAAATAAATAAATTAGAAAAAAAAACCATCAAAACGGCGAGACTTAAACCCTGACCGCCCGCGTGCCAGTCCCGAGCGTTGCCCACTGAGCTACGCTCGCTTTCGTGCTGGGTGATGAAAATCGGAGGTACATGTGTTGCGAAAAGAGATTTTTAAAAATTTTTCTCCGAACTAAGGACTAGTGAAGCAAAAGCCGTGAGCCTAGTACTCAGGAAGGGTCCCCCTTCAACATTTCTAAGACTCATCAAAATTCGTTATTAACATGTTTGGTCCTCCCCTTGTCAGCCAATCGGCCGTACTTCTCGACGAACTCCGTTCTAACGTTGAAGAACGACCGAAGTTAGAGAACGAGCTACCCCATGGACTCTCACGGAACCCTGAAGCTCAAAACGCCAAGGAGCCTCCCAGGGACAACCGACTGATTCCTTCCGAATCGAGTCGTCCCAAAAACACCTTCACCCTCTCCGAGATTTTTGACATCGAGATCGAAACCCTGGGTGACCTAATCACGACCGAGCAGCAATCGGATCGAGTTATTCGCGCGCTCTCCAGGAGACGGGACAATAAAAATTCTCCGTACCAGTTTAGAGACGGAGCTCGATGGAAAAGTATACAGAGCGAGTGGAAGATGATCGGTCCCGAAACTGCCAAAACGCGAGTGCTACATTGTCTGCGGAGAATTCGACTAAAACAATTCGACTAAAAACAATTCGAGAGATTTTTGAGTACTTGGGGATTTAGGGTGATTAGTTTGTTTTTTTTTTTATTTTTGGGTACTCGGGGGCTTAGGGTGATAAGTTAGTTTTTTAAAATCATTTTTGGGTACTCGAGGGTTTAGGGTGATTAGTTAGTTTTTTAAATTTATCTCTGGGTACTCGAGGGTTTAGGGTGATTAGTTAGTTTTTGAATTTATTTTTAGGTACTCGGGGGTTTAGGGTGATTAGTTAGTTTTTTAATTTATTTTTGGGTACTCGGAAGTTTAGGGTGATTAGTTAGTTTTTTAATTTATTTTTGGGTACTCGGGGGTTTAGGGTGATTAGTTAATTTTTTTAATTTATTTCTGGGTACTCGGGGGTTTAGGGTGATGAGTTAGTTTTTTTTAATTGATTTCTGGGTACTCGGGGGCTTAGGGTGATAAGTTAGTTTTTGAATTTATTTCTGGGTACTCGGGAGTTTAGGGTGATTAGTTCTTTTATTAAATTATATTTGGGTACTAGGGGGTTTAGGGTGATTAAATAGTTTATTTTATTTTTATTTTTTTGGTACTCGGGGGCTTAGAGTGATTAGTTTTTGCATTCAATTTGAAAACTCGGGGGTTTAGGGTAATTAGTTAGTTTTTTCCTTTATTTTTGGGTACTCGAGGGTTTAGGGTGTTTAGTGAGTTTTTTAAATTTATTTTTGAGTACTCGGAGGTTTAGGGTGATTAGTTTGTTTTTTAAATTTATTTTTGGGTATTCGGGGGTTTAGGGTGATTAGTTAGTTTTTGTATTTATTTTTGGGTACTCGGGGGTTTACGGTGATTAGTTAGTTTTTTAAAATTTATTTTCGGGCACTCGGGTATTTAGGGTTATTGTTGGTTTTCGGGTACTCAGTGATTCAGGGTTATTGTTAGTTTTGGGCCACTCAGGGATTCAGGGTTATTGTTAGTTTTTTGGTACTCGGGGGTTTAGGGTTATTGTTGGTTTTTTAAAATCATTTTTGGGTACTCGGGGATTTAGGGTTATTGTTAGTTTTTTTATTTTTTTTGGGTACTCGGGGATTTAGAGTTATTGTTAGTTTTTTACTCCTTTTTGGGTACTCGGGGATTAAGGGTTATTGTTAGTTTTTGAGCACTCTGAAATTTAGGGTTATTGTTGTGCCCCCAAAACTCACTCTAAAAAAACCGTAAGGAAGCTTATGCAACTTTCGATATCCCTGGAGAATGTCGAAAGCGAGGGCAATGACTCTCAAGTTCATCGCCCTTGTGCAATACGCAAACCCCCCGTCAGCAGCTGACGCGAACAGTCATTGAACTTCTGAATGCTGCCGGGTAGTCAGCACTTCACAGCGTACACTGTAACGTGAATTTTGTTCACGCCACAAGCTAAAGCTCGTGAGATCTTCCCCTTAAATTTTCAAAATGGGCGCCAGGCGTTTTCACGCCGGGAAAGATCCCACCTCCGAGCCAAGCTGCTGTGCACCGGCCAGCCGCAGCCTTATCGCGATGGTAGAGTGGCGGTATTCTCAAGATCGGTACCGCACCAGTGTTTCGCAAGAACAGGGGCAAAAGGAAGTTAAAAAAAACCCCAGACACAAGAAAATAAACGAAAGCCAAAAAAATAATTCAATTCGGAAACAAACAGAAAAAAAAACCCGGGAAATCAATAAGAAAATATAAGTCGGTGCACACGCACTCTCGCACCCACACCCACGCACTCTCGCGCCTCGCTCACCTACTCCCGGTCCAGACCGACGATCCTATAATCGGACGACGGAAAACTATAATCCTTAAAAATGACATTTTAGCGTCGACCCGAGACGGAAATCGAATAAGCGGGACTGACTGGCAACGACGTAACAACTTAATTTTCCCCTGATGCTTCCGGGACCGAGACTTCGCCGTACAACTCCTCCGGGACCACGGATACTTAAATCGCTCTCATAATTTTCTCGCTCTCTCAATACTTCTTCCAAGCCAAGCTCCCGTCACAACGACTCTCGCGGAATAGCCCCGAACAACGTCGTGACGGATGGCTCGTGCCCCCTGAACACCTACTTTTCTTACATTACGGCGCCGGGGGGTCAGGCGACCAACTCTGACCTCTCCCCGCACACCTACATTTTCGGGGGTCCTCGCACACGCTATCTCCCGTAGCCTGCCTCGATAACGGGGAAGTTGACCAGGCGTCTTGATGGGGGGCCCCCGCTACGCTGATCGGCGTGACTACCCTTCGCGGAAACGCTCTCCCCTTCTCCCCGACTTGAAGCCTCCGGTACTGCCCGCGGTTGCGGTGACAGTCTCGCCGCCCGGGACGATTACAATAATGAAAAATGAAAAACAAAGAAAAATAATTAGAACAGAAACATAATTTTCGGTAATCGGACCCTGGGCTCGTCGGTGTCGTCGTGACGAGAGCTGTGAGCGTGGATCGAGAAATTCAGCGAATTATTCTGCGTTACAACACGTTTTGTTAATATAGACGATTAGATTTTTGAACCCTTGGTTGGAAGTCGTAATGGGAGACCCAGCTACCAACCAAGAGGCAGTCTTGTTTTCCATCGAGAAGGAGCCATCTGTCTTCAGCAGGAGACTCCCGGACCGTAGAATTACACCAAAGGATGGTGTCTAGGCGTATGCCAATTCGAGTCGCGGTCCGGTCGGGATAACGTAAATAAAGCATTGTGAAAACTCTGTATTAACCGATAAATACAACAAAATAAACCAATTTGTTCCCTAATCTACGTGGATTCTAATCTTTTCCGGTAGAAACCCACGAAAAAATAAATAAATAGTAATTAAAGTGCCTTCCCACCTGCTCCCTATCGGTCGCGCGGTGCGCCGGCACAACATTATCTTTTGTTTTTTGCTTCCTCATAGAGGAAGCTTTGTTTCGCGAAAAAAATTTTTTTCGAGATGTTCATGAAAACGTGTTCAGTATGTCTCAAAACATCTAAAAAACACATTTAGAAAAAATGTCCGGATGTATGTGTGTGTGTGTGTGTGTGTGTGTGTGTGTGTGTGTGTGTGTGTGTGTGTGTGTGTGTGTGTGTGCGCGTGTGTGTGTGTGTGTGTGTGTGTGTGTGTAACATTGGTTGAGCGTTCATAACTTGAGAACGGCTCGAGCAGGGATGGGCAAAATCTATTTAAAAAAAAAAAAATACTCAGTGATTTTTCACTCGTTATTTATTTCGTTTTAAAATACTAAGTGATTTTCCACTTGTTATTTATTTCAGTTTAAAATACTAAGTGATTTTCCACTCGTTTTTTATTTCGATTTAAAATACTAAGTGATTTTTCACTTATTATTTATTTCGGTTTAAAATACTAAGTGATTTTTCACTTGTTATTTATTTCGGTTTAAAATACTAGGTGATTTTCCACTTGTTATTTATTTACCCAGGCCCGAGTACAGGTACTGGGTCCACCATTGGACCCCATAGGCTGCTGCTGATGTGCAGCATCTGGGGGTCCAATGGGGGCAGATGCCGCCACACGGATCGGGGTGCCCACCGCCGCAAATGTACCAAAACGGTGAGTTCTACTTCTATCTATCCGTATACTAATTGCAAATTAGAACATTAATTAAAAATCGTAACTAATTGCTTTCAGAATTCCGACGACCGGAGTATATACCGAACTCGCCGCCGCCGCAGCCGCCGCCGCCGCCGGCGCCGCAACCGGCGCGTGTTAACGGACGGCCCATTGTGCGTAAGTAATATTTTCATGGATTTGCTAGACTAATATAAAAAAGATCGCGCACTCAATCGAAGCAATGGAACTTTGAAACTGACGAATAATTTTATGTTTCAGGTACGTTAAATGGTCGCAGGCGGCGAGGCGGACGCTGGGTTCGGGCGCAACAGCAGCCTGCGGCGTATTAAAACGACGTCGCTGACGTAATTCAGTGATTAATAAGAAGCAGGCAACGTTGAAAAAATCCAAATCAAAATTAAAATTAAAGTTAGTACAAAAGTTAGAAAAATGTAACAGGACCGATGAGGAGAAATAAAAAAACGTTTCCAGATCATCCATACTCTTGGTGATTTTATTAATCCATTTTCTATTGTTACCCGATATCGCCGAAAGGTGAATTTGAAAAAGACAATTCGAAGAAAAAAAACTGAAAAAAAAGAAATCGTAAGATAGAACCATTTTCACAAAAAAGAATAGAAAAAAAAATTTCTGGAATTAAAACAAACAAAGTCGAACCTTGCACATTGCTTCCTTAAAATTTTTTTATTTTGTCAAAGCTTCCTCTATGAGGAACTGTGTCGATCAATTTTGGCTTCCTCAATTTTGGCTTTGGACTCACATACACACACACACACACACACACACACACACACACACACACACACACACACACGCACGCACGCACGCACGCACGCACGAACGCACGCACCGACACTTACACACGCGCGCACGAACACACACTCGCGCACTCCAATCGCATCGATTCATTTCGATTCGATTTGATTCGATTTCATTTGATTTCATTTGATTTCATTTGATTTCATTTGATTTCATTTGATTTCATTTGATTTCATTTGATTTCATTTGATTTCATTTTATTTTATTTGATTTCCTTTGATTTCATTTGATTTGATATTATTTTATTTCATTTCATTTCATTTCATTTCATTTTATCTTATCTCATTTCATTTCATTTCATTTCATTTCATTTCATTTCATTTCATTTCATTTCATTTCATTTTATTTCATTTCATTTCATTTCATTTCATTTCATTTCATTTCATTTTATTTTATTTTATTTTATTTTATTTTATTTTATTTTATTTTATTTTATTTTATTTTATTTTATTTTATTTTATTTTATTTTATTTTATTTTATTTTATTTTATTTTATTTTATTTTATTTTATTTTATTTTATTTTATTTTATTTTATTTTATTTTATTTTATTTTATTTCATTTCATTTTATTTTATTTTATTTTATTTTATTTTATTTTATTTTTTTTTCTTTTTATATATATGGGGTATTCCTGGGAATTTCGGCAACTTCGGACAGTTGGGTCGAAATTTTTGCCCCCCCAATTTTTTTCATTAATATGTGTTCAAAATAAAGAGACACCTATTTCGGCGTTTTTTATTTTGAGCCCCCACTTTTGAAATACAGTCAAATGAAGTTTTTGAAGTATTGACCACATTCGGTCATTTAAATCGATATATCTCAGCAACGGTTAGTGATAACTCAAAAAACCACAGGTATTTTTTTTTGTTTTTGAACGCTTTATACATTGAAAAAATTGACGTTTATGTTGCACAAATTCAACAATTATTTATAAACAATTCAAAATTAAAAATGAAATACAACAAAAAATATACCCTTAATTTTTGAAATGTATTTTTTTTTAAATACCTTGAACAAAAACGAAAATTTAGCCACCTTGAACTTTTTGGGCCGACGCTTCGTTCGGGAGTTATAGATTTTTTTGTCACAAAAAACCCGTAAATGTTTACCCGGTTGTTAAGAATAAAAGCTATAACTTTCGAACGAAACGTCGGCCCAAGTCCGGCCGGGTCTTAAAATTTTTCTTTTCGTCCAAGGAATTTGAAAAAAAATCAATTTCAATAATTAAGGGTACTTTTTTCTTCATGCAATTTTTTACTAATAAAATACGTATATTTACCGGTTTTTTATGACAAAAAAAGCTATAACTTTCGAACGAAACGTCGGCCCAAGTCCGGCCGGGTCTCAAAATTTTTCTTTTCGTCCAAGGAATTTGAAAAAGAATTAATTTCAATAATTAAGGGTACTTTTTTTTCATGCAAATTTTTACTCATAAAATACGTAAATTTACGGGTTTTTTGTGACAAAAAAATCTATAACTTCCGAACGAAGCGTCGGTCCAAAAAGTTTAAGGTGGCTAAATTTCTGTTTTTATTCAAGGAATTAAAAAAAAAATACAATTCAAAAATTAAGGGTACATTTTTTGTTGTATTTCATTTTTTATTTTGATTTGTTTATAAATAATTGTTGAATTTGTGCAACATAATCGTCAATGTTTTCAATGTATAAAGCGTTCAAAAACGAAAAAAAATACCTGTGGTTTTTTGAGTTATCACTAACCGTTGCTGAGATATATCGATTCGAATGACCGAATGTGGTCAATACTTCAAAAACTTTATTTGACTGTATTTCAAAAGTGGGGGCTCAAAATAAAAAACGCCGAAATAAGTGTCTTTTTATTTTGAACACATATTTATGAAAAAAATTGGGGGGCAAAAATTTCGACCCAACTGTCCGAAGTTGCCGAAATTCCCAGGAATACCCCATATATATATTGTGACAAATAATACGTTTGTCATATCGTACCTAAGGTCTGCCGACTCGAGCGCGAGCGGCGAGAGCGCGCCGAAAAGGAACAATATTAAAATGTAGCGTTAACCAAGCGCCGTAATAGCACCTTGAAGGGGGGTCTCCCTAAGCCGAAATCCTCCTGAAATATTATTATTACGAAAATAAGATCACCCAACGGCCTTCAGAAGACCACGGCCGCCGTCCATAATGACTCCGGAATTATAATATTCCGAAATTATTACCCGCAATACGAAGAACGAGACCTCGGTACACCAGACAACCAGCAACACCCAGCGGCCTTGGAGGGCTCACGGTCAAAATCGCGGGCACGTGCCAACGGCCGAGACACCGGTGGAGGAGGGGACTACAACCAATGAAAAGACGCGATCGAACGAGCGGCGGCACCCGAAATCATATGAAAAGGGCACGCCAAGACCGGAAGGTAACAGTCAATTATTTGTTTCAGAAACCTCCGGACCTCCAGCCATCGCCATACCAGCCGCAGAACACAGCCACTTTGAGACAGCGTGGAAAAAGGTGGAGTTCGTGAAAGCGACCGAGAAGATAGACGGAGGAAACTGAGAAATCCAAAGAGGAGGAAACCACTCGAGACGACAGCAGTTCATGTTGGAAATCGAAAAGATTCCAAGTCCCCTCCTTTCTGCTCAATCTGTTACAGCATAAAGATCTCCCGTGGAGGCGCCTCATAAGCGCGAGCAAGGGCATCGATTATAAATCCATCTCCGGCCGAGCGAGAAGCGCGCCCCTGCTTCTAACGGGCTCCGCTGACGGATCGATACTGACGGATCTGCAACCAGAGCGCCGCGAGAACCCGATCAGCCGTAGCCAGGGCGCACGGAGGGGGGTACGGCGAGCACCGAGGTATCGACCATCGATCGAGCGTCGAGCGGCAGGAGAGGGGCTGCCCCTATCGCCGTTGCAAGCACCAGCGCGCCAGCTTCGTAGCCCCGCGGGGTGAAGAGGAACGTCGCAGCGAGAACAACAACACCCCGTCCTACCCCACGTCCCCCACAATTTGAAGAGCGAAGCGACAGGTGTATGTAGGGGAAGCGATAGAACCCAGATTATATACAAACGGCGGCGAAATAAAAACGATTTTACCCATTTACTCGTGTTACTAATTTTCTTGCGTACTCTTGGCCCTAATTTAATTATTGTAACAAATATCTACCGTTACAATATGTATTTATTTTTACATTCTGGTCGCAAACGCTTCGTTTTGCGTCGAACCAAATTTAATATAGTTTTTTATTCGCCGGTCGAGAGGGAGCGTCGTGAGGAGAAGGAAGAAGGTTTATGAAACCCTAGTGAAAACTGACTCCACTTAATCAACGTTGACCAAATTAATTAATTTATTTATCGTTGTCGTGGATCACACGGACGACTCAAGACGATACACGAAGCTATTACGCGAAAACGATTTCGGTGCTTGAAGTATCGGAGTTTACGAATAACTAACTGTGATACGCGGGGTCTTGACGCTTCGTGTTCCGAGAAGAGCGGGGACAGGTAGAGGAACAGACCCTGACGAGGCTGGTGGTCAAATTTTGTTTTGGACGTGCGGTTCGAAGCCGTACGTCGAGAATCTATCTCGTCTCGTTTATAATTTCGCCGTGAAGTTAGAATTTTATTTTACGCGGAACGAAATCCCAACATACCGCCCGCCTCGTTCCACATGGAACGAAGGCTCTAAAATTTTGATTGAATGCGTCCGTATGATCGATCCTCGGTTACAAGTTGGAACCTACATTGGCCCAGAAACTTACAAACTAAGCGCTTACAAATAGAATGCCGACAAACTTCCGAAAACTTAATAGCTAAACACTGTAGTCAGTTCTCCGTAGCGGCCGGGGGGAGGTCGCACGGTAGCGGACACACCTTGGTAATTGGGCGCTTGAGGGTGGTTTTCGCGGTACGCAAAGTCACTACTCGAACGTGGCCATCGGGGCCCGGATGGGTTTGGATCACTCGTGCTAGTTCCCACCGCGAAGGGGGAAGTAATTCGTTTTTCAAAAGCACCATGGCTCCGATTTTAAGCGCTCGCGATGGTTGCTGCCACTTCGCACGCTGTTGCAGCGTGTGCAGATAGTCCTGAGTCCAAGCCTTCCAAAAATGTTCTCGCATCGCTTGAACCTTTTGCCACCTTGACAGTCGATTCTCGCGGATTTCGAGCAGCGATGGCTCGGGAACGCTCAGAAGCGGGCGTCCAATCAGAAAATGCCCAGGCGTGAGCGATTCTAAGTTCTCTGGATCATCGCGTAGCGGGGCAAGGGGGCGTGAATTTAGACACGCCTCGATTTGACACAGTAAGGTTGCCAGCTCTAGTTGAGACAAAGTGTGAGAGCCAATGACTCGCTTCATGTGGTATTTGAAGCTTTTCACGCCTGCTTCCCAAAGCCCTCCAAAATGAGGAGCGGAAGCAGGCATGAAATGCCAACGGATTCCGTCGTTCTTGAGTTTCTCGCGCAACTCGACATTTTTTAACGTGGCAATAAACGTACGGCGGAGTTCGTTGTCGGCGCCCTGGAAGTTCGTGCCGTTATCGCTGTAAACGTCGGTCGGCAGACCTCGCCTACTGACGAATCGTTGAAATGCGGCTAGAAAGCCGGAAGTCGCATAGTCATCCACGTATTCTCAATGAATTGCTCGGGTAGCCAGACAAACGAACAGCGCCACTTAATATTTACGTGATTTTTGACCTCTTCCGACGTACGGGAGGACTTGGAAGGGGCCTGCGTAGTCCACGCCACAATGCGCGAACGTAGAAGACGGGTTTACCCTCGGAGCGGGAAGATCTCCCATGAGTTGAGTAGCGGTGACCGCGCGCTCTCGAATGCAGGTGATACACCGATTCGTTATTTTTTTTACGAGGGATCTCGCCCCTAGGATCCAGTAATTTTGACGGAGGAGGCGGAGCGTGAGCTGCGTGCCTCCATGTAGCGAACGTAAATGCGTTTGCTTAATAATTAACTCACTCACGTGATGACGTGGTAAAAGTAGTGGAAAGCGTTCGTCATAAGAGAGGTATGAGTTTCGTAACCGCCCGCCAAGACGTAACTGATCTTTCCCGTCGAGGAAAGGATTGAGCGGCTTGAGCGGGCTCGAGCGCGGGAGCGGCGCTTTCGACTTGAGCGCGTGGATTTCCGCTTTGAAGCTGAGGCTTTGTATTCGACGTACCCAAAAATCGCGTGCTTCTTGTACATCCTCGACTGATCGAGGGCTCGAAGGGATCGCGGTCTTACGCTGACTGGCGCGAAATTTGCGCAGCCAGTAGAAGAGGTTGGCCGTGACTCTAAGAAGCTTGCCCCAACTCGAGAAGCGAAGAGGGCAGTCCCACTCTTCGGTTTCGTGAGCGACGTGGATAGTCGCTGTGGAGCGTTGTTCGCTAAGAATGATTTTCGGATTGTCGAGGGCGTCTCGCGCAACGGCGGGTCGCGCATTAGGCCAGAAAGCTGAGTTTTGTTTGAGCCACGATGGACCCGTCCACCAGAGTGGGTGGTTAATAAACTCGTTCACTAAAATGCCCCTCGAGGCACAGTCCGCGGGATTATCAAGCGTAGGGACGTGATGCCATTTGATCTCGGGCATTTTGGTTTGAATTTCGGAGACTCGATTCGCTACGTAGGGCTTCCAGCGTGATGGATGCTGAGTAAGCCAAGCTAGTGCAACGGTGGAATCAGTCCATCCGTGCACTGGAATCGAGTCGTACTGGAAAACTTGTTTGACGTACTCGAGTAGGCGTACGAGCAATACAACGCCGTTTAATTCTAGTCGCGGAATCGCGACCGTTTTCAATGGAGCGACTTTAGATTTTGCAGCTAATAACGCGACGGAAATATCGCTGGGCGAATTTAATACTCGTACATAGACTACTGCGGAGAACGCGCGTTGCGACGCGTCCGCAAAGCCATGAAGCTCGATGAAGCGATGTGATTTCGTAATACCGATCCAGCGGGGAATGCGTAACACCGACAGTTCGGGTAGTTCTCGACAATAATTCTCCCACTTTTCGAGAAGAAGAGGAGGGACGTCGTCGTCCCACTCAACTTTCGCGAGCCACAAATCTTGCATAAATAGTTTGGCATTGATGATCACGGAAGAGGCCCATCCGAGTGGGTCGAATAAACGTGCGATCAGCGACAAGACGTTACGTTTGGTACTTCGCATTTTGGGAATGTTACCAACTTGAAAACTGAACGCGTCTTCCTTGGGAAGCCACGTGACGCCGAGTACTTTTAATACCGTGGAATCATCCTTCGAAAGGTCAATCGCGAGGTCATGACCTCCTACGGGAATATCTGATAGCAGTTCTGCGTCGTTCGCGGCCCATTTACGCAGATGAAATCCACCGCACGCTAGAAGCGAAGTGACTTGTTTGCGAATCACTCGAGCACTTTCTCGATCGTCTGCGCCGAATAAAATGTCGTCGACGTAGGTCGAGCGTTGTATGACCTCGACTGCTTCAGGAAAAGATGCGCTTTCGTCATCAGCGAGTTGCAACAATACGCGGTTAGCAAGATACGGAGCGCACGCTGTACCGTACGTTACGGCGAGGAGGCGATAATTCAAAATGGGACCGTCTGGAGCGGGGCGGAATAAAATGCGTTGGTAATCGAGGTCGTCGCGATGCATTCGGATTTGGCGAAACATTTTCCCTATATCTGCGATGTAAACAAAACGATGTTGTCGCCAGTTTGAGAGCACGCAGCTTATTTCGCGTTGCAGTTTTGGACCGACAAGTAAATGGTCATTCAGTGAGGTCCCGTTTGACGTTGCACTGGATGCATTAAAGACCACCCGCAGTCGAGTAGTCGAGCTACTTTCCCGAATAACCGGATGATGCGGAATATATAACGGGTTTGGGTTCACGTCGGACTCGGTTACCCGTTCCATGTGCCCCATAGATTCGTACTCACTCAAAAAATCGGAATACGCTCTGGCGAGTTCTTGCTTTTTTATGAGGCGAGTTTCATGATGCTTGTACCTCAAAAGCGCGATTTTGTGGCTTGACCCAAGATCGGGAATCGACCCGCGGCGGAACGGGAAACGGACGATGTACCGACCCGAAGTGTCACGTGAATGCGTTTCCACGAAATGGGCTTCGCATTCTTCATCGTCGGGCGTGAGAAAAGATTTGGAGGGAACTTCTTCTATTTCCTAAAAACGTCGAATGAGCGCGTCCGTGTTGGACGCGATGCCACAATGAATAGTGGCTGAAGCGCGAGAAGCGCGTGTGTTATCGGTGGGCCCGGAGATTATCCATCCCAACGTCGTGAGTTGGGCCGTAGGAGACCCAATCGGACCTCGTCGAAGAGGCCCGACTAAAAGGTAGCCGTAGAGATCGGCTCCGATTAATGCGTTAATCGGTTCGTTACTATTAGGGACGCGATCGGCAAGTTCGAGACCCTGTAGATGCGGCCAAGAAACAATGTGTTGTCTTTGGCTCGCGGCGTAAGAGGATATTTTTTGATATACATACGCGATCATCGGTAGGCGAGCACCTTTACCGACGCACGCTTCTAGCGTGAGTTTCACGTAAGACGTAGACCGTCCGGAGTAAACATCTCCGAAAGACGTGACGCCTAGGTCAGCGCGATGGCGAGGAGCGCGTAGTTTTTGTGCAATCGATTCGGTAACGAAACTGTGGGTTGAACCTTGATCGAGAAGAGCCCGTACTCTTATGACACGATCCTCGGGAGTGCGTAATTGTACCCAGGCGGTAGCGAGAAGCACGGACGAGGGGCGCTCGTGTTTAGAATTTGTTGTCGCGCGCTCCGACTCGATAGCTGGAGACTCGGAAAGGGGGTCGAGCTGTACTGAGGGTGACTCATGCGACGGAAGCAGATTGACATTCGCGGTGTTGATCGACGATTCAGCTACCTGATCAACAGGTTGAGAGGCGGGGGGTCCTGGAGGACGCGAGGAAGCCCGGTGCAACGTCGTATGATGCAGCTTCTGACATTTTTTGCAGCGACTCGAACTTGGGCATTGAGGCGGAAAATGTCCTGGTTTCAAACAATTAAAACAAACTCGAAAGCGCTTCGCGAGCGCGAAACGATCATCGATATCTTTTCGTTGCCATGCAGGGCAAAATCCGAGCGAATGATTGTCCGAACAATCTGGGCATTGTCGAGGCGCGGTGTTATGAATCGTAGCTTTAACGTTCGGTTTACGGTTTTGCCCGGTGTAGCGCTGAGATGATTCGAGATTTTCGCTTTGACCCGGGTTAGCGGTACCGCGAATCCTTTGGGTTAAGAAAGCTGTGAGTAATGTAAACGTGGGACACTCATTCGACGCGCCGAGACTTAATTGCCATTCGTGACGTGTTCGCGGACTGAATTGTTTAGTTATTCAATAAACTAACAAGTCGTCCCACTGATCGACGGGACGATTCAAATTTTTTAATGCAGTGAGCGATGAATTAACCGTGTCGCGTAATCGTTTTAATTCAGTTTCATTTTCGGTTTTCATGTCGGGCAAGCTTACAAAGGCGTGAATATGTGCGAATACTAAGGCCCGCATGTTATCATACTCGTCGGTGAGCGTTTTCCACGCGCCTTCGTAATTCGCGTCAGAGACCTGTATTGGCCCGAGCAGGAGAGCCGCGTTACCCTCTAGGAAAGATTTTAAATAATAAAGTTTTTGACCTGTGGTTAGCGACGCATTCTCACCGACCAAACCCTTAAAGGCGTCTCGAAAACTCTCCCACTTCGTTGGCTCGCCGTTGAACTTGGGAATGGTGATGCGTGGGAGTTTGAAGGCGGATGCTCCGGGGATTTCGTTGATCATCGTCGAGTTCGAAATTTTAGGGGCGGTAGCGCTCGTTCCGGGTTGTTCCCGCTTCTTCACATAGTCTTCGATCTCGGTCAGCTGGTCTAAAGCTGCTTCGTAGTCAGCTTCGATCTCGAGAAATTCCGAGTTGGCGAAGTACGGGAGTTGGCGCTGTGCCTCGTTGGCCCTTTGAACAATCGTTAAATCGGTGGCACGACACGTGGACCACAACTCCTGTAATCCTTTTATGCGCGTTTCGGTGTTGCTGAGCGAAAATTTTTCCTTGCCGATTTTCCGATAGTTCGGCACGATTCTGCGCATTTGATTTGCATTAACCTCCTGTTCGATTATGAGGTCTTCGAGGGTAGCCATGGTAACGATTAGTTTCGATAATTAGTCGAAAACTGGCCTTAATACCGTTCCCTAATAACGTCTGCGTGTTATTGGGAAAATATCGATGACAGCCGGCGATGGCTTTTGTCGCGATGTGTGCTACCGCTAAGCCGTATTGTATCGGTGTACAATTGTCGTCACGGGCGCGAGCGAGAGCTGTAGATACGACTCTCTTCGCTGTGTGTGGGACAGAGGGCGAGCAGCACGCGAGTCGTAATTCCCGACGAATGTTCGAAAGTTGAAACTTGAATTTCGAATAACGTCTGCGTGTTATTCGCGGATTATCGATGCCCGTGATCGAGGAATCCTTGACGCTTCGAGCGTGACGGATAAATCGTATTGTATTGTACTTACATACGAGGTGTCGTGGGCGCGAGTGAGCGGTAGCAATACGACGACTCTTAGCGGGATGATGAGAGAGAGAAAAACATTTGAGTCCTCACTCGTAGCACTATATTCTTGTTATTCCCGGAGAGCTCGCGTTACCTTGAAACGAGAATTTCTAGCACTGGTCGCTCACACTATTTCGGAGAACTTTCGGAAAAATGAACGAGATAATTCTCAGATTTTAAATTTTGTTTTCGCAATCCGCGATCGTTTTATTAACGTTGACGCTGAGCGACCAGTCTTCACCCGCCTCTTCGAGGCGCCAAGAAAAAAAAGGGTTGCTGCGACGCACCAACCGTCCGAACTTTTCACGAGAATTTTGAAATTATAATATAAAACTTCGCACTCACGATTTTTCCCAAATTGTTTACACTTTTTTTTTTTTGTTTAATCCGGCTCGAAGGACCTTAAATATGGTCGCAAACGCTTCGTTTTGCGTCGAACCAAATTTAATATAGTTTTTTATTCGCCGGTCGAGAGGGAGCGTCGTGAGGAGAAGGAAGAAGGTTTATGAAACCCTAGTGAAAACTGACTCCACTCAATCAACGTTGACCAAATTAATTAATTTATTTATCGTTGTCGTGGATCACACGGACGACTTAAGACGATACACGAAGCTATTACGCGAAAACGATTTCGGTGCTTGAAGTATCGGAGTTTACGAATAACTAACTGTGATACGCGGGGTCTTGACGCTTCGTGTTCCGAGAAGAGCGGGGACAGGTAGAGGAACAGACCCTGACGAGGCTGGTGGTCAAATTTTGTTTTGGACGTGCGGTTCGAAGCCGTACGTCGAGAATCTATCTCGTCTCGTTTATAATTTCGCCGTGAAGTTAGAATTTTATTTTACGCGGAACGAAATCCCAACACATTCTATAAAATAGAATGTAATTTGGTTGACAGTACGAGAATTCACTTGTTTCGGAAATCGAATTCAAGTGTTAAATCACTTGAAGTAGGTATAAGTGAATGAGAATTCACTTATCGCTCGAATATCGGGTAAGTGTTTCATGACTTGGCCGGAATCAAAACAAATACCGGCCGGCGCCCACTTGTAATTCTTTTCGGCGTCAAGTGGTTCTCCATTTGTCAATAAAATAAATCTTAAGTGAAAATAAATTCGATATTTCGGCTTGAAATAAATAACGAGTGGAAAATCACTTAGTATTTCAAACCGAAATAAATAATAAGTGAAAAATCACTTAGTATTTTAAACCGAAATAAATAACAAGTGGAAAATCACTTAGTATTTTAAACCGAAATACATAACAAGTGGAAAATCACTTAGTTTTTCAAACCGAAATAAATAATAAGTGAAAAATCACTTAGTATTTTAAACCGAAATAAATAACAAGTGGAAAATCACTTAGTATTTTAAACCGAAATAAATAACAAGTGAAAAATCACTTAGTATTTTAAACCGGAATAAATAGTAAGTGAAAATTCACTTAGTATTTTAAACCGAAATAAATAACGAGTGGAAAATCACTTATTATTTTAAACCGAAATAAATAACAAGTGGAAAATCACTTAGTATTTCAAACTGAAATAAATAACAAGTGGAAAATCACTTAGTATTTTAAAACGAAATAAATAACAAGTGAAAAATCACTTAGTATTTTAAACCGAAATAAATAACAAGTGGAAAATCACTTAGTATTTTAAACTGAAATAAACAACAAGTGGAAAATCACTTAGTATTTTAAAACGAAATAAATAACAAGTGGAAAATCACTTAGTATTTAAACACGTAATTAAATACTTTTTTCACTTAAGTGTGCCCATCTCTGAGCTCGAGATATCAAGCTGAAACTTGCCACACGTGTACATGGTTGACGGCGCATAGCACGATTGAATTTTTAGAAGATTCCACGGTGTTCTTTTGTTTTTACAGCATTTTTTAAAAATTCGAAAATTTATTTTTGGTCTCTAGCTCCCACAATTTTAGAGATATCGAGCTCAAATTCAGTATAATGATGTACGAGTACAGGAAGATGCCCGATACCAAATTTGGAAAAAATCTACGCATTGCTTTTCTTTTAAAGGATTTTTAAATGTGAAAAAAACGGTGTTTACACTCTAACTGGCGCAATTTCTGAGATATCGGACTTAAATTTGGTACGAAGTTGCGCTGTTATCCAAAGAGATACCCTATTGAATTTGGGCAAAATCCATCAAGCCATTCATATTTTATGGCGTTTTGAAATCTTTCCAAAAATCAATGTAAGTGCTCTAGCTTTCATAATTTTTTAGATATCTGGCTGAAATTCAATACGAAGTTGTACTATCATCAAAAGAAGTTTCGCATTGAATTTGGACAAAATCCAACAAGACGCTCAGATTTTATGGCGTTTTGAAATTTTTCCAAAAATCAATGTAAGTGCTCTAGCTTCCATAATTTTTGAGATATCGGATTAAAATTTGGTACAAAGTCGCACTATTATCGAAAAATGTTTCGTATTCATTTTGGGCAAGATATATCTAGGCGTTTAAATTTGATGAGACTTTCAATTTATTAAATTTGACATGGAATTCACCATATATTTATTCTGGACTAGATTGATTCACGAACCGATTTTATATAAAAACAAGGGTGCAGAGTCGCACCTTGCACATTACTTCCTCATAATTTTTTGAATTTGCCAAAGCTTCCTCCATGAGGAAGCCAAAATTGATCGACACAGTTCGTCATAGAGAAAGCTTTGACAAATTCACAAAATTATGAGAAAGCAATGTGCAAGGTTAGACTTTGCACCCTTGTTTAATTTATTTTCGGATACTCGGGGATTTAGGGTTATTGTTAGTTTTTGGGTACTGGGGGATTTAGGGTTATTGTTAGTTTTTTTATTTAAGAGAAAATCATTCGTATCTATATATATACTGGCGTAGCTCTATCGACCACGTAACCATTTTTACGAGGTACAACGAAGTACGCCACAATATCTACATATACGTTTTTGACAAGTGATTAGTATGAACTGCTAAACCTATCCGGACGGTCGCATCGCAGAAATCGTAAAAATAAAAAAATAAAAATTCGGATAAAGAATAAAACGAAAAAATTCAATAACTCTAAAACTAAGGGAGATATCGAAAAAATGTTATTCTTCATTTTTGTCTCGTTCGGAGTCGTTCTATCCAAAAAAAGCATTAAATTGCGGTGTCACGGATATCATACTCTCGCCGATTTCCGCCATACGACCGTCTGGATAGGTTTCGCAGTTCATACTGCTCATTTGTCTGAAAACGTATATAGTGGTACGTAGATATAGTGGCGTAGCTCATTGTACCTCGCGAAGATGGTTACGTGGTCGATAGAGCTACCCCATTATATATTGTTACGTCCGGAGTATTGCACCGACTATTAAAATATATTTAATTACACAAATATAATCTTTTCTATATTTTTCCGAATCAACGTGCGAGTGGGCAACCGTCGGAGATCCCACGGTAGGACGTCTACGAATTTCGCTGACGTATGGGATCTCACGGTAGCCGGAGGAGACGGTGCACATCTCGTTGACGTGCCGTGCCCTCGCGGATTGTTATCTCGTTCGCGCATTGATTCATAATATGTGCAGGGCACTACTTTAATTCCAATTTTCAAGCAGTTGGTTGTAATCCGCGGCTCGACCATGTTGGTCGTGTCCGCTCTAAATTAAAGTGTGAATGAGCGGCTTGACCATGTTGGTCATGTCTGCTCAAACATAAAACTCAACTCCGCGGCTCGACCATGTTGGTCAACCGCGTAAAATATCAAAAGTATTCAAAAGTTTAGAACAAATAAATACATTGTTATCGTTTTGCAATTTGCCCACGACACGCTTACTTCATTCTTTCAAATATCCATAAATAAAGTTATACACAACCCATCATAAACCCGGACACTAGCTCCTATCCCTAGTGGGCACACTCCCACTTAAAACGGAGCAAATAACAACGTTTAATATGTTGCGTCTGACGTCACTCCCGCGCATCGCACAGACCCAGGACGTAACAATATATATGGGGCATTCCATGACAGATCGATCAACTTCTGGCGGTCATTTTTTAGATCGTTTTCATAATTTTTTATTCGAAAGTACTCATCTAAATAAACGAGCCCAATTTTTTTCAGATTAAAAAAAATATATTTTACGAGATTTTATTTTTTTAAATAAAAAAAAAAAAAGAATGTCCGTTTTTTTCGCCTGAAAAAATTTACAGAATTCTTATGATTCATGAGAAAATTCTCAAACGCTATTGCAAGATGGAGCTTTTAAAACTACCGGAGAAAAAAAATAAAAATGAAAAAATTGTACGTGCCAGCAATGGAGAAATGCAGCACCAATATCCACACCCACCGTTCGCCACATTTGTTGGCGAATTTTTTGATTTTTATTTTTTTTCTCCGGCAGTTTTAAAAGCTCCATCTTGCAATAGCGTTTGAAAATTTTCTTATAAATCATAAGAATTCTGTGCATTTTTTCAGGCGGAAAAAACGGACATTCTTTTTTTTTTTTTTTAATTCAAAAAAACAAATCTCGTAAAATATATTTTTTTAAAATCTGAAAAAAATTGGGCTCGTTTATTTCGATGAGTACTTTCGAATAAAAAATTATAAAAACGATCTAAAAAATGACCGCCAGAAGTTGATCGATCTGTCATGGAATGCCCCATATACATACGAATGATTTTTGTGTTTAATTACGAAGGACATCGAGCATTATTTCACATGCAATCGCATACAAGTTGATACAAGTTCACACATTTGGGGCTGGCGCTACTCGCGGAGCTCCCGTCGTTGGCCCGTACGATCCGCCCCGCTGCATGGTCCCTTAGTTTCTCTCGCTCCTTCCGTCGACTCGAGCCGACTTTACATGAACGAGCGTTGTACAGCCAAGCGTGACGGCTCAATCTCGTTCACTGCCCACAAAAAGTGATCAGCGCGCATAAAGAAGTTTTCACTTTAAAAAATACATCGAATCGCGGCGCCACGGACACCGTGATCGCGCCCCAACTCGATGTATTATTCGCTTTCGTTGAAACAAACTCGAGATATTTCCCGCTATAGATGAAACGAACTGGAGATATTTTCCATTTTAGTCTAACAAACTCGAGATTTTTTCCGCCATAGTTAAGGAAAACACCCGATATTTTCCTCTTTAGATGAAACAAACTCAAAATATTTTCCATTGGTTTGCTTCTTATTTCGTTATTATCTTTATTATATTCAGGCGATTATACTCGATACATCATATAACTTTAGCACAATTGCATGTTTGTCATAAGAAAAATATTGACGTAGCTCCGAACAATCTGAGCCGTCAGTAAGAACCCATTCTGCGTGTTCATAACATACGAAACGATGGCTTTTGAATTTGTATGGACTGAGAGAGGGAAACGACAACTACTCCTGGAAGGGTTCTTTTTATACTATAACGGAGTAAACGAAGGAAACGGTAACACTTACTGGAAATGTATTTACAGCGATAAACACGAAAAAACCATTGCTCAGCTCGGGTCATATTGACACCAAACAATTAAATAGGGTAAGATGGGGTTAAATCGCCATTTTTTTACTTTTCACGCTGTAGAACCTGCATTTATTAAAAAATTCTCGAACATGATTTTTTTTCTGAAAGTATAAACCCTTGGCTACAAAATTTATCTTAACAAGTTTGATGTAACTAATACTCATTATTTAGCACGGTCGTTTGAAAAAAATGTGCAAAGTGGTTTTTTTACCCCGACCAGTGGGGTGGGGTAAACCACTTCTTTTCAGGTCAAATATGAATGCAAACTTGTTGTTTTAATGTTTTTTATTATTCATAACGGTCACAACTTATTATATTAACCTTTAAAAAAAAAAAAAAAACAGTTTTAAGCATTAATTATCGCCGTAGTCCTCGCTGTCTTCAACGTAAACAACTTTTTCGGCACGACCACGCTTGGGGCGGCGAGGGGCAACTTTTTCTTTTTCAGCTTGTGATTTTTTGCCCAGCACCTTCAAAAATGTTTTCTCAGCTCGTGCAGCTGCCTACTGGTTGCTTGGTTATTTAACCCCACACACTCTTTTGCGCAAAAAGCCGCGTGATCCGAAAACAAATGCAAATATCGAAAAATCGTTTTAACATTCGGGTTAGTGACGAATTGCTGCTCCAAGAAAACACTTGCCTTATTTTTAGAAGCCCAATTTTCACAACTTTTACCACCCATCAAAAGCCAGAAGTTTTTTTTTCACATCGCTCAAAATGCTTATATCACCACGAAAATTGTAGAAATGCAGATGTGGCAGTCCAACAAAGTACAAAAGTTGCGCTTTATCGACCTCGACTTACCTTATGAACGGCTACTCTTTCTATTAATCCGGTCAAATATGAGCGTCAAATGGTTATCTTACCCGCTGGCGATTTAACCCCATCTTACCCTACGAAAAGAAACCGACCATAATCATGGTGGAGATGCTGGAGTGGTTAGGGCAGTGAAAGTAAAAACTGATTTGAAAATAAGGGCTTTGGTAACTTCTGAGAGTCCGCATGTTCTCAAAGCTTCTGCATCGGCTGGTGTCCACGACAGCATGGCTGCTTAATTGCCGTCGACGAGTTCATTAAAGAGGACGATCAGAAAAGTTAGAAGTACGACTTTGGAAAATCACGGTGATCCAAAAACTCGAGCGGAAATTGAGCTCCCTCCGGATTACCGTGTAACAGAAAAAAACACAATTTCGTCATTTACGATAAAGGCGCTGTCGACGATCGAATGATTGTATTCGGGACCGAAGAAAATCTGAGGGTACTGATGGGAGCGAATCATTGACTAATGGACGGCACATTCAGCACCCGTTTAGTGCTGTTTGGCCAATTATATTTAATACATGCGATTGTCAGGGAAAAGATTGTGCCCCTCGTATACGCGTTGCTGTCGGGAAGAAGTTCAATCGTTTATACGGAAATGTTTGAAAAACTAAAAGGGGCAGAGCCAGAATTGAAACCGGAAACAGTCATGCTCGACATGGAACAAGCTGTCGTCAAAGCTTTGATTGCGGTGTTTCCAGAGGTCAAAATTCGGTTCTGCAACTTTCACGTGAACCAAGCACTTTACCGCAAAGTTATTGTTTTTAATTTAAAAGCGTTGTACGACACGGACGTTGAATTCGCTCAGAAAATTGAACGGCTCGCAGCCCTCGCATTCGTGGAAGCCGACGAAGTCGTGGAAATATACTATCGGATTTCCGACAACGTTTTCGGTGAAGACGAAAATCTTCACGAATTTCAGTTTTCATTTGAAACGGAATTCATAGCCCGATACGACCGAAAACGAATTGCAAAAGATGCTCAGTTTCCGAAAAAGTATTGGAATCAATATGATGCATGCCGATCCAACCTTCCTCGCACAAATAATAACGTGGAAGGTTAGCATCGCAGCTTTAATAAGTTGGTCTGGCAAAAGCATCTAAGTATTTGGGAGCTTATTAGATGCCTGGAAGTTGAGCAATCGCGAACCGAATCGACGGTTGCAGCAATCCGCAGCGGAGTTGCTCAGCCGTTACAATTATAAAAATATTGGGATTTGAATCAACGAATCTGCAGCATCGTGTTGAACTATGCCAATCCAATGTACACAGATATAGACTTGTGTACCTGAAAATGATTGCTAATAATCTATCAATATGGAGAGAGGAACAGCGTTTGTCAGCTATGCTTTTGCGGATTTTGTTGCGACTGTATTCGATTTTCGTTGATTTTCTCCGTTTTGTCTACATTTTTATTTTATTTTCTATGCTTATCTTATTTTCGTTTATTTTTGCCATTTAATATTCGTTAAGCTTCTTTCTATCATCTTCGTTTTAGCTTGTTGGGGTTACTCTTTAGGAAAAACCACTAAAGGAACAAAGCAAAAGAAAGGACGAAAAAATCGAAAAAAAAAACAAAACAACAAAAAACCCAAAAAAACAAAAAAAATCGAAACAACCAAAAAATCCTTGTTCGTTGGCTCCGTGTCTGGCAGAGAGCACAGATTTATAAATGAGAACGATAAGCTTCGAATTTTTTTTAGTCGAATCGTTTTAATCAAATTGTTTTTAGTCGAATTGTTTTTCGAAAATCAATTAAAAAAATTAACTAATCACCCTAAACCCCCGAGTACCCAAAAATAAAAATAAAAAACTAACTTATCACCCGAAACCACCGAGTACTCAAAAATAAATAAATGGACTAACTAATCACCCTAAACCCCCGAGTACCCAAAGGTTAATAAAAAAAATAACTGATCACCCTAAACCCCCGAGTACCTAAAAATAAATTTGAAAAATTGTCTAATCACCCTAAACTTCCGAGTACCCAGAAATAAATTAAAAAACTAACTAATCACCTTAAACCTCCGAGTCCCCAAAAATAAATTCAAAAAACCACTAATCACCTCTAACCTCCGAGTACCCAAAAATTGATAAATAAACTAAGTAATCACCCTAAACCCCCGAGTATCCAAAAATAAATTTGTATGTATGTATGTATGTATGATTTATTGCTTATAAGGGGTACATAGTTACTCCTATAGCAAGGGGGAATGCGCTGTTCTTTTTTTTTTTTTTTTTTTTTTTTTTTTTTTTTTTTTTTTTTGTACATGGTTTGCCAGGTTTAAATGCTTACTACATGTTCAAAGAAAAGGCTCTCAACATTAAGCTTCGGTGGACAAAATTAAATATGTTTTTAAGTATCTTTGGATCGCACACACTGATCAGAATAATTAAATCGTCGTATGACCTTTCTGGTGATAACAATTCACTGAAATAGTGGGTTCTATACGGTTCGTATATCGGGCATCGGAGCATAAAATGTTCGATAGTTTCGTTTTCATGCAAATTACAAATTTGACATGTTTGTTGCGGGTCTAATTTTGCCATACATTGTTTGTAGCTTATAGTGCAGTAAATTCGATTGGCTAGTCTAACTTGCGTTATGATTCGCTTTATAGGTAGCGGGAGTCTTAGAGTAAGGTGTCTGGCCGGGTTATCATCGAATGACCTTGGAATTTTGAGTTGGCAGGATGATGAGGCCTGCCACGTTTCAAAGTCTGATGCCATCAGGCTCAGTTTATATCGTGAGAATGTTTGCTCCGTTCTGGTGGTCCAGGCGATTGGATCGACGTTCTTCCAGAGGTCAAGTGACTCTACTTCGGCCAGAAAAGTCTTGAACTGTGTGGCCCAATAATATTTATTCTCCTCCTCTAGGTTTTCCGCGAGGCTAATTAATCTACGCATACATATTTTTGGTAGTGCTTCGTCGCTTAGCTTAAGAATTCTAATGTACCATTCCCAAGTGTTTTTCATTGCTTTGTACTTTATTTTTACAAGTCCAAGTTCTAGTCGCAGCACCGCGCTTGGTGTGTTTTTCGCCAGTAGTAGCAGTCGTTTAAAAAACCAGGTTTGCGCTGACTCGATCAGTTCACAGTATCTTAGACCCCAAGCTGGGAACGCGTATAGTAGGGTCGATTCGACTATGCTGGCATATAGTTTTATGTAGGCATCCCACGTATCACAGTTTGCTTTTGCAAGAATTGACAGAGTTGTGCAGGATGCTGCCTTTGCTTTGGTTAACGCGGCTTGGGCTGCTTTAAGGCCAAGAGATGAATTTGCAATTGGGACGTCTAGGTATAAATAATCTGGGACAACTTCGATATTCGATTCTCGGTATCGTGTAAAACGATTTTCTATTCGCTTGGGCTTCCCGCCGGCTTTAAATATAACAATTTTTGTCTTACTAGCATTCACAGCAAGTCCGTTCAGCGAGCAGTATTCCTCTAGGGTTTTAAGTTTCTTAGCTAAGTCTGCGTGAGAGTGAGCTAGTATTACGGTATCGTCTGCATAGAGTATCATAATGATGTCCGTAATGCCGTCGATGTTTAGTCCCACTAGGCCTCTGCTTCTGAAAAACAATTCAAAGTCGGCCAGGAACAAGAGAAAGAGATCGGGGCTTAGTGACTCCCCCTGGAGTACGCCTTCGGAGACTGGGAATTCGTTCGAAAGATTAGATCGGGATTTTACTTGTACCGCTGCTTGATCGTATAATGATTTGAGAATTCGAATGAATTTCGGACTGATCCCTTGATGATGCAGTTTTTCCCATAAGGGGGCGTGTGGTATCGAATCGAATGCTCGCTTGAAGTCCACAAAGATCGCGTAGACTTCTCGTTCGCCTAGTCTCAGCTGTAGTTGAATCGCGGCGGTCAACGTAAAAATGCATTCAACGCAGCTTCGGCCTTTTCTGAAGCCCATTTGAGATTCAGGGATGATTTTTAGATGTTCAGTGATTTTATTAAGTCTGTCCCGCAGTATTCCCGTGAAGATTTTTGTTATGTTATTAACAAGTGCAATTCCTCGGTAATTCGCGGGATCGTCTTTATCGCCTTTTTTAAAAATCATGGTGAGTAACACTTTTGCCCACGAAGCCGGAATCGTTTCCTTTTCGAGTACTTTATTATAAAGCTTAAGTAGATACTGTAACCCATTGGGCGGTAAGGTTTTGAGGAATTCACAAGATATTTGGTCGGGTCCTGGCGCTTTTCCACTTTTACTCTTCCTTAGTATTTTTTCAAGTTCGCTCATCGTAATTTCGCTGTCTAATATTTCGTAACCCGGACCGTAAAATGTTATGGCGTTATGTACTCTAGGCTTGTACACCGTGGCATAAAATTTGTTCCAGCTTTCGATTGGAAGGAAGAAAGTGGAATCGATCCGCGGTTTGCATTTTTTAACCGCTCCCCAAAAGTCGGATGGAGACTTGATATTAGCAAATCTATTTGTAATGGATAGCGTGTACTGCTTTTTGGCAGCGTATATCGTATCTCTATACTTTTTTTTGCATTCGAGGTAGTGAGTTCTTGTTTCTTCGGAGTTCGAGTTATCGTAGTCTTTTAAAGCGCGTCTAAGTACAGCTTTACATTCTAGAGACTTTTTATCATACCAGACTTTGTTTTGTTTTTGGTTTTTTTTCGTACGAAAAGTGTGTGTCATGTTAGCAGAATGGGCGCAGTCTGTTATTGTGTTTGTTAAGTGTTCGTTCAGATGGGCTGGTGTTGAGTTGTTCGGAGTATTATTTATCTGAAAGGCAGTTCTCATTAAATTGACATAAGATTCTCCGCTTTCTTCGTTCCATCTTAAGCTTCTTAACATTTTCGGCGTTTCCGTTTCTTTTACTGTTTGCATTTCGATTGTTTTTGAACTCCAGAGTTTCAGTTCTACGGGAAAATGGTCTGATAAAGTCGGTTCCATTATAACGCGCAGATCTTTTATCTGTGTTAAGCCGTTAATGCTAACCCATACTAAATCTATTACGCTTTTGCCAGCACTACTCACGAAAGTTGATCGAGCCGGTCGGTTGCGATTACGTCGATTTTGATTGCGAGTAAGGAGACGGTTGAGAAGCGGAAGCGGGTGGATGAGGCCCTCAACGATTATCATGAGCGTTTTCATGCTCTTGCGACGGCGTATTTACAGCTTTATACGAAGCTAGAGACGATTTCGGCGTGTGATGCGCTTTTTAATGCGCATCAAGGGCGTTCCGGCTCAGGCGCTTTTTCGGCCTCTGTGGATGGCCACCCCCCCCCCCCCCCCCCCCCCCAGGACCTTCGCTTCAGCGGTGGCAGGACGGAGTGGCTCTGTTTGTTTGCCGCGTATATCGTTACTTGAGGTGCCGAAATCTACGACGCGGCGAATCATTATCGAGCCGATTCCCGCGGAGGCTGGGCGCTTCGCCACGGTGGAGGCGACGAAGCAGGCGTTGCAGGCGTCTGTTCAACCGGTGGCTCTCGGTATCAAGGTCACTCGGGTATCAAGTGTGCCGGGGACTCAATGGCGTGGTTGGGGATGTGCTTCGGCGTGACCTTGAGTCGGTGGAGTGGGGTCAGCTTTATCAGTTGCCGTCGATTGATGATAAGGTGGCGCTCTTGACTGGGGCTGTCGTTGCGGTTTTTGACGTGCATGCGCCGGTCAGGGTAGTTACTGTGAGACGGAGGCCTGCGCCGTGGATCACTCAGGAACTAGTGGAGTGAATGCGGCGAAGGGATAGACTTCGCAGGGCCTTCAGGAAGACGGGGTTACCTCACGTGCATGCGAGGTTCGTTGTGTTCCGCAATGAGGTTAAGGCGCGTCTCAAGGCGAAACGGGATGATTATTTCTGTGGCAGCCTCCGTGCGACGGTCGGGAGGGATCCGAGAAGGACGTGGGCAAAGCTTCGGGAGCTTGGCGTTTTGCCGTTAGGAAAGCCGGTTAGTAATCCGGGTTTTCCTCTAGATTAGTTGAATGTGCAGTTTTTATCGGCCGGGGGCGTGCTGCCGTTGGGTGGGGATTGTGCGGTATCGATGGCGAATGCGGAGGGTGCTTTTTGTCTGCGGCCTATTCTCCGGGATGAGCTTGTGGTGGGGACGAATTCGGTGGTTTCTGAGGCAGCGGGGGTAGATGGAGTTTCTGCGCGTATGTTGCGGATGGATATGCCTGCAATATGTTCGCATGTGCTCCACATCCTCAATTGCTCGATTGCTTCGTCTGTTTTTCCGTCGGAGCGGAAGCGGGCTCTTGTGTGCCCTATCCCGAAGGTGGTGGCGCCAGCTGTGCCTGGGGACTACCGGCCAATATCGCTACTATGTGTTTTATCTAAGATCCTCGAGTGTTTGGTTGCGAAGCAGCTAGCGGTTTACCTTGACGGGGCGGGTCTGCGTGATGAGTTCCAGTTCGCGTAAAGGAAATCTCACAGCACGCAGGTGGCGTTGCTGCGGATCGTGGATGCGGTTCGTCTTGCGGAGGATAAGCGCGAGGTAACGCTTATGCTTCTTTTCGATTCCTCGAAGGCCTTTGATTGCGTGCGGCATGAGCAGCTGCTTGCGAAGTTAGATGAGCTCAATTTTTCGTCGTCGGTTGTGCGCTGGTTTGCGTCATACTTGCAGGGGCGGTCGCAGTCGGTGTATGATAGGTGTGGGAATCGATCGGAGTGGGGGCATCTGCATTCGGGTGTCCCGCAGGGCTCTGTGCTCGGTCCGCTGCTATTTACGATTTTTCTGAGGGGTTTCGGCGATGTCTTGTCGGGCTGCGAGTACAGTTTTTATGCGGACGACCTACAGATTTATTTGTCGTTTCCCCCTGCGGGCGTGGATGATGCGATTCGGCAGATAAATCGGGATGTGGCGGCGATTGGTGTGTGGGCAAATACGCTTGGTTTGCGTTTGAATGCGACAAAAACTCGCGCGATACTGCTTGGCTCTGCGCGTTACGTTCGGGCTTTGCGTGAGGTACCTCTTCTGCCAATATGTGTGGGTCGGGAGGTTGTTCCGCTGTCGTCTACATTTCGCTGTTTGGGAGTTACGATCTCGGAGACCTTGTCGTGGCGGGAGCATGTGCTTCGTGTGTCGGGGACCATCAATGGTATTATCCATCGACTTAGAGCTGTTCGCAGCCGTCTGCCGAGGGAGGCGCGTGAGTTGCTGGTGCGTTCGCTGGTGTTGCCTCATGTGGATTATTGTAGTGTCCTCTTTACTGATGTGTCGATTGAGCATGACCTGCGGCTCCAGAGGGCTCTCAATAGGGGAGTGCGGTTTATTTTTGATGTGCCTCGAGATGCTCATATCACTCCGTTCTTTTCTGCGTTGGGTTGGCTAAAAGATGTTGATCGTCGGCGGTACTTTGTGGGTGCTCTTGTGTATGCGGTGCGGCGTGAGGGGGTGCCGCAGTATTTGCGGGAGTCATTGATGCGACCTGTTCCTCCGGCGGCGCATGAGGTGAGGCGGGAGAGGCATCCCTTGGATGTCGTGGTTCAGCGTTTCCGTACTGAGCGTTACAGGCATTCTTTTCTGGTGGTAGCGTGTTCCTTGTGGAACGCTCTGCCGGGGGAGCTGCGTGCGAGTGGGACGTTGGGGGCCTTCAAGGAGGGGTTGCGGGCGTACTTGCTGGCGGATGTGGGGGCTGGGGTCGAGCTGTGACCTTCAGGCGTGCTTTGGCGTGTTTTGCGGTGTGGAGAGTGTTTTCTTTCGTATTTTTGTATTTTCATTTTTTGTATTTTCTTTTCTTGTAAATATTTTGTGTATTTGGCGAATTGTATTGGAGCACGGTACTCTTAGGGGGCTTCTGCCCCAGAGTACGAAATAAATCTGTCATCATCATCATCATCATCATGATCTCTCTCTCTCTCAATTTAACTGTGAGTACTGCATGCCGTGTAGCTTACGGCTCTGTTTTTGGTTTTCTTTCTGCCGCTTTCTGCCCCCTGTGGGGCGTTGATTGCAGGTCTCAGGCTTGCACATACGGCCTCTGCATCGTTGCATGAGGCTTTCTGTACTGCGCTCGAGTGTGGCATCTTGCAAATTCCTGGTTTTCATCGGCTTTCCTAACCTCTGCGGTCCGGCGTTTTTCGGTGGGGGGGGGGGGGGGGCAGGAACCAGGTGCGGGTGGACGGTGGAGCGCATGCGTGGAGTGTCATAGAGTGCGATTCTACCGCTCTTTGCGAGAAGGTGAAGAACCATGGATGGGTCGTCGCGACGGCGTCGTCGTAGATCGTTGAGTGGTGGGGATTCGAGGATAATGGGAGACGACAGTGAGGATTGGGAGAATTCTTACGAGGCGACACCTATCGGCTCGCCGGCTTCGGGAGGGTCTCGTTACACGTCGGTGGAGGCTACGCGACAGGCATTGCATACCTCTGTTGACCCCGTTGTCCTTGGGATAAAGGTTTCTTGCGTCTCGAGTGTCCGTAACAATGGCGTTCGTCTTCAGGCCAGTGGTGGGGATTTGGGGAAGTTAAAGACTGTGGCGGCTCTTCGTGATGCGGGGTTGGTTGTGAAGGACGATATACGGTTAAATCTGCGTCTAATTATACATGGTGTCCTTTCAGCGATGGGTCAAGAAGCGATTCTCGCGAATCTTTTGACTCTCAACCTTGCGAGCTCCGACCCAGCGGAAACGAAAATTATTTATCTTTACTTGTCACGTGGACGTCGGTATATACGTTGCGTTATTGAGACGACGGCGGAAAATCGGAAGCCGCTGCTGGATTCACCGGATGTGTCCTTGGGCTGGAATTCGTGCCGGGTGGCTGATCACGTGCGTATTCTTCAGTGCGTCCGGTGCCTGAATTTTGGACATAAAGCGTCGGATTGCGATCGGCAAGAGTGCTGTGGACGGTGTGCTGGTGAGCACCAAACAAATGTGTGCCCGGGTACGGCTCAGCTTACGTGCTATAACTGCGCGATGGCGAAATTACCGGATAAATGCCATTTGGCGCCGGACGGTGCGGCTTGGTTTATCCTTCGGAGGAGGATTGCAGCGAAGGCGCAATTAATCAATTATGGCTAGGCGGTTACGGGTGTGTCATGTGAATTGCCAGTCCTTGCTGCCTCGTTTGGACGAGCTGCGGCATCATTTCGTGGCCGAGTCGTTCGATGTCATTTGCCTCTCGGACACGTGGCTCAAGCCTCTCATGATACGGATGATCTCGTTCGCCTGCCGGTCTATGAGTTGCTGCGAAAAGATAGCGTTGGCAGACGGGGTGGCGGCGTTGGGATGTATGTTCATCGGACGCTTCGTGCTGTCGTTCTCTCGTCGTCTCCGGATCAGTATTGCCACCTTCTGGAATTTATGATCGTCAATGTTGCAGTTTCTGCTGCTGTATCGCTCCTAGTGGCGGTTGTTTACCGTCTTCGGAGGCTTGGACACTTGGCTCACTTTGGGGATCGGTTTGTGGAGATTGCACCGGATTTTCGGCACATGCTTGTGCTGGCTGATTTCTATGTGGATATGGGGGTGACGTCTTTTGATTCGGACCACCTTCGCAATTTTATTGCAGCGAATGCGTTTTATCTTGTGCCGCATGATGCTACTCATCACACTGTGACCTCGAGTTCGCATCTTGATTCGTGCATTGCTGATCGTGAGGAGAAGATCTTCGCGTATGGGCAGTATCCGGTGCCTTTCCTTTCTGCTCATGATTTGATTCACGTCACTTATGATGTCCGTTGCGCCTGTGCGAGAGGCTGTGACGTTCTCGTGCCGGTCTCTGAACAGTATTGAAGGTGGGGGACTTCGGCAGGTCCTCTCTCGGCATGACTGGACGCAGCTTTATCGGTTGCAGTCTGTTGACGAAAAGGCGGCCTATTTAACTTCGGCAATCGTGGGTGTGTTTGATGCGTTTGCGCCAGTGAGGCGGGTTACGGTTGGGCGACGGCCGGCGCCTTGGATTACGGGAGAGTCGGTGGAAAGTATGCGGCGGAGGGATCGGCTTCGCAGGGCTTTTAGGAAGACGAGGCTGCCTCATCCACATGGGAAGTTCGTTGCTGTGCGTAATGAAGTGAAAGCTCGTGTTGCAGCTGCGCGAGATGTGTATTTTCGTGATAGTTTTCGGGCGGCAGGAGCAAGGGATCCGCGAAGGATGTGGGCAAAGGTGCGTGAGCTGGGTTTGCTGCCGTCGGGAAGGGCCGTAAATGACCCGGTCTTTCCATTTTATACGCTCAATGACGAGTTTTTGAGAGCAGGCCATGCGCTTGCTCGGCAGGAGGGGCTGGGGGGTCATTGGTGGATGCAGAGGATGCGTTTTGCATCAAACTGATTACTGAGCGAGAACTTGCAGTTGCTGTTGGTGCTATTGCCTCGGAGGCGTCTGGGGTGCACGGTATCTCGGCACGGATGCTTCGGCTTGCTATGCCGGGGATAAGTGTACATGTTCTCCATGTGCTCAATAGTTCGGTCTGTGGCTCGCTTTTCCCGTCGGAGTGGAAGCGGGCTCTTGCGTCCCCTATCCCGGAGGTATCGGTACCGGCATCACCAGCTGATTATCGGCCTATTTCGTTGCTGTGCATTTTATCGAAAGTCCTTGAGCGGTTAGTGGCGCAGCGACTTACGGAATACCTCGATGTGAGGGGTTTTCGAGATCGGTACCAGTCGGCGTACAGGAGGTTCCACAGTACGCAGACGGCGTTGCTGCGGATCGTTGATGATGTTCGTTTGGCGGTGAACAGGCGTCATGTAACGGTCATGCTGCTTTTCGATGTTTCTAAGGCGTTCAATTGTGTGCGGCACGACCAGTTACTCCATGAACTTGTGCGGCTGAATTTTTCGTCGGCTGCGGTGCGGTGGTTTGCCTCGTACTTGAGTGGGCGCATGCAATCGGTGTATGATAGGGCTGTTAACCGCTCGGCGTGGGGATTTGTTCGATCGGGTGTTCCGCAGGGGTCTGTGTTTGGCCCGCTGTTGTTCACGGTATTTCTGAGGAGCTTCGAGGATGTCTTGACGAGCTGCATACTTGCAGCACAGCTTGCAGTACAGTTTCTACGCGGATGATCTCCAGGTGTACCTGCCGTTCTCTCCGGCGGAATTGGATGCAGGTTTTGTGCGGTTGAATCGGGATGTTGAGGCGATCTGTGCGTGGGCGAGGACGCTGGGCTTGCGTCTCAATACGGCGAAAGCAAAAGCGATTTTGTTGGGTTCGGCGCGCTATGTGCACACCTTGCGGGGTACTGGCCTTCCAGCTATCTACGTGGACCAGGAGGTTGTCCCTCTCTCGGCCTCGGTGCGGTGTTTGGTAGTTATTATCTCGGAGACCCTTTCGTGGAGTGAGTATGTTCGTTTGGTTGCTTGTAAGATCGATGGAATTGTTCATCGGTTGGGGGCTTGCCGTAGTCTGCTGCCTCGTGAGGCGTGTATCTTGGTGCGGTCATTGGTACTGCCGCTTGTCGATTATTGTTGCTTGTTATTTACGTGCATGTCGCTAGAGCATGACCTTCTGCTTCAGAGGGCGCTGAATCGAGGTGTGCGCTTTATTTTTAATGCCCCACGGGATGCTCACATTACGCCTCACTATGTGGCGTTGAAGTGGCTAAAGGTGGTGGATCGTCGGGAATATTTTCTGGGGGCTCTTATTTATGCTGCGCGGTACAATGGGGAGCCGCGGTACTTGCGGGATCTTGTCATGCGTCAGTTGCCTCGGGCCTTGCATGAGACTAGGCGGGAAAGGCATGTGTTGGACGTGGCGGTGCCTCACTTTCGGACTGAGTGTTATCGACGGTGATTTGCGGTGACAGCGTGTTCGATGTGGAATGCGTTGCCCTTGGATGTGCGGGAAAAGGCCACGTTAAGAGCGTTCAAGGAGGCGCTCCATATGATGTTGATTGCGAAAATGGGGGAGTAGTCTGCGTTTTTGTGTTGCGGATAATTAATCGGTGTTTTCAATTTTTGTCCTATTTTTAATGTTGACTTCATTTTCTTGTATTGAATTGTTTTTGTTCTGATTTTTGACATGTTTACTTTCTTGTACTTTCTGGTTGTTATAGCACGGTAGTCTTAGGGGGCTTGGGCCTCAGGGTACGAAATAAAATCGTCATTCATTCATTCATTCATTCTCTCTCTCTCTCTCTTTCTCGTTGTTAAGCTCGCTTTCTCTCTCACCCTGTCACTCGTCCGCACGCTTGCTCACCCTCGCCCGCGCGCTCTCTCTCTCTGGTTGTTGAACTTGCTCTCTCTCCCACCCTGTCACTCGTCCGCACGCTCGCTCGTCCTCGCGCTATCTCTCGTTCTCGCTCTCTCTCTCTCTCTCTGTCGTAGCCTTCATGTCTTATACATTCGTTTAATTCTCGCTTACTCTCTCTGTCTTATACCTTCGTTAAGCTCTCGCTCTCTTTCTCTCTCTATGTGAGTACGAATGACACATTATTTTTGGCTCTGTCGTTTGCTTCCGCTTCTGTCGCTCTCTGCCGTTTGTGGGTGTTAACTGCAGGTTCTTCGCTTGCGCACATAGCCTCTGCATCAGTGCATGAGGTTTTTTCCTGCTTCGTACCCCTGCATTTCACCTATAACTGCGTTTTCCGTCTGGGATCCTAACCTCTCGTGTCAAGTTTTGATGCTGCGGGGGGCGAGGCCCACGCACTTACGGCTTGCTGACGCACGCGCAGTCTGTCGAAGGTGCGACTCTGCTGTCGCCTGTTGGACGTACATGATGGATGAGTCTGACCGTCGGCGTCTTCGTGGATCATCGACAGGTGCTGCTGCTATCGACGAGACGGCTGATAAGATAGTGTGGGAAGATCGTGAGGACTCGGAAAACTTCTATGAAGCGACACCGACCGTAATGCCGGACTCATGTGTCGTAGGCCCACGAGCAGTGGTCATGGCACGCGGCGCCGCGTCACTGACTGTCGGGGAAGGGGGGGGGGTTTGCCTGGGCGAAGCGATAGCGTAATAGACCCGTCGATGGTGATAGGTTCGGGAGGATCGAACAGTACCGCTCGCGCGCCCGGCGATGTCGGTACCGCGGAGATCATGCGCGTTATACCTTTAGAGCCGCACGAGGTCACGGAAATGCTACGCACGCTTGTAGATATAAAGACGACGACCTTGTCGATACTTCTATTAGAGATATTTATCTCCTCGCTCGCCGTAGACACCGGATAATAAAATAACACTCGGGAATGGTTGAATGAGTAATAACTTTATTAATAACAATGAACGCCGATAATTTCCCCTCTTTCAGCAGTACTTCTCGCACACGTCTTCGCTTGCCATCTTGTTCTCTACTACTCCGCTCCTTCCTTTCGCTCCCCTCTCCTTCGCTCGAGAGCGTCGGAGAAAGCAGTGCTGCCAACTCTCACTCCTGCATTCGATTACACGAATCTTATTTTTTTGATTCTCGCTAACACTTCTAACAAGTAAGAAAACTGTGGATGAGCGTAAGCGAGTCGATAAATCGGGAGAATGTGTACCACGAGCGATTCCATTCTCCTGCCACGGCGTACCTTCAGCTTCACGCGAAGCTGGAAACAATCTCGGCGTGCGATGCACTTTTCAGATCTTTGGCGAATAATGATGCAGTTACGGTAACTGCGAACGATCGTCGGACCATTCCCTCCGCAAGGACATTCGCGTCGTCTGTAGCGGGGCGCAGTCAGATCATTTGGTTACCGCGCGGAACATCGCTCGATGTACCGAAGGCAACAATGCAGCGAATTATCACCGAGCCGCGAGCATCAGAGGCAGCGCGTTTTTCCTTGGTAGATGTCACCAAGCAGCCATTGCACTCGTCCGTGGACCCAGTGGCGCTTGGCATCAAGGTTTCACGAATTTCCAGCGTTTGAAATAATGGGATTCGCATCAAGGCGAGTGACGGCGATTTAATGAAACTAAAAAATTTGACGAGTTTCGCGACGCTGCGTTGATCGTCAAAGATAACATTCGACTCAATCCGCGTCTGGTTGTTTACGACGTGCCGGTCGAACTGAGTCGGGAATCGATTCCGACACAAAGGTGATTCATCTTTACCCTGCACGGGGCCGCCGCTATACGCGATGCATCATCGAGACCACGTCGGAAAACCGGAAGCATCTCATGGACTTGCCCGAGGTTTCGATAGAGTGGGATTCTTGCCGTGTAGCGGATCACGTCAGAATTCTTCAGTGTTTTCGATGTCTCAACTTTGGTCATAAGGCGACAGACTACGTTAAACCGGAATAATGTGGTCGATGTGCTGGTGAACATCTGACGAATGCGTGTCAAGGGAGTAGCTCAGTTGGTTCGTCATAACTGCACCGCGTCGAATCTGCCGAATACTGATCACTCGGCGCTCGAAGGCGTTTCATTTACTATTCTTCGGAGGAGGATTGAGGCCAAAACGCGATTAATTAAATATGGATAGACGATTGAGGATCTGTCATATGAATTGCCAATCGTTGTTACCGCACATAGATGAGTTTCGTCATCATTTTCGGAAGAGACAGTACGACGTCATTTGCTTATCGTGGTTAAAGCCGGAAATAACAAACGATCTAGTTTCTTTGCAAGATTTCGTGCTGCTGCGACGTGACAGGGTTCGAAAACAGGGCGTGGGCGTGGGAATGTATGTGCATTATATCCCCCGTGCTGGTATTCTCTCGACGTCACCGGAGCAATATTGTCGATTACCAGAATTTTGGATCGCGGAGTTAAAGGTTCCGTGTGCGGCAGCGATCCTTGTCGCGGTCGTATATCGTCGACCGAGGCTGGTCCACCTGACTTTGTTTGAGAACGTTTTATCGAGATATCGCCGGACTTTTGCCATGCGATCGTACTTGGCGATTTCAATGAGCGTATGGGCGAGCCATCATACGATGCAAATCAGCTTCGCGATTCTATTATGGCGAATGCACTCTACCTGGTATCGCATCTCGCAACCCATCACACCGTCGCGTCAAGTACGCGCTTAGATCTTTGTATAGTTGACGACGAGGCAAAGGTTCTTGCCTTCGGGTAGCATCCGGTATCGTTTCTCTCGGTGCATGATCTCATTCACGTTACGTATGATGTGATAACGCCAGTGCGCAATGTGGTAACGTTTACGTGTCGCGGCCTCAATAATATTAACGTGAAAGGGCTCCGTGGGGATCTCTCTAACGCTGATTGGACACAATTATATTCTTTGCCCACCGTTGACGCCAAAGTCGCGTTTTTCAACGAGGCATCGTGAAGGTTTTCGATGCGCATGCACCCATGCGACGGGTCACAGTCAAACGGAAGCCCGGACCATGGATCAACGCAGAACTATCTAAGTGAATGCAACGTAGAGATCGTCTTCGTCGAGCGTTTATAAAGACCAGATTGCCACACGTACACGCACGATTTATCGTGATGCGTAATAAGGTCAAGGCGAGAATCAAAACCACTCGTGATAAATACTTCCAGGACGGTCTTCGGGCGGGAGTCACGAATCCGCAGCAGACATGGTCGAAGGTGCGTGAACTTCGGCTTTTGACATCCGGAAACCCGACAAATGCACCAGCCTTTTCGATGGGCATGCTCAATCATAAATTTTTGTCAGCGGGCAATGGTTTGATACAGCAGGATGGGATGCAAGTCACGACGGTAGACACGGAAAACTCGTCCCGCCTCAAATCGATCACAATGCTCGAGCTAGAGGCCGCCAGTATCGCCATTGACTCCAACACGGCGGGTATCGATGGTATTACTCTACGTATGCTCCGTCTCGCGATGCCTGCGGTATGTAACCACGCTCTCTACGTCGTCAACTATTCCATAACCAGCTCACATTTTCCTCTTATATGGAAGCGTGCTCTAGTGCGTCCTCTTCCGAAGGGTAACGAGGCCGGCGAAACCCGGGCCTACCGGCCAATCTCGCGTTTGTGCGCCGTACCAAAAGTACTCGAAAGTGTTATCGCGCGACAGGTTTCGGCCTATCTCGACTCGATGGGCCTTCGTGATTTATATCAATCAGCGTACAGAAAGTTCCACAGTACCCAATCGGCGTTGCTTAGGATCGTTGACGATGCACGTCTGGCCGTGGACAAGCGCGACATCGCCGTCATGTTATTGATCGATTTCTCTAAAGCCTTTGATTGTGTGCAACACCATAAACTCCTTCTGAAACTCGTCGATTTGCATCTTTCATCGGCATCAGTGCAATGGTTTGCATCGTACTTGTGTGGTCGGAGCGAGTCGGTTTATGACGGTGACGGAAATCGCTCATTGTGGGGCGCCCTTCGATCTGGGGTCCCGCAGGGATCAGTGCTTGCCCCCTTGCTATTTACAATGTTTCTGGGTGGTTTTGATAGCGTTTTATCGTACTGCAATTATAGCTTTTACGCGGATGATCTGCGAATCTACCTGTCCCCTTCTCTAGCTGAGGTGCGTGAGTGCATTGCTCGTTTAAATCGCGATGGGAGCTCGATTTGTGCGTGAACGGAATCTCTTGAGTTGCGTCTTAACACATCGAAGACCAAGGCTATTTTGCTCGGTTCTGCGCGATATGTAAGCGAACTACAGAGAACGGTTCTCCCTAAGATTCCTGTGGAACGGGACATCATCTTGCCATCATCATCGGTCATATGTTTGTGTGTTACCATCTTAAGCACCTTGTCATGGCACGAACACTTTTTGAAAGTGACGAGCAAGATAAATAGCATCGTTTATCGATTGAAAACATGCGGTAGTCGGCTGTCACGAGAGGTGCGCAAATTGTTGGTGCGTTCTCTTGAGCAGCCGCACGTTGATTACTGTTGCGCGTCATTCACTGACGCGACACTTGAACTTTATGTGATGCTACAAAGGGCATTAAACAAAGCGATAAGATTCATCTTTGACATTCCTCGCGACTCCCATATCACACCGTACTACGTTGAGCTCGGATGGCTCAAGGTGATAGAACGTCGCAAGTACTTTCTTGGTACGCTTGCGCATGCATTGCGGCTAAACGCGGAGCCGCGTTACGTATTAGGTTTTCTAACGCAGCCGGCGCCGGTGGCTGCGTATGCCACTAGGCACCAAAGACACGCCCTTGACTGCGCAGTCCCCTTGTGTAGGACCGAATGCTACCGACGTTTTTCTGTGGTCAAAGCATGTGAGCTTTGGAATGCGCTACCATTACATTTGACGGATATAGACACGCTGCAAAATTTTAAATCGAACCTTCGAGCGTTTCTGCTGAGCGATCAGGGCGTCTGATTAAATGTGCTTCCGGGTTTTGGATAATCTCACCTTGTTTCATTTTATTATATTTCTTATCTTTCTTTGTATTCTATTTTACTTTATTTCGTTTCATTTTATTTTGTTTCATTTGATTTGATTTGATTTGATTTTATTGTATTTATTTTCATTTTTTTGAAGTGAAACTTCTTATGGCGCATAGAGAGCAGTAAAATTGCCTGGACTGAGAAAATTTGTAAGCGTCATCGTACGGGGACGGATAGAGCATGGAGGACGAGACGATAATACAGTTTGTAGGCGCGGGGAAGTTCGGAGTAAAATGACTATAGGATTAGAGTAGGAGAATATTCAACGTAGTAGAGTTAGGGCGCGGGGGGTTCGGAGCAGGACGATCGGTCTGAATGAAGAGTAGAATAGTCAGTCGTGTGCGTTACCGCTTAAACCTACAGCTCGCAGATTTTTAATAGGCATTCATTGGTTTGAAATAAAATCAATATAGTAATAACCACTTTCATCGCCCAATTTTAATGAGCCATGTATTCAGCTATTGGGTGTCACCCAGATATGGGTGACGTGGCGACAAACGTGTTAAATTGAACAAACTAATTTTTCAGTAAAAATTTCAATAGAAATTCGAGAAGAATTTTCAGAAGTTGTTCACTGGTTTTAAATAAAGTCAATATAGTAATTGAATTAAACAAACTAATTTTTCAGTAAAATTCCAAAAATAGGAGAAGAATTTCTAATAGTTATTTACTGGTTTGAAATAAAACCAATATAGTAATTGAATTTGACAAATCAATTTTTCAGTAAAAATTCATTAAAAATTGGAGAAGAATTTTTAATAGTTATTCACTGGTTTGAAATAAAATCAATATAGTAATTTAATTAAGCAAACTAATTTTTCAGTAAAGTTCCATTAAACTTTGCAGAAGAATTTCAATAGCAAATTTTATTAAAAATTGGAGAAGCATTTTTAATAGTTATTTACTGGTTTAAAATAAAACTAATATGATAATTGAATTAAACAAATTAATTTTTCAGTAAAAATTTCATTAAAAATTGGAGAAGAATTTTGAATAGCTATTTACTGGTTTAAAATAAAATCAATTTAGTAATTCAATTAAACAAACTAATTTTAATGAATTGAATTTTTGTATGGTGGTTCGGCTATTTCGGTGTTGGATTATCGAAGAATGGACATTGACGAATAATACACCAATTTTATTTCAAGCTTTGTACATACAACTTGAATAAATGTTTGTAATCCTGGGAATCGTAATTATCTACCAATTTAATCATACTAGTATCATTTCTTATTTGCTCTCCTTACTTAGCGACGAACTCATCGACAGAAGTTTCACTTATAACGAGCGTGGCGACCACGCACACCTGTTCTTTTTAATTTTATTATCGGTATTATCATTTCGTTTTCTAGTTTTAAGTCACTTCATAATATAGTATCTGCGTAGGCGTGATTTATACAACTTGTACTACATATGTATCTTACACGGTGCTTTTCGGAGACTTCGGTACCAGAGCACGAAATAAACGACTCGTTCTCTCTCTCTCTCTCTCTCTCTCTCTCTCTCTCTCTCTCTCTCTCTCTCTCTCTCTCTCTCTCTCTCTCTCTTTCTTTCTTTCTCTCTCTCTCTCTTTCTCTCTTTTTCGAGTCGAGTTGAGTGTCACTTTTTTGCTCCTGTTTGTTTTCGCTATTTTCGGTGGATCATTTATCATAACGAGTGACTTCGAGCACTCATCGGTCGTCATTTCTTCGCTGCATCATCTAAATTATCAGGTAGGTGTTTTTCTTTTTTCTCTTATTCTTTCTTCATCTTTTTATAAAATAACCTCACTTTTTCTTTTCGTTCTTTCGCTCAACTCGCTACGTTTCGTCCCACTTTCACTCGACCTTGATATCGATTTTCGATTGATTGCGCAAGCGCAACACAAAGGAGCTTTTTGGCGGTATCTTATACGCGTAGTGGACGCACCCTAGCGGCGGCTTGGGCCGCCTAGCTAAAACGACTCCCCCCGGGGGTCTAGCGGGCACGCATGGCGTCGACGCCGCGTACCCTCGCCGGCTTACAGTCGCCGCTGCTGCCGCTCGGGCCCTCTCGGCAATCGTCGGCGCTCGGCTTACCGGCAGCTACGCGCGAGCTACCTCTGTCGGGAGCCGAGAACAAAGCAATGCGCGCGAAGCTTCTTAGCTATGACACGGAAATAAATAGAATTATTCGAAATTCCAAACAAAGCGTTGAAAAAAAATCTGCATTGCACGAAGTTTTTCAATATTATCAAACCGCTCGAGATAACACGAGCGTGCATTGCTAACATTAAAGACACCTTTAAATCGTTTTTTAACGAAGCCAGCAATCAAATTACTGAGGCGTGTACAGCTGGGGTTAAAGAGGCTGTGACAACCTTCAAACCACCTTCATCCTATGCGAGTATTGCTTCTCTAAGCTCTGCCACAAACTCAAACGACGTACGTATATCCCGTGGCCTCACTGTTTCCGTTGACAGATCTACTAGCTTCTACATCACACCAAATGCGGATGCAGCGATTAAATTCTCGTCCTAAGAGCTTACAAAAGAAGCCGTTTTAAAAAGCGTGGACCCAGGGGAAGTCGGTATGAAGGTTGAGCGCGTTTTAAAGGCCAAAATAACGGCATTCACATAGTCGCTGCGACGGCTGATCTAAACAAAATCCAATCGCTTCCCGCGCTTACGAAACTCGGCCTAGAAGTAAGTGAAGCGTCAAAATTTAAACCTCGACTAATTGTTCACGGTGTGCCTGAATCCCTAACATCAAAGGAGGTTCAATCTGAGATAATCAAACAAAATCTGTCAGAATGCGAAAATCCGGAAGTCAAGATCGTATACATGCGCGTAAATCGTAACTCGCGTGCGTGCGTAATCGAAGTCTCCGCCGAAACCCGAGCCTTTCTCAGAGGCAAACAAAAAATATATCTTCGATACACATCTTGCCGGTTTGACGACCATGTTAGGGTCCTGCAATGCTTTAAGTGTCTGGGTTTCGGCCATCTAGCTGAAGATTGCACACTGCTCTGAAAATCACGAGACCGCATCATGCAAAAATCGAGCCCAGCCCCCTACCTGCTATAATTGTAAACATGTTTCAAAAGACGCAGACCACAAACACAGCGCGTTGGATGGTAAACGATGCACGACTTTGCCGAAGCGCATCGCCGACAAAGCCCGTAACACCGACTATGGCTAAGCAAACAAAAAATAACGAGCATGATCCCTTACGACTCTGTTACGTGACTTGCCAATCCTTGAATTGCCACCTCGATGAATTTCGCCAGAACTTCATGGAGAACTTTTACCACATAATATGTATGTCTGCGACATGCCTGAAACCGGAAACTCCGGACGACCACGTTAGATTGTCCAACGAAATTTCGACTCAGAAGCTTTCCTCACGCAGCTTAGCGAACTCCACTGGAATGGCTTTTACCAAACCGAATCGGTTGATGCGAAAGTATCCTGTCTGTGCGAGGATCTAACATATTGCCTAGATACATTAGCACCGACAATAACTGTAAAAACCAAAGCATTGCAGGCACCCTGGCTAACACCAGAAATCAAAGTGCAAATGAAAAATCGCGACAGGGCTCGCAGAGAGTGGTGCAGAATTCGCGCAAATACGTTAAACACCAGACGCATCAAAGCGGCTCATGAACGTTTCAAGCTCCTCAGAAATGCAGTGCAAGACACAGTTAGAAAAGCCAAAAACGAATACTATAACCGGTTCTTTACAACAAAAACCAATGCATCGGAAATCTGGAAAGAGTTGCGCAATCTAGGCCTAATAAAATCTAATAGAAACGAGCAACCCCTAGCCACGTCAATCACCTGCTTGAATGACTACTTTGCGACCATCGGGGCTGACCCTACCTATGTACCGCCCTCCAGGTACTACCTCGGAGAAAGAAACTATAGCGACGAAAAATTTTACTCTGGAAAGATAAGCTACGATACGCTCGACAAAGCAGTTGGTCACTCGAAATCATCTGCTCTAGGCGTCGATAATCTCTTTACTGCGATCATTTGACTGTCTCTCCCTTGCATAAGGCCCATGATTCACCATCTCTTCTCGTACTCGTTGATGACAGGAATCTTCCCTACCATCTGGAAATTTGCCCTAGTCAGCCCGATCGCGAATGTCAAAACGCCAACAAGCTCGAATGACTATCGACCTATCTCTATACTTTGCGCCCTTTCTAAGGCATTGGAAAAAATAGCGTTCGATCAAATAATGGAAGATCTCAACTCGTACGACCTACTCGACCCACGTCAGTCGGCCTATCGGAAGGGTCATAACACCCAAACAGCACTCCTTCGCGTACTGGACGACATAAGAGAGGCCTGTGACTCACGCCACGTTACACTGCTCGTCCTGTTCGACTTCTCTAAAGCTTTTGATCGCGTACGCCACGAAATCTTGATAGATAAACTTCAAGCCATCAACTTTTCACAGTCGTCATTGCACTGGATCTGCTCGTATCTCACAGGCAGATGCCAAGCAACACGCGACTCGACGACAGGAAAAATATCTGATTGGGCAAACGTTGCCAACGGAGTGCCCCAAGGGTCAGTCCTCGGACCTTTGCTATTCGTACTGTATCTCAGCGGCTTTAGTAATATTCTCAGACACTGCCGGTATAATTTTTATGCAGACGACCTCCAGATCTACATTCATTGCAAACCTGACCGGATAGCAGAGAGCATGGCACTGGTAAACGAAAATATCAATTCCATCCTAGACTGGGCCAAGACGTCTGGGCTATTACTTAACAAGGGTAAGACCAAAGCGATAGTAGTCGGCAGTCGCCGCTTCATAGCAAACATGCCCTTCGACGACCTCCCGACCATTAGACTTGGCGACGTCAGAATACCGTTCTCTACAGAAGTAGTATGCCTGGGAGTCACGATAAGTAGCACCCTGTCATGGAAGGCAAACACCACCAAGATTGCAAAAAAAATAAATAGCATATTGTATCAACTAAAGCTAAGCAGATGCCTACTACCCTATAAGCTCAGAGAAGAGCTCAACTCCACGTTAGTCTTTCCTCATCTGTATTATTGTTGCCTAGTCTACCTCGACATTACGGATGAGCAGAATCTCATCCTCGGCCGTTCTCTGAATGCCTGCATTCGCTTCGCACTCGATGTAAGACGAGATGCACATATAACGGAATATTATAAACAAATCAATTGGCTCAAAGTTGAGGATAGGAGAAGATATTTCCTAGGATGCCAAATATATAAACTTCTTGCCTCTCACGTCCCTAAGTTTTTATTCGACAGGCTCGAGAAGGTTGATCCACACCGGGGAAGGAGTTCTAGACGACCCAAGGACTGGCTCTACCCAGCTAAATACAGAACGGATCTGTACAAAAGCTCCTTTAAAGGAGCCGCTCCGGATTTTTGGAATAACCTGCCCGCCGTAATACGTGAAACTGCAACCATCGGCACCTACAAGAAGCTGCTCTTCTCGCACATGTTATCGAAGACCTAGTCAGACTTGCTCTCTCTCTCTCTGTCTGTGAGTACAACGGTCATTGACTTTCGCACGCACAACTATTCGAAATATTTCTCGCTGCCTTCTGTCCGCTGGCTTACCTCCTTGCAGGGTGGACCAGGCAATTAGCCACTAGCACAATTAATAATCATCAAGGGTCAGCTAAATATTACAAGCCTACAAATCTTGGAATTAAAAAGCTCAACGCATAACCTCACATTCTTCGTCCACGCTCCGTTGCCTGGGTCATCATCAAAGCGCGTGCGCCAAATCGTATAATCGATATCGATTGATAGGAATCGATCGATTATCTCTCGACAGCAGCATAGCGCATGCGCTAAACCGCCTAATCGACAACGATCGACAGGTATCGTTCAGTTATCGCTCGACCCCCCACCGAGCCATCGATCTACGACGGCAAGCGCGCGACGACAGAAAAAGCGAGGACCAATCCCCATCGGGCGAGTTCCATCGGTGATTGACGCACGCGCATTCAGGTACCACGCCCACTGACTCACTGATAATAAGGCTCCGCACTAACACCCCTACGCTACTATACCGCACACTACCTAAATCTTTCTTGCTCGAGCGCGAAAATCGAAACCGTATGTCACCGGCAATCTGCATTAAGTGCTCAAAAAAGATCGCTAGTAACGTCATAAAGTGTCCCGACTGCATTTCACACTATCACCCTGGTTGCGGGAAAGCCTATATTCGCTTCAAGTCTGCTCGTCGGTGCTGTTTGCAAAACTTAGCGAGCATGCCCAATACATCAAACCTCTCCCCGGAAAACGTGAGTCCATTTAATACATCGAACATAACTCCAAGGACCCCCACACGAACGAATAGGAAAACTTCGAGATTCGAATACTCACTCATCGACTTACAAGCCCCGGCAATGGAAACTCCAAGCTCTCAGCTCAGCAGCATACTCGCAACGCTAACAAGTTTCGTTGCGGAGCAAACAAAAACCAACTCGACACTCACCAATTTCATTACCGAGCAAAAACAAACGAATTCTGAAATCTCAAACGCATTAAAAAAATTGCCGGAAATCATAACCAAAGTGGAAGATCACGAAGCCCGTTTAACGTACTTAGAGGAGCAGCATAAAAGTATGGCGCGTGAGATGCACTCGGCCCCAGCACCGCAAGCTCTTCCACCAGCAAAGTCCAACGAAATGATCGTTGCAGGCATCCCACACGACATTCGCGAGACACCAGATAGCGTAGCGACGAAAGTACTAACGGCGCTAGGGGCTGAAAAATTCATCGGAGACGTTCTCAGCGTGCGACAGATGAAACGAAAAATAACAAACCCCATTCAACCAATGGAAACCACGACTGCAACAACCGAAGTCACCGATGCAACCCCGAAGACGTTGTCTTATGTTATCGAGCTAAAATCTGCATGCATCTGCGAACATATCATAAAACAAAAAAGAAACAAACGAAATCTAACGATCCGAGAAGTATTTGCCAGCAATCACACCGGCAATATCTTCGTAAACGAACTACTTCCGTCTCAAATATACGCCCTTTACCGCCGCGCAAAATCTAAGGCAGCAGCAACAGGTTACAAGTATGTATGGGTTAGATCCGGCAAGATCTATGCGAGACGCGACGATGGCCACCCGAGTATCACTATCAATGACGATACAGATTTAGAAAAACTAATCTGACTGGACCGCAGCAAACCGTCACTTTCTCGAACAAACACTCCTTCAAAGTTCATCTTTCCACACGTCGACTATTGCTGTACAGTCTACAATGACCTCACCGACGAATGCGACGTAAAACTACAGAGACTTGTAAACGCGGGGATTCGGTTCATATTCAACTTGCGTAGGGACGAACACGTTACACCATATAGGTTACGTTTAGGGTGGCTTTCAACTCAAAACCGTCGGCGGTACTTCCTCGGAATACTGACTTACCGAATCGTACACCGTGATGCACCAGCTTATCTGACTGAACTTTTTACCCGCTTAGAGCCTCATGCGCAACGTACCACAAGGAAATTAACCGCGTCGACCATTTTTCGTGTTCCGAACTATCGAACCGCCACGTATCGCGAATCATTCCATCTGTCAGCGATCTACTTGTGGCACTCGTTACCAATAGAGATAACCACAGCCCCGTCATTGGTTACTTTTAAAAAACTACTCCTCGAGTTTCTCAAATCCGAAGAACAGAGAGAAATTATATAATTATATAATTGAATTTAATTCAACTGTTGCAGACCAGTTTTACTCGTTCAAACCCCGCTATATCACGTTATATTATATTACTTATATTTGATATTATTAAGTTTACGCTACTTGTTAAGTCTATATCTCATCAGATAAAATTAAAAAAAATTTATTGTATTATTTCTGTATACTTCCAACTTGCCCCATAGTTTTGACTAGGGCATAATAAAATCGATCAATTAATCAATCAATCTCTCTCTCTCTCTCTCTCTCTCTCTCTCTCTCTCTCTCTCTCTCTCTCTCTCTCTCTCTCTCGCAACGTACTCGATTTTGAAATATATCGCCATTTTAGGAATGAATTAACGAGCACCATCAAGAAGGCAAAAGAAACGTATACGATGGACAGACTATCGAAAACAATGCAACCATCAAGAATGTGGAAAGAACTCGCTCTCCTCGGCCTCGTTCGTCCAAATAAAGCCACACCACTGAGTTTTTTCTCCGCAGAAGAACTAAACACACACTTCGCCACGATCTCGAAATGCGCTCCGTCCTGCACACACGAAGATCTAGCTGCTATCGTGTCGCAACCTACCAACAGAAGACCAGCATTCAATCTAGATCACGTCCGAGCAAGAAACATCACCGACCTCATTGACGCATTGCCGGTCAAATCCCATTCCACGGGACCAGACGGCATAGCATTATTTGTTATGAAAATTATTGCTCCAATAATAGCTGAACGCCTAGAGATCCTGTTTAACATGAGCATCGACCACTCGCATTTTCCTGTAGAGTGGAAAAAAGCTTATATCAGGCCCCTATCAAAGGTAGCTACACCACGCACCCTAAGCGATACGAGACCGATAGCGAACCTCAACGAACTATCTAAGATATTTGAACGACTAGTTCATGCACAACTTACAAAGTTCCTAGACACCAATGCGATAATAGACCCAAAGCAATCGGGATACCGAACCGGCTACAGTACGCAGACGGCACTCCTTCGAATCGGCGACGATGTACGTAAATCCATAGATGAAAAAAACATCACGATACTAATCATGTTTGACTTCAGCAAAGCATTCGATACCGTAAACCACAAACTCCTTCTGGCCAAGCTCCGCAGCATTGGACTCGCTGAAAACACCCTGAAATGGTTTCACTCCTATTTAAGCGGCAGAACGCAGGCAGTCGTGACCAGCGACGGAATGCACTCGACATGGAGGAGCACCACAGCCGGCGTCCCACAAGGGTCAGTCCTCGGTCCGATTTTGTTTTCCATTTTTATCAACGATATATCATTGAGTCTCAAGCATACGGAACACATGATCTTCGCTGACGACACCCAAATATATTTGAAATGTCCGCCAAACCAAATAGAACAAGGCTTAGAACGGATCAGCGCTGACGCACAAGCAGTTTTCGATTATGCAACACTCAACAAGCTCACCTTAAACTCGACTAAATCAAAAATTATGATACTGTGCAGTGACCCATTCGTCAGGTCTCTCGATCTTAATAGCCTCCCACCAGTCATTGTAAATCACGCTATCATACCATACGTTGACACAGCACGTAATCTCGGCGTAATAATGAAGTCGAACATGTCATGGAGCAGCCACGTCGCATCGATAGCCCAGAAAGTCAACCTAACACTGCACAAGCTAAAATACCACAAGAACTCACTACCACGCGAACTACGAACTTTACTGGTTAGCACCCTAGTCCTTCCCCATATCGACTATTGCTGTCTAGTCTATGGTGACCTTACGGGAGAGCTAGAAACACGGTTACAGAGACTGGTCAACTCAGCGATACGGTTCGTACTGAACCTCAAGAGGGACGAGCATATTACGCCGCACAGGATTGAGCTAGGATGGCTATCGGTCCGCAGTCGGAGGTTGTATTTCCTAGGTATTGAAACATAGAAAATAGCGCACCTTACCGCCCCGGATTATTTAACTAACCACTTTGAAAGATTGGAACCCGATCGACTGCGCGTCACGAGGCACCTAAGTCCTTCGACTATCTTTCATATACCGAACTATCGCACAGAGACGTACAAACGATCATTCCACTTATCGGCGATATACTTTTGGCACAATCTACCAACCCACATCACTACGGCTACTTCGCTACCCATCTTTAAAAAGCTACTATTATCTCACTTGAAAACTACCGAACTAGGCTCGACCTAAACTGCAGATAACGCATAAGCAACTTTGCCTCTGCTTTTGTCAGTCGCAGCAGAAATGACAAGACTGTATATATTGTAAATAGAATAAATCGCGCTTCTAACTTTTAATTTTTATTTTTAATTATTATCCATAATAGTATTACTTACGTCAAAACTGTAAATTTAGAATAAGGAGATACCGCTAGAACACGTATTAACTGCTAAACCTGTAAACAAAATCATATTATACAAAACTATACTGTAATCATTCAAAACTCGCCCCAAAGTAACCACTAGGGCATAATAAACGAAATCAATCAATCAATCTCTCTCTCTCTCTCTCTCTCTCTTTCTCTCTCTCTTTCTCTCTCTCTTTCTCTCTCTCTTTTGTAAGTAGCAGCAACTGTCACTTTCATTCGTTCCTACTACTCCTTCGATATTTTCTCTGCCGCTCTCTGCCTTCGGGCATTTTTGTTGCAGATCATAGCAAGCCAAAAAAGTGCTATCACTAGGAATAAACGAAAACGGGTGATTCTGAGTGATTGCGCTTTTATCGCCAAAACACAAAGTAAGTTTTATCATAACCTAACTTCCACTTGTGGCAGCGAGTGTGACAGCGGTCAAAGGGCGCATGCGCGGCATCAAAAAATTTCTTTATAACGGATCGATAGCGATCGATCGCTGCGCCGAATTCGTGGAACCATCAATACCCAGGCGCCACCGGTCCAGGTCAACGCACCAGCGTCCGCTGGGCACATACACAGAGCCAGCGCACACAGCCAGTCGCACGATCATATTAAGTGATCTACCGAGTAATCGATGTACCGAGCGCAAGCGCACCTTGTCTTACCCTCGTCTTACCCGCACCGCTCTAGCGCTGTCTATCGTCGCCCCACCACGTCACCGTCGCTGCTCGCTCACCGGCTAGACTAAACCGCGCGAAATTTACAAAGACGTCCGCATGTCAAAAGCGACGTGCAAAAAGTGCATAAAAAAAAAATAGCAGGTGGTAGCGTCGTGTGCGTAGGGTGCACATCTAATTATCACCCAGGTTGCGCTCAATCGTATATCCGTAATCGATCCGCTCGTGAGTGCGGCGTCCGTAATTTCTCGACAATGCCGAATTCGCAAAGTGGATCACCGTTTAGCCCGAGCCCGTTTAACACCTCGAACCTCACGCCTAGGAGTCCGACAGGGGCGAGTAGCAATGCATCTCGTTTCGACTTCCTAGCAACGCAATCGCGCACCCAGTCAGTGGCAACTCCCAGCACGGAATTAAGTGCAATATTCACTATGCTCACGAGTTTCATCGAAAAACAAAACCAAGCGGACGAAAAACAGAACCAAACGAACGACGAAATTACCAATGCTATACGGAAAATACCTGCGCTGATAGATAAAGTGGAAAACCACGAAGTCAGGATAGCGCACCTAGAGAAAAACCACGAAGTCAGGATAGCACACCTTGAAGAGCAGCTTGCCAACATGACCCGTGAACTACAACCGGTTCCGGCACCTCCACCGGTGATGCCTAACGAGCTAGTTGTTGCCGGCGTTCCGAACGACAGCCACGAGACACCAAACAATGTAGCACTCAAAGTCTTTACGGCCCTGGGAGTTGAAAACCTCGGTGCAGATATCTTGAGTGTACGACAGATGAAACGAAGGCAATCAAACTCTTCTTATCCAACAGCAACAACCAACGATGCCTCTGATATCATACACACAACTTCGACGACGCAATCTTTCGTCGTTACTTCAAAATCAGCATACACTTGTGAGCACATTCTCACCAAAAAAAAATCAAAGCGGAATCTGACAGTCAGCGAGGTTTTTGCGACCGAAAAACCAGGCTACATCTTCGTCAATGAGCTGCTCCCAACCGACGTTTACAGCCTTTACCGCCGTGCAAAGTCGAAGGCCACAGCTGCTTCGTTTAAATTCGTATGGGTGCGAGGCGGAAGAATTTACGTCAGACGTGACAATGGGCAACCTAGTATATCTATAACCAGTGACCTTGAAAAAATTATCTGACTACCTCCAACCTCTCCATAGTACAGCTGCATCACCGAAAAATTTAAGAGTATCTCACTACAACGCTAACTCGCTACTAGGGCACATAGACTTCATCCGACTACATTTCCAGGCGCCAACACAACCAACACATATAATATCGATATCTGAAACATGGCTACATGGACAAATCGCTGATAGTCTGGTCGCAATGGACGACTACTTGCTAATCAGGAACAACCGCGAGGGCAAACGGGGCAAAGGAGCAGCCTGTTTCATCCACTTTTCTATCAGGACCAAAATTCTCGCTACGTCACCAAACGCTTTCTCAAGTTCTCCTGAATTTATCATTCTCGAAGCCCGTAGCAACGACACGCAACCGTTACTGTTCGCTTCAGTCTACTGACGACCTAAAGCTCAAATGTTTAATGAGTTTATCCTCGCTCTCAACCGATTTACGCATGCCTATGGAAACATAATTATAACTGGAGATTTAAATTGCAATCTCCTGCGCAATTGCTATGAATCGCAACATCTCTCGGAGATGGTTTCTTCACTAGCCCTGACCATACTACCGTCGAATGCTACGTTCCACACTGCGACCAGCGACTCATTACTGGACGTTATGATCATCGATGACAAGAACAAAGCAGTAGCATTCTCGCAAACGGACGAACCATTCATAGCCGGACACGACCGGCTCGACCTTTCCTATAGATTCGAATCATCCGCGAGCGAAAAGCGAAGTTTCATGCGACGTTGTTACAACTCGATAGACGAAAATGCATTCACGACCACTCTACGTAATGAATTGGAAGCTCAGTGTGCCCAAAGTGAGGTTATAGCTAGCAGTGAGGATCTCGACCGGAGTACCGGAAAATTAACAAACGTCATCCGTACGGCGCTGGATATTCACGCACCGATCAAACGCTTCACAATTGCGAAACCACCAACACCGTGGGTCACAAATGATCTAAGGGCGAAAATTCGGCAGCGCAGTACGCTTCACAAGCAAGCTAAACGATCGCAACGCTTACTTGATTATGAAGTGTATAGGCAATTCAGGAATGAGCTTACGAAGTTAATTAAGCATACAAAAGATGAGTATCAACGGGGAAGATTGTCGAAGATCACTGATCCAACGAAGATGTGGAGAGAGCTCAGTGCACTTGGTCTTGTACGACCGCAGCAAACATCGCCGCTCACTATATTCTCGAAAGACGAACTAGGTCGTAACTACGCATCAATCTCGTGTAACGATCTGCCATGCTCACCAGAGCTCCTGGAAACGGCACTTGCGTCAACTCCCGACGACGGACATATTTTCTCGCTAATATCCACGACGAGTGAGCTCGTCAAAAAACTCATCGAGGATCTACCGCTGAAATCTCATTCCACAGGACCCGACGGAATTGCCCTCCGTATTCTAAAGCTGGCAGCGTCACTGATAGGTTACCGCCACACCGAACTATTCAACTCGTCGATTCGTTATTCACATTACCCGATTATGTGGAAGCAGGCTTACATCCGACCGCTCCCGAAAATTCGAACTCCACAATCGCCGTCCGATACAAGACCAATTGCAAATTTAAACGAAATATCATGAGTATTCGAACGCGTAATCCATAGCCAACTGACCAACTTTCTCAGTACTAGCACCATACTCGATCCGCGGCAATCAGGGTTCAGGGCCAACTTCAGTACGCAGACAGCACTTCTCCGCATCGGCGAAGACGTACGCAGAGCTGTGGACGAGCGTGAGATTACGATTCTCATTCTTTTCGACTTCAGTAAGGCATTCGACACGGTCAGTCATGAATTACTTCTGATTAAACTCCGAGAAATGGGCGCATCGGAAAGCACAGTAAGGTGGTTCCATTCCTACGTCACCGGACGTTCTTAAGCCGTCATTGACAGCGATGGGTCTCACTCGGACTGGCTTCATACCACGTCAGGGGTCCCGTAAGGGTCGGTACTCGGACCGTCGCTGTTCTCAATTTTTATAAACGATATCGCGTTATGCCTAAAATATTGAAATCATATGATTTTTGCTGACGACACGCAAATTTACCTCAAGTGTCCACCGAGTATGATACACCGAGGGCTGGAGCAAATAGGCTACGACGCACAAGCCATTTTTGAATACGCTACTCGTAATAAATTGACCCTTAACACGGCAAAATAAAAAAAAATGATACTCGGCAGCAATGCCCACGTACGAGCACTCGACATCACCAGTCTTCCATTAATCATAGTTGACAACAAAAATATCCCGTACACCAGTAAGGCTAAAAACTTAGGAGTGGTCCTAAATTCAGGCCTATCATGGAGAGACCACGTCGCAACAGTCTCGCAGAAGGTTAACCTTACGCTCCACAAGCTAAAATATCATAAAAATTGTCTCTCACAGGATCTTCGCACGATTTTAGTGCAGGCCTTAGTATTTCCACATCTGGATTATTGCAGTCTCGTGTACGATGGCCTCACTGACGAGCTTGACATTAAATTGCAGCGGCTAGTAAATTCGGCCGTCAGATTTATATTCAATCTGCGCAAGGACGAACACATGACACCATACAGACGGAGGCTGGAGTGGCTGTCGACAAAAAACCGGAGGCGTTACTTCCTCGGAGTGCAAATGTACCGCATAATAAAACTCGAAGCCCCAACGTACCTCACAGAGCTATTTACCCGACTAGACCCTCAGACGCAGCTTACCACGAGGCGCGTAACTCCTTCGACAGTATTCAAAATACCGAATTTTCGCACGGCTACATATCGAGCATCATTTAAGTTGTCAGGGATCTACCTATGGCATTCCTTACCGACGGAAATAACGACGGCAGCGTCACTGTCGACCTTCAAAAAGCTTCTTATGGACTATCTCAAGTCACAGGAGTGGGGAGAGGAAGAATAGAAGAATAGAATAAATAAACAGCACAATTGCTACCATCCTCTCTATACTGTAGATACTTCACACGTAAACCGCAATTAGTCATAAATTTGTTCAATCAAATCTCAACTTAATCTTAATTAGTAACATAAAGAAATATCAAACAATGTATATCAAATCTTAATCTTAAGTCGATCTTCACGATACTTCACACTTATACCACGGAAAACTCGGAATATCTGTACAATCTTATCCATACTTTGCCCCATAGTTTATACTAGGGCATAATAAAAATTATCAATCGATCAATCTCTCTCTCTCTCTCTCTCTCTCTCTCCTTCGCTCTCTCTTTCTCTGTAAGTAGCAAACTGTCATTCTTCTCAACGCACACTACTTTTGAGTATTTCTTCTGCCGCTTCGTGCCTGCGGGCGTTTCTGTTGCAGGAATTAGCAAGCGAAAAAAGTGCTAACTTCTGGAGATATATAGTAATATCACTCTCTTGGTTATCACTTTACAAATTGACTTGAGAAAAATTCACCAAAGGTTAACCTCACTTTCATCCCGCCACTTTTGACACCTGCAAAGTCTCGTTGCGCATGTGCGTGGGTCAAGGCGACCAAAAAGTATCGAAATTCTAAGAAATCGCACTCGACGTCGAATTCCAAATGTTTACCGGCAACTGTATCGAAAGTGGGACGGAGAGTCGCCGACGAAAACAACAACAAATCCGTATCGCATGAGCTCGACGAAATATCCTCACCGACTGACACATATACCATCACAACACACTGACATCATCTCACGCTCTACGCAAAGAGTGTAAACAGGCCAGCGCATGACTCCGATCAGCTGTAGCAAGTGTTCTAAGAAAGTTGCCAATAAGTGCTCGACGTGCCCGACGTGTCAGTCTCATTACCATCCCGATTGCGCCAAAGCCTACTTGCGTAGCAACTCTGCCCGTGCGTGCTGTCTCGAGATCCATGGAAATATCGATTCGCCCGATGTGACGTCTGCAAGTTCGAATGTTTTTAACAATTCGAGCTTAACGCCGAGGACCCCTCCTCCAGCTCGTGTAGGAAACCCTCAATCATCACTTACTGCTTTTTTTCCATGAACACCGATAGATCGAACCTCAGATAAGAATCTCGATTCCATTCTCGCGAATCTTACAACATTTATGGAAAAGCAAAATAAAATAAATGACGAACTTTCCGCTACACTTCGCACAATACCGGAGTTAGTTAAACGTGTCGAAAACCACGAGACTCGAATCACCGACCTCGAAATAAAGCTAGACAGCGCTTCACGAGAAATCCAGATGGCAAAACAATCCGCGCGAGCTACTACAAATCCTGATATCGCTACTACGTCTCGTACATCACACGCCGCGGAAATTATTATATCAGGGTTGGTCAATCGACGACTCATCGAAAGTTCTCGTTGATAAAGTACTTTTAGCACTAGGTATTCCGGAGCTCTCCACTGATATTCTAGAAGTACGCGACATTAAAAAAAGAATCCGGTTATCAACAATCCTTTTGCGCAGCCAATCGAAGCAACCCTTACAGGTCCAACTAGAAGATCAGTAATCATTGCTCTCAAGACCAATGAGACACGCGATTATATTCTAAAAGTGATGCGAAACAAAAAAGTGCTAACTGTCGAAGAAGTTTTCTCCCGTCCAAATCAGAGCCGCATTCACCTAAACAAAGTGCTTCCGGCTGCATTGTACAATCTCCTGCGCAAAACTAAAGATCTAGCAAAGCAAAAATCGGTTAAATATGTATGGGCTAGAGATGGGCAAATTTTTACTCGTAAAACAGATGGTGAAACACCAATTGTAATTACCTCCGAGGCCGATCTAAATAAATTGGATTGACTCTTGAAAAACGATAAAATATCTAGTGTTGATAGTAACGAAAACCGAACACAAGAGTTAAGAATAGTTCATTTTAGCGCAAACTCACTCCCTGGCCACTTTGAGCGAATCCAAGCTTTCTTGACGGTTAACCACTATCATATTGTTGCAATTTCCGAAACATGGCTCCATGAGCATATATCAGGCAGTCTAGGACACATAAACGGATACTGTCTAGTTAGAGTCGATAGAAATGGTAAGCAAGGAGGTGGGGTACAATGCTATGTCAACGAGAGCATCGCATCACACGTACTTGCAACGTCTTCCGTCGAGTTTACCAACGCACCCGAGTACCTCATCCTCGACATTCGGGGCAACAATATCGACCCTCTACTATTTACAATTATGTATCGAAGACCGAAGGGAAAAAACTTCGACGAGTTCACGGAAATACTGTCCAGGCACAGTCATAATTATAAAAACATAGTAATTACTGGCGTTCTCAACAGTAACCTCTTAGGCGAATCCTATGAGTCGTATCACCTTAGAACAATAACTGCACAACTATCGCTCCACATTGTACCATCCGGCCCAACACACCATACGAACCACTCCGACACCCTACTCGATGTCTTTCTCGTCGACGACCTGAACAAAGTAGTATCGACGAATAAGTCCGAAGCTCCATTTATCAATGGCCACGACTTCATAGAACTCACTTACTCTTATGCATCTCCTGTATTCAAACCTCGAACAATTACCCGTCGTAACTATAAAAATTTCGATCAATCAAGTTTTCTCTCCAATCTTCAGTCTAAAATCACTACTACAAACATTACACTGCGATGTCAAACGTGTGGCGACGAGTCAGACATTAAAAAACTTCTCGACGATTACAACTCGATGATAATTTCGTCGTTAGACGCTCATGCTCCCCAACACACCTTTCGAGTCACGAACCCCCCCGCGCGTTGGCTCACCGAACCCCTTAAAAACAATATCAAACACAAGAACAAACTGTATTGCAACGCTCGTAGAACTGAAAACTTACTCGATTTAAAGATTTACAGGAACTATAGAAATGAGTTAACACATAAATTGCGACGTTCGAAACGAGATTATCTTTTAATGAAATTATCTGCGACACATGATCACAAAAAGCTTTGGCGTGAACTAACGAATCTTGACCTGATAGAGTCACCTCTACCTTCACCCTTACAATTTTTCTCGTCTGATAACTTAAATGCTTACTATGCATCAATCTCAAATCGTACCCTGCCATGCACCACAACTGATCTTGCCGACATTATTGAAACTTTTCCCACGGGAGCGACGGTATTCAACTTTTCGGAAATATGGCTGAACAGCTGCATCACACTAGCTCACTTCCCTTCTGAGTGGAAACGTGCATATGTAAGGCCCCTCTCGAAAATCAAAACGTCCGTGTCCCCCTCCGACACCAGGCCAATTGCAAACCTGTGCGAGATGTCAAAAATATTTAAAAAAATAATGCATCGTCAAATAACAGAGTTTCTCGATGAAAACCATGCTCTTGATCCGTTTTAATCGGGGTACCGTAAAGGGTACTCAACTCAAACAGCGCTTCTACGCATTTCACACGATATTAAATACAACATAGATAACAGAGAAGTTACCATATTGGTACTCTTTGACTTTCATAAGGCCTTTGATACCGTATCTCACAGCTGTCTTCTGGCAAAACTAAAAAAAAAAGCTTTTCAAACCACGCAATCGAATGGGTCCACTTCTACTTGACCGGCCGCTCGAAAGTGGTGATCGATGCAGAGGGGAACGCGTCGAAGTGCATAGAGACTACCATGGGAGTACCGCAAGGTTCGGTGCTGGGACCTTTATTTTTTTCGCTTTTTATTAACGATATAAGTGATTCACTTCAGTTCTCTCGTCATATGATATTTGCGGACGACACACAAATTTATCTCAACTGTCCGCTCAATTGTCTGAACCAAGGTCTTCAATTAATATCACACGACGTCGGTGTCATCTTCGAGTTTGCCAAAAAAAAAATCCACTGGCGCTTGATACCGCTAAATCCAAAGTTATGATTTTCGGCAGCAAAGCCAATGTCAAAGAATTAAAACTCGATGATCTACCGACTTTATCGGTTGACGGTAAATCCATCCCGTTCGTTACCGAAGTACGAAATCTCGGCGTTAACTTCTGCAGAGATCTCTCTTGGGACGCTCACGTCCCACTCATTACCAAGAAAGTTCACCTGACCCTATATAAACTCAAATTCCACAAGAACTCGCTTTCGATCCCACTACGCATCAAACTTGTCACTGCACTGGTTTGGCCGATTCTGAACTATTGCTGCGTCGTGTACAATGACATCACTAAAGTACTCAATACTAAGCTGCAGTAACTTATCAACTGTAGGATACGGTTCATCTATGAATTGAATCGAGACGAACACATAACTTCCTCTAGGCAAAGGCTAGGGTGGATGTCGGTTGAAAGTCGAAAATTGTACTTTCTCTGTATTGAGTCTTTCAAAATTCACCATGGCAGCTCGCCAACCTACATCTCGGAAATCTTCGCCAGGTCGGGAGACGCAACCCGTCAATCTTTACGACTTTTTAATCCGCAAGCTTTTCTTATACCGCCGCACAGAACAGAAGCATACCACAAATCTTTTCGACTGGCCGCGGCCTACTTGTGGAACGCGCTACCGTCGGATGTAGTTTCAGCTCTATCCATAGCAGTGTTCAAGCATGAGCTCAAAACACATCTTTTAGCTCAGGAGCGATCGGTGGAAGCAATTATTGAATAAAATACGGTTGATAGATGTCAGCGTTTCGTCGAGCGTTTTAACCTAGCTAAGCAGTTCAGTTGTTACGCATATGGGTCTAAAACTGACCCGAATGCAACTAGGGTTCGTTATCAACTCTGCCCTTGTGCAAAATACACGCCACGAGGGAACACGTCATAATAACGAACCTAAGGTTTTCGGATCGCCAGGTTAAGTTTTTTGGTGAAGCCTTTCCAAGGCTGTATTACGTCATCAGATGGTAATACGCGTAACAATAGGTCTTTAGCCCAACGGTGCCCTTATAGACGGCGCAGTCTTCCTTCGATAATCAGAATCAGGACCAATATGAGAAGCGAGTAGAACGTTATGTGTATCAGTGTACTTATCGGAATGTTGGCCGAAAGTCTCGTTTCCTTGAACTTCCGTTGTAACAAACAGTCGATGTCCTCAGAGAGCGAGTAACGAACCTTGGGGAGTACAATGTGAAATCGGGCGAAGAATCGGGGCTCTCCACGAATTGGGAAGATGTCTTTGGGTTTACACAAAGGAGAAGTTCACGATTTATAGGTGAATGGTGATTTTTATTCACTTTAATTATTACTTATTAATCGGATACAAATAATAGTTTCACGAGTTTAACGATGGTAGGATGTTGCAGCAATCACTCTGCGTTACAATTTCGAGTTTCTATTATTTCGTTATTAATGGGTTGGAATTAGCACGGCAGCTAATTGTTCCGCATTCAACCGCATTAAAACGTCTTCTGTCGATCATCGCGCGATTCGCGATGCATCTTTCAGGATGCAGGGGAAATAAAAGTGGGGTGGTACCTCACGAGAGATGCGTCGGATTGCAACTTCTCCTCCGCGATGCGATTGTCTTGTTGCGAACTGCTTAGGTGGTTGCAGTGTATAGGACACCGGATGTCGCTATCGAAATGCGGTGACCGTGAATTAAATCCGCGGTATCAAAACGCGAAACTGCAGTATTCGTAGACTAAACATTTAAACTGCTAGGGAGATTTTTATTGTAAAATAATATTCTACGAATACAAAGGCAAGGTTTAAACGCTAGCCTTAACAAGATCGATTTACATTGCAATGCATTGCATTGCATTGCATTGCATTGCATTGCATTGCATTGCATTTCATTGCATTGCATTGCATTTCATTGCATTGCATTGCATTGCATTGCATTGCATTGCATTTCATTGCATTGCATTGCATTTCATTGCATTGCATTGCATTGCATTGCATTGCATTGCATTGCATTTCATTGCATTGCATTGCATTGCATTGCATTGCGTTGCATTGCGTTGCGTTGCGTTGCGTTGCGTTGCGTTGCGTTGCGTTGCATTGCATTGCGTTGCATTGCATTGCATTGCATTGCATTGCATTGCATTGCAATGCATTTCCTGACGTTGTTCGGGAAACTTCGTAATTTCGGGAGTCACCGTGGGGGGTCAGCAGCTCTCGGCCGGTCGCTGGCCTGATCCCCGCGGTGCTCCAATTAGCCGCTCAACTGACCCATCGATCAACGCGAATATTCGATCGATTTCCGGGTTCTTCTTCACTTATTCGATATAGCTCGCAGTAACCGGACGCTCCTTCTACCTTTCTGCTTCTCGGTTACCGTAAGAACGGTCTACTTCGTCATTTCGGGCACTTCTTCCACGGTACTTAATTCGGGTAATTTAGACGATTTACAACCGTCTTAATTTTCGGGTTAACTTAATACTTCGGTTCACTTCAAACCGCGCGTCTATCCAATTCAACGCGACCACGCGGTATTCTCACGACGCCATTAGCCGAGCGGCTACGGCAACCCATTTGTTGTAATTGTGATATTATTGTGAATAAACCGAATCATTTAGTTTCCGGTAACAATTTGTGCTTCGGTGTACCTTCTTTTTTTCGGACCCTTCTTCCAAATCCGGACTCTTAGAAAATTCCCTTCCCCCCATCACGCTCACAACCAGATTCGAGGTCTGTTCCTAGACATTTTTTGGTCCTTCGAGCCGGATCTGAGGTGATGGGTGGTCGAGAAATTTAAGAGACTGTGGAAAAAGAGAAAACGGGAGCGCTTCATTTTTTCCAACAAGTGGAAGGTGCGCGACAACGGTTCTCTTCATCCGCTTCACACCGCTATTCTTCGCTCGCGCTCTCTCCCACTTGCCGGCGTCGGCGCACACGTTCGCTCTTGCTCGCACTCGCGGCGAAGCAATCTCGAACGTTCGGGCTACGCACACAAGTTTGCGGCTCGCTTCTACGCTACGCGCATGTGTGTGTGAACTCGGTCTCGTTCTCGCGTAGACGCTCTCCACTACAGTGCACGCGTGCTCACACAGCTGCTCGCGGGTTCTTCGTGTATCGTTGGCGGCTCGCCTCTCACGAACGCGAAGCAACGTGTGTGTGTACGTACCAGGGTCTCACTGACTCAGAGATCCTACACTACAGCTTGGATTTCTTTTCCGCTCTTCTTCATCACGGTGTCAGTGCGCGACATTTCGTGATTCAATTTTCGATTTCTGTCGAGTTTTTCGTTTAAACAATCGGTGCACGTCGATCGGGTTTGACACTTCGTGATTCAACTTTCGATTTCCTTCGAGTTTTTCCGTGTAACACTCGGTGCGCGTCGACCGTTCTGACACTTCGCGATCTATTTTCCGATTTCCATCGGGTTTTTTGTTTAACACAGGTGCGTGTCGACCGTTTCCGACACATCGTGAACTTATTTTTTGATTTCATCGGTTTTTCGTTGAGCGCTCGGTGCGCGTCGACCGTGTCGACACTTCGTGAATTCCTTCTTCGAGCTTCATCGGTTTCCGTTCGACAACTCGGTGCGCGTCGATCGTTTTGACACTTCGTGAATCTTCTGTCGGCCTTCGTCGTCGACAACTCGGTGCGCGTCATTTGTTTTGACACTTCGGTACTTCTCAATTTATTTCAAACTTCGCGTGTTCGGGTTTCTTTGAATTTTCGTCGGTCTTCGTCTTCGAAGCTCGGTGCGCGTCGTTTGTTTTGACACTTCGGTATTTCCCTATTAATTAAACTTCGTGTGTTTGAATCTTCGATTTTTTCCGGTCTTCGTCTTCGACCCTCAGTGCGCGTCGATCGGTTTAACACTTCGTGAATCTTCTGTCGGCCGTCGTCTTCGACAACTCGGTGCGCGTCGATCGTTTTGACACTTCGTGAATCTTCTGTCGGTCTTCGTCTTCGACAACTCGGTGCGCGTCGATTGTTTTGACACTTCGGTACTTCTCAATTTATTTCAAACTTCGCGTGTTCGGATTTCTTTGAATTTTCGTCGGTCCTCGTCTTCGAAGCTCGGTGCGCGTCGTTTGTTTTGACACTTCGGTATTTTCCAATTAATTTAAACTTCGTGTGTTTGAATCTTCGATTTTTTCCGGTCTTCCACTTCGACCCTCAGTGCGCGTCGATCGGTTTAACACTTCGTGAATCTTCTGTCGGCCTTCGTCTTCGACAACTCGGTGCGCGTCGATCGTTTTGACACTTCGTGAATCTTCTGTCGGTCTTCGTCTTGGACAACTCGGTGCGCGTCGATTGTTTTGACACTTCGGTACTTCTCAATTTATTTCAAACTTCGCGTGTTCGGGTTTCTTTGAATTTTCGTCGGTCTTCGTCTTCGAAGCTCGGTGCGCGTCGTTTGTTTTGACACTTCGGTATTTTCGAATTAATTTAAACTTCGTTTTGACACTTCGTGAATCTTCTGTCGGTCTTCGTCTTCGACAACTCGGTGCGCGTCGATTGCTTTGACACTTCCGTACTTCTCAATTTATTTCAAACTTCGTGTGCCCGGGTTTCTTTGATTTTTCGTCGGTCTTCGTCTTCGAAGCTCGGTGCGCGGCGTTTGTTTTTGACACTTCGGTACCTTTCAGTTAGTCTCAACCTTCGTGCGCTTCGGTTTCTTCGATGCTTGTGGGTCTTTGTCCACGAAACTCGGTGTGCGTCAATCGGTTTGACATTTCGGTGCATTTCTATTTATTTCAAACTTCGTGTGCCCGGGTTTTTCCGGTTTTCCGTCGGTCTTCGTCTTCGAAGCTCGGTGCGCGTCGTTTGTTTTGACACTTCGGTACTTTCAATTCATTTCAAACTTCGTGTGTTCGGGTTCCTTCTATTTCTTCGTCGGTCTTCGTCTTCGAAGCTCAGTGCGCGTCGATTATTTGACACTTCAATACTTTCAATTTATTTCAAACTTCGTGTGTTCGGGGTTCTTCGGTTTTCTCGTCGGTCTTCGTCTTCGAAGCACAGTGCGCGCCGGTTGTTTTGACAGTTTGTACATCCGGATTATTTCGGATTTTTCCGTTTTCCTTCGATTCTTTCGGTTTTTCGCGGTTTTCCGCTCGACAACACAGTGCACGCCGGTTGTTGTGACAGTTCGTACATCCGAATTATCTCGGATCTCTTCGCTTTCATTCGTTTTTTTCGGGTTTTCGTTCAATAACAGTGCGCGTCAGTTGTTTTGACAGTTTGTACATCCGAATTATTTCGGATTTTTTCGTTTTCATTCGATCTTTTCGGTTTTCGGGATTTTTCGCTCGATAACACAGTGCGCGCCAGCTGCTTTGACAGTTCATACTTCCGAATTCTTCCGGATTTCTTCATTTTCATTCGATTTCCGCGAATTCTCGCGGTCTTCCCGACCCTTCAACGATGACGACCAATTCCGCGAAGATGGATCGTCGTATCACGGGCCTCGTCAGCACGTTCCGGTGCATCGAAGCCATCACGAAGCTTGCACGGGACGCAACGCCCCAAAATACAAGTAAGGCCCAAGCACACACCCGACTCGAATTGCTGGAAAGCAACTGGTCTCGCTTCCGACAGGAGCACACGGCGCTCCTCGAGATGAATTGCGACAACCTCCCAGAAACGATTTACTTCAAGGAGGCAGTGGAGGCGCAGTGTCAACAAGCTTACGAGGAAGCTAAGGTAAGCCTTTTGCCAATTAAAGAACACTACGACCAGGTTGAACCTTCGGGGGCTAACCTCGCAGACCTCTCGGCGATCACGGGCCCTTCGCACCTTCGAAGCGCGCTGCCGAAGATTCAACTTCCTGACTTCAACGGGGAATTCACCGCATGGAGACCCTTCCACGATCTCTTCGTCTCTATGGTCGGCCGAAACCCAGAAATAACTTCCGTCGAAAAGATGCACTACCTTCGAAGCGCGGTCAAGGGTGACGCCGCGCAGCTAATCACCAACCTTCCGGTCTCTTCCGATTCTTTCGCTTCGGCCTGGGACCTCCTCGTCGCTCGGTACGAGAATAAACGACTCCTCGTCGCAGCTCAGCTCGACAAATTCTTCAGTATGCAGTCGCACCCCGTTTGTATCAATCGTTAAATCACCTTATCAACACAGTCACCGAGGTCATAAACGCCTTAAGGGCTTTACAGATGCCAGTGAATGAGTGGGGCATAATATTGGTACACTTCATAGTCTCCCGCCTCGACGCTCGTCTCCGGGAGCAGTGGGAGCTGCGATTGGGGACGACTACTTCACCAGCCGATCTTACAACCCTACGAGACTTTCTTCTCATCCGAGCTCGCGCGCTCGAGTGCATGGACTCCTTCCCTTAAACTCAGTCTTATCGGCCCACTTCCACTGTGACCTCGAGACCTGGTCCAGCCAAACCTAACCGAAATCTTCCAGCTAAAGCGATGCCGGCTCGCGTCTCATCGCACGCTACCATCGCTGCGGTCAATTCATCGGAACCACTTCGCCCCACTGGGCTCGCCACTCAAAATTGCCACTTCTGCCTCGGACCACACTTCATCACCAAATGCGACCTTTTCAAGCTCAAGACTCCAAAGGAACGACGAGTCATCGCCGAGCAAAGACGGCTCTGCTTCAATTGTCTCGGACCACATTCTGCTCAAAACTGTCGAGTCACGGGGCGCTGCTTTGAATGCAACGGGAAGCATCACACCATGATTCACCTTCCTTCGAGCGCAACATCGGCCAGCACTTCCCTCCAATCGCCACCTTCTGAAGGACCACATCCGCACTCGACGACGAGACCAACGGCAACTTCATCGCCAAATGAGCCTTAGGCTTGACTCCAACAAAGCCAACAATGCAACATCACTTCAGGGACGCGAGAGAATTCGGATCAACTCTTAGCGTCACTTCCTTCAGCTTTCGTCGGCACTTTAAAAACGGACACTTCCACCACGCCGTCGGGTCGACTTTCGGTATTGCTGGCCACGAGCCAAGCAATCTTCACCTCGTCATCGGGCATTCCACATCGGATCCCACTTCATGGCCCCCGGTTTTGAACTCTCATCCCTCTCAGAACGCAGGGCTCAACTTCTTCGGCTTCAACGGTCGACCGCTTCATTCCCAACATGCGAAGTCGGCGGTCAGGCAGCGGGACGGACGCGGGGAGCGACCATCGTCACTCTCTCGTCACTTCACGATCCGACTTCACACTACACTTCACGTTTATGGCGTTCATTGGGAACGTCTCGACTTCACCGCTCGCCTTCCTTCCACACTTCGGTCCAGTCAACACTTCAACTTCAAACTCGGTTCGTATACTGCACACTTCAATTGATGACGAAATCACTTCGGGGTTCTAGAGAATTTTGGGAGCAAGCGGAAATTCCGTCGGATTCGGCCCCTACACCCGAACTGGAGGAGTCTTCTTGTAAACAACATTTTCGAGAGACCCATTCGAGAGACAAACAGGGCCGGTACGTGGTACGGCTTCCCTTCAAAGAGCCACCTTCGTCTCTCGGAGATTCGTATGCTGGTGCTAAACGGTGTCTTCTGCGGCTACAACGACGGCTTCCGACCAACGAAGCTTACCGGGACTTAAGCAACGGATTCCTTCAGGACTACGAGACCTGGTCACACATGACTCGTGCTCCAACGACTGTCTCTTCAAACCCAAGGTATTATCTACTTCACCACGGTATCCTTCGCACCCATAGCACCACGACAAAACTTCGCGTCGTATTCAATGGTCCCTTCAAGACGACGAACGGTGTATCGATCAACAATATTCTTCCAACATCAAACTTCTCAGCCGCGTATGGACTTTGCACACGGACAACTTCAAGTTTACTCTTCGACTTTCTTTCTATACTGACATCACGGGAAAAAGGATTCCCTCGGAACCGGCTTTATTGTTCGATACATCAGGGTTCAGTTCACCAGCCAGCTTCACAGCGAAAGTCTTCTCGAAAGAACTGTTGTTGGCGAAACTTCAACGGGATGACCATCTGCCACTTCGACTTCAGGAAAACCGGCTTCACTTCAGAGACAGATTGAGCGACCTCTCTCTCTCTCTCTCTCATGAGTCCACCTCGATGCCTTCAATTTTCAACCTCAACAACGCTGACCTTCACGGCTCATCGGACACTTCCCAACAAACTTTCACGGCTACCTCAGACCCAAACCTACAGATCTGGGATCTTCTGGACTCCTCCTCCTGCACCAGGCTTCTACGGAGTGCTGCAGTTCGTCAGCGAGCTGCAGCACGCTTCAAACGGCTTCCTCATACTTCACTGGCCACTCCAACTACACCTGGACCCTCAGAACACGAACTACTTCACTTCCGTATGAAGAATTTACGACTCTCCTTACGGAAGTTGGAGTAGCATCAAATTCAAGGCCACTCTGCTTATAACGGACTACTTCCACCTTCATGATGGCCACGCGCTCGAGTGACCGAACTTCACCCACGATCGGACGGTCTCACTCGAGTCGTGACACTTCGCACGGCCTCTTCAACCTTCAAGCGGCCAACTTCAAAGTTATCAGTTCTCCCGGTAGATTCTTCGTCAACAACAGTTGCCGAAGGCGGGGAAAATATTCAGGAAACTTCGTAATTTCGGAAGTCACCTTGGGGGGTCAGCAGCTCTCGGCCGGTCGCTGGCCTGACCCCCGCGGTGCTCCAATTAGCCGCTCAACTGACCCATCGATCAACGCGAATATTCGATCGATTTCCGGGTTCTTCTTCACTTATTCGATATACCTTGCAGTAACCGGACGCTTTTTCTACCTTTTTGCTTCTCGGTTACCGTAAGAACGGTCTACTTCGTCATTTCGGGCACTTCTTCCACGGTACTTACTTCGGGTAATTTAGACGATTTACAACCGTCTTAATTTTCGGGTTAACTTAATACTTCGGTTCACTTCAAACCGCGCGTCTATCCAATTCAACGCGACCACGCGGTATTCTTACGACGCCATTAGCCGAGCGGCTACGGCAACCCATTTGTTGTAATTGTGATATTATTGTGAATTAACCGAATCATTTAGTTTCCGGTAACAATTTGTGCTTCGGTGTACCTTCTTTTTTCCGGACCCTTCTTCTGAATCCCGACTCTTAGAAAATTCCCTTCCCCCCATCACGTTCACAACCAGATTTGAGGTCTGTTCCTAGACAGACGTCATAATTACGATCACGTCGCAATTACAATCACTTACGTTTCATTTTATTACAATTAATCACATAGCAGCAACGCATTTGCTTTATTGAAACGCATCTAAATGATTCGCGTAGCATTATTGCACTACTTTCTGTTAAACTATTCGCTCGATGGGTTGCTCTCAGGACGATTCTGCTCATTGAAGCACCTTGTGATATACGACATTTTTCGTTTGATTATCAGGTGCGAGAATAAACAAAGCAGACGGTTTGCCGACACGTGAACATGCTACGTACAATTGACCGTGATAGAAACATTCATTTTCTAGATTCAGGCCACAAACACTCAAGGATTGGCCGTGTGATTTGTTGATCGTCATGAACGTCTCCGTCCGAATTCTCGGAAGGAGAACTTCCTTACCTTTAAACTTCACTTTGAGTATCGTAGCGTGAATCACGTTGCCCATGAGTTTTTTTTACCACCAAACGCGTTCGGTTACATAGTTTTGGTTCGTCCAGATTTCGAAGCATGATGACTACCGAGCCAACCTTCAATTGTCAATTGTGCGGTGGCAAGCCGGGCAAATCGAATGGGTTTAAGAATTTAGTTCGATAGTTGGTTGCTTCGTTTTCGTTTGTTACACAGTCGATAGATTTGAAGGAATGCATTTCACCAACGATTTGATTTTGAATTGTGAAGTTTAAGTAATCCACATCTTTGTTCTTTGCCACCTTGAGAATTGCTCGTTCACTCAACCAACTGTGATTTTTGTAATTAGCAATGATGTTCGGGAACACTTTTTTAATAAGCTCGTCCGTCGGTGAGACGAAATTGCGAAAATTTGGCGGAAACAAAATTAATCCGGTAGATTCGTCGAAAGGAACGCGGCCATTACCGATAGTCAGCGATTGCTTGGAGAAATCTTCGGCAGATGGATCGTTTAGCAATAAAACTCGCATGTTTGTGGTAAGCTTAAGTTTCTCTACACAACGCCACAGAGTCGATGATTTTAGGCAAGCGTTTATTTCATCGGCAGCCGTCGATCTTGGAATGATTGGTAGTGTTTGACGGAAATTGCCAGCCAGTAGAATCATTGCGCTTCCAAAACATCTTGAGCCATTGCGCAGATCTTTTATTGTTCGATTGAGTGCTTTCAATGCGTATTTGTGCGCCATTGTGCATTTATCCCAGATGATGATTTTACTTGCTACCAGAACTTTGGCCATTGCTGAGTGTTTCGCAATGTTGCATGTCGGTGTTTTAATCGTTTGAAAGTTCAACGGCAATTTCAACACTGAATGAGCCGCTTAGCATCATTCTAGCAATGTAGCCGCTATCCCAGAAGAAGCAACTGCTACGGCAATTTCTGATCTCGCACGTACAGTAACCAAAATCAATGACATGAGGAATGTCTTCCCTGTTCCACCGGGCGCATCAAGAATGAATAAGCGACTATTTCCATCATTAATTGCCTTTCTTAATGTATCGTACTCTTCCTTTTGTTGGAGGTTGAAGAGCGGTACATTCGTTCGAACTGATTGCCGTCGCCGTCGCCGTTCCTAACTTGACTAACAAACTGCCGCACATGAAGTAACGGATGTCTTCGATCAAAAGCAAAGCCTGGTAATAAATCGATTCATTCACCTCGAGATGTGGATTCCCTGAACGGACACGAATTTGATGTCAAACGTCTTCGGACATGTCATCCTTGTACTTTGTGACGTGTTTCTGCGTGTGGTACAATCATCGTCACAAGGAAAAATTGTTACCGACGTAGAATGCATTACCGTAAGATTGCTCTCCGGGTTGGGTTACGAATGTCGCGGATATCGTTGACGGTGAGTATAAGTAAACGCTGAGGATCGGGCGGTTGAGCCTGTGATGAGCTCGAAGCCACCCGTCGTACGGAGCATTGCTCAATGACAAATTACTCGACAAGGCGACTCAACCAAAAGCGGCACTCACGGGGTACGGCGAGAGACCGGTCGCAACACCAGCGTCCCACGAACGGTTGCACCGCGGAAGAGGGCGGAGGGGGAGACCGAATTCCAGGCGAGTCAAGGTCCTTGCGCTGCGCTAGGCCCCCTTAGTGATGCTCTCGAATAGACCCATACGACGAACATTTTCAAATTTATTTTTAATTCATCAATTATCCCGGGATCCCGTAATGCTTTCGAACGGATTTATGCAACGGACATCTTTTAATTTATTTCCCTTCAAACAGTTCAATCCGATCGATTAATCAATCCAACTATTAGATCAATTAAATTCAATTAATCAATTAAATTCAATTCAATTCGATTTAAAAGAAAATTTTTTTATTCAAGTTACCATTCCGTGATTTCGCAATGCCCTCAGTCAGATCTGTGGGACGAACATCACCAAAATTTATTTCTAATTTCAGCCATTAGTCCGTGATTTCGTGATGCTCTCGAACGAGTGTATGCGACGAACGTTTTCCAATTTATTTCGACTCAATCAATTATTCCGCGATTTCGTGATGCTCTCGAACAGACCCATACGACAAACATTTTCAAATGTTTTTTTTTTTTTATTCATCAATTATTCCGTGATCCCGTAATGCTGTCGAACGGGTTTATGCCACGGGCATCTGTTAATTTATTTTTCTTCAATCAATTATTCCGTTGATCTCTCGATTCTCTCGGACGGATTTATACCACGGACATGTTCAGATGCGATTGAACTCAACCCCTTTACTCCGTCGATTCCGGGATGCTCTTTCCCGAATTATACGACGAACATTTTTCAACGTATTTTAATTCGAGCTATTATTTCATCGGCTTCGTGATGCTCCCGAACGTATTTATGCGACGGACACATTTCAATGTATTTTAATCCAAGTAGTTAGTCCGCTGATTTCCCGATGCTCCCGAACGGATTTATACGACAAACACTTTATCCCTTCAATTTAATTTTAGTTCACGCTATTATTCCGTTGATTTCGTGATGCTCTCAAACGGGTTCACACAACGAACTCGTTTCAATTTATCTTAGTTAAGCAATTAATCCGTGGATCTCGTGATGCTCTCGAACTGATTTATACGACGAACATTTTTCGATTTATCTAGTTCAAGCTATTATTCCGCTGATTTCGTAATGCTCTCGAACGGATTCATACGACGAACCTGTTCCAATCCAAGTAACGGGCCCGTGGATTTCGTGATGCTCCCGCACGGATTTATACGACGAACACTTTTTTTAAAAACTTAGTTTAATTCAAGCGGTTTAGCCGTTGGTCTCGTGACGCCCTCAAATAGGTTAATACGACGATAACGCTAACCCAAGCAATTACTTCTTGACGCTCGCGAACGGATTTAAACCACGAATATTATTTCAGGCCTATTTGAATCCAATCGATTGCTTCGTTGATTCGTGATGCTCCCTAACGAATCTACACGACGAATATTTTCCAATTTATTTTAATTCAGGCCATTATTCCGTTATCATCGTGATGCTCTCGAACGAATTTATACGATCTCTCTTTCTCATCCTTGGTACCCTAGCCATGAGTAAAACCTGAAAATTTGTCGTTTATTATTTCTCCCCCCCCCCCTTCCCCGACACCCATTAATCATAGACCTCGCAAAGCCCACCAAACCCACCGGGGGGGGGGGGGGGGGGGCAAGAAACACATCCGCCAGCCGATTCGACGGCCCGACCGATGTAGAATGGGATGATGCGCGGGTTCGGACCCCGCCTCTACCCCCTCCTCCCGAAAAGGGCGGGGAGTGGTGATGTGACTTCCCCTTACGATCACCATCACACGCTCGCAGCCCACCACGTAATCAGCCAGGGAAGCCCCCTCATCGACTCTACGACAAGGGACCTGGGCGAGGGCGCTGTAAGCGGGACTGGCCCTCGCCGGGTGGGGGAGCCAAACCCCACGCCACGGACCAAGCCCCACCGACTATAGTAGTCTCCGTTGGCTGCACAACCTGAAAACCTCGACCGGCCGGCTGGCTCGGTGGGCGTTGGAATTGTTGGAGTACGACTTCACCATCACCCACAGCAAGGGCGCCCTCCACCACGTTCCCGACGCGCTTTCGAGGATCCCCGAAGGACGGATCAGTGCCGTAGCCTGCGTTCGCAAGGTCCGCGACGCCTAGTACCGCCGAAGGTTCCGGGACGTCACGAAGACCCCTCACAAGTTCCCGGCTTGGCGGATAACCGACGGGAGGTTATACTTTCGTCGACCCACAGCTCTGGCTGACCCTGAGCTAGAGGATCTCGACGCATGAAAGCTGGTGCTTCCCCGCGAATCCCGGACGGCCGCCTTCCACGAGTGCCACGGGCTCCCGCATGCCGGCCACTTGGGGGTGGATAAGACGTACCGACGCTTATCTACCACCTACTACTGGCCGGGGATGTTCAAGGACGTCTCGACCCACGTCCAGCGCTGCAACACCTGTCAACGATGTAAGGTGGAACAGCGAGTTCCCGCGGGACTAATGGGACACCGGGTGGTCGAGGAACCCTGGACCGTTATCGCGGCTGACATCATGGGCCCGATCACGCCTAGCGCTTCTGGCAACGTGTACGTTCTCGTCATTCAGGATCTCTACACAAAATGGATAGAAATCCGGCCCCTTCGGCGAGCTACCGGTAAAACAATCGCACAAGCAATCGACGAGCTGGTCGTAACAGGGTGGGGTGCGCCCCGGGTACTGCTTACGGATAACGGTACCGAGTTTGTCAATCGAGAGATACGCCAACTTACTGAACGCGTGGGGATGCGGCACGGCACCACGCCGCCGTACCACCCCCAAGCAAACCCTACCGAAAAAGTGAATCGCGTGGTCAAAACCATGATCCGGGCGTTCTTGGACGGAAACCACCGAGAATGGGACCGGCATCTCCACGAATTTCAGTTCGAATATAATACGGCGCATCACAGCTCTCTTCAGACCACACCGGCTTTCGCGAACTTTGGTCGCGAATCACCCTCGGCCGCTACCTTACGGCGGACGATCGAAGGAGAGCCTGACGTGGCCCCCCGGCCCCCCGGGGACTGCCTACAACGGATGACTCGGCTAGACACCCTTCGCGCAGCCTTCACGCACGCTCTCGATGAAGCCTTCCAACGACAATCGGGACATTATAATTACCGCCACCGCGACGACGCGTTCGAGGTAGGTGATCTCGTCCTGCGCCGAGCGCACCGGGTTATCGTCCGCCGCCCGGCACGTGTCAGCGGCATTGGACCCTCCCTCCGAGGGTCCCTACATGTTCTCGAAACAGATATCGTGAGTCGTCTACGAATTAACGGATCTCGATGGGCGACCCTTCGGGAAAGCCTCGATTTGCGAGCTGAAACGATATAGGCCCCAGACAGTTCCCGCGGATAACTAATCGATCTATCGTTTCCAGATACCGTTATGGAGAAGGTACCAGAAGAACCCACCACCCCGATGGAGGAGGTGGCAACGAGCGACGACGACGACGTCGTCTGGCTAGAGCACCTAGTCCGGGCGACGTCGGCCGGCGGCGCTCAGAGGCCAACAGAGGACTGGGCGGGTCTCGTACAGGCGTGTGTCGGAGCTCTCCTCTCCGCCGAGGAGGCCCTCCTGGCAGTGATCGGAGAACTCGCGGGGATACCCGACCGCGACCCCCCCGGCTACCGCAGACCCGCCGAGCCAGTCGACAGGGCATTTGCCAATACCGCCGGAGGCATCCGAACCGATCAGACCACCCGCGCTTGTAGTCGCTGACTCAGGACCACCCCCGGTCAGGGAAGCGACCCCCCAGGATGGGGCGGAGGACTCTCGGAGGACCCCCGACCGACTGGGGGCCTGACTTGCCCCCGACGGTTGGAGCGAGCCTGTTATAGCTGCGGGCTATAATAATAGTTACCGTAAGAACGGTCTACTTCGTCATTTCGGGCACTTCTTCCACGGTACTTACTTCGGGTAATTTAGACGATTTACAACCGTCTTAATTTTCGGGTTAACTTAATACTTCGGTTCACTTCAAACCGCGCGTCTATCCAATTCAACGCGACCACGCGGTATTCTCACGCCGCCATTAGCCGAGCGGCTACGGCAACCCATTTGTTGTAATTGTGATATTATTGTGAATTAACCGAATCATTTAGTTTCCGGTAACAATTTGTGCTTCGGTGTACCTTCTTTTTTCCGGACCCTTCTTCCGAATCCGGACTCTTAGAAAATTCCCTTCCCCCCATCACGCTCACAACCAGATTTGAGGTCTGTTCCTAGACAGACGTCATAATTACAATCACGTCGCAATTACAATCACTTACGTTTCATTTTATTACAATTAATCACATAGCAGCAACGCATTTGCTTTATTGAAACGCATCTAAATGATTCGCGTAGCATTATTGCACTACTTTCTGTTAAACTATTCGCTCGATGGGTTGCTCTCAGGACGATTCTGCTCATTGAAGCACCTTGTGATATACGACATTTTTCGTTTGATTATCAGGTGCGAGAATAAACAAAGCAGACGGTTTGCCGACACGTGAACATGCTACGTACAATTGACCGTGATAGAAACATTCATTTTCTAGATTCAGGCCACAAACACTCAAGGATTGGCCGTGTGATTTGTTGATCGTCATGGCGAATGCAAGTCGAATCGGAAATTGAATTCGTTTAAACACGAGTTGCATATCTGTTGGGATCATCGGAATTCTCGGAAGGAGAACTTCCTTACCTTTAAACTTCACATTGAGTATCGTAGCGTGAATCACGTTGCCCATGAGTTTTTTTTACCACCAAACGCGTTCGGTTACATAGTTTTGGTTCGTCCAGATTTCGAAGCATGATGACTACCGAGCCAACCTTCAATTGTCAATTGTGCGGTGGCAAGCCGGGCAAATCGAATGGGTTTAAGAATTTAGTTCGATAGTTGGTTGCTTCGTTTTCGTTTGTTACACAGTCGATAGATTTGAAGGAATGCATTTCACCAACGATTTGATTTTGAATTGTGAAGTTTAAGTAATCCACATCTTTGTTCTTTGCCGCGAGAATTGCTCGTTCACTCAACCAACTGTGATTTTTGTAATTAGCAATGATGTTCGGGAACACTTTTTTAATAAGCTCGTCCGTCGGTGAGACGAAATTGCGAAAATTTGGCGGAAACAAAATGAACCCGGTAGATTCGTCGAAAGGAACACGGCCATTACCGATAGTCAGCGATTGCTTGGAGAAATCTTCGGCAGATGGATCGTTTAGCAATAAAACTCGCATGTTTGTGGTAAGCTTAAGTTTCTTTACACAACGCCACAGAGTCGATGATTTTAGGCAAGCGTTTATTTCATCGGCAGCCGTCGATCTTGGAATGATTGGTAGTGTTTGACGGAAATTGCCAGCCAGTAGAATCATTGCACCTCCAAAACATCTTGAGCCATTGCGCAGATCTTTTATTGTTCGATTGAGTGCTTTCAATGCGTATTTGTGCGCCAGGAGGCCCTCCTGGCAGTGATCGGAGAACTCGCGGGGATCCCCGACCGCGACTCCCCGGCTACCGCAGACCCGCCGAGCCAGTCGACAGGGCATTTGCCAATACCGCCGGAGGCATCCGAACCGATCAGACCACCCGCGCTTGTAGTCGCTGACTCAGGACCACCCCCGGTCAGGGAAGCGACCCCCCAGGATGGGGCGGAGGACTCTCGGAGGACCCCCGACCGACTGGGGGCCTGACTTGCCCCCGACGGTTGGAGCGAGCCTGTTATAGCTGCGGGCGGCTGGGCCACGTATACTCGACATGTCCGGACGGGGCCCCTAAGGCCACGTTCTGTCGCCGGTGCGGTCGTCGGGGCAAAGCCGTAGTGACCTGCTTAGCGTGCAGCACGGTCTGGGGGGCCCAAGGGCCCTACGTGCCACAGGCAGGGCGGAACGTTCCCCGGGAGGAGCTCAGGGCTCTGCGGGCGGCAAGGCCTAGGGCCCAACGCCCGCGTTGCCCGCAGGCAACCCCCGTGGAGGGCCCGTTGAGACCGGCCCCCGTCGGAGGTCCCCGACCTCAAGGACCGAAAGCTCGAAGGGGGCGGAGGATGGAGGGTCCGTCGCGGGGATGAACGCCGCGCCCCACTGAGCGGGGACGGCTCCGGCCCCAGCTGTCGTAACTGGCCCCGGCTACATCTCTCGTCGGACCGGCACGCTTGTTTGAAGCTCCCGATCCTGGCTACAAGCCACAGCTACCGCCCTACGGACCCCTCGGTCCTAGCTATCGTCACTGGCCCCGGTCACAGCTCTCGTCCGACAGGGACGCTTGTCTGAAGCTCCCGCAACTGGCCACCAACCACGGATCTCGCTCTGCCTTCCACCGGCTGCCGCTCTCCGGTACCATTCGGAAGACCACCCCGTCCGACGCCCTCGGACACCCTGGACGCCACACCAAGGCACGACTGGTACGGAGCTCTCGTATAGAAATGGTAAGGTACCTCTTAAATGAGTATATTCCACCTCAGATTACAACCTTGTCCTGGCTCTCGATACTAACACAACTGCCGGTGCTACGACACCACTTCTCGGCTCGGGGAGAACAACGCCCCGGGCGGCTCCCGACCGTCCACAAAACATGCTACCGTAGGTCATCGTGGACGGATAACCCAGGGCCCCTACCAAGACAGATCGGGTTGGTCCCTAGCTCCAACCACCCATAAGGGGTGGGGAGTTGTGACGTGATTTTCTGTGTCGTACAATCATCGTCACAAGAAAAAATTGCTCGATCCCCGGGTTGGGTTACGAATGTCGCGGATATTGTTCACGGTGAGGATAAGTAAACGCTGAGGATCGGGCGGTTGAGCCTGCGATGAGCTCGAAGCCACCCGTCGTACGGAGCACTGCTCAATGACAAATTACTCGACAAGGCGAGGCAACCAAAAGCGGCACTCACGGGGTACGGCGAGAGACCGGTCGCAACACCGGCGTCCCACGAACGGTTCGTTTTTTTCGATTACGCGCTCTCGTCATAGCGGAAATAAGGCTCGGGGAAAGCACGCGCTATCGGCTTCAGATCCCAACGAACGACTACAAGAATAGACGGATTAACGCACGGGGACCTACGGGCAATAGGCCCCGAGAACAAAAGCTCGCGCGAGGGCCCCGGTTTGTTATCGTACACAGTGGTCGCGAGGCTATAGCGTCGACCGCTAATCCCCGTCCACACGGTATATAGGCGATTTCCGTCGTAGTACGACTGCCTGTTACCGCTTAGCCCCTGGAGTGCGTAACGCCTCGCTGAGCTCCTGTAAGGTAATCTATGTTGCTCGTTCTGTTTTTCTATCTTTCTACTAGCTTTCGTATGGCTTGTAACGATCGATTATCGACCGTATCGATAATTATCGCACCGCCTCGTATCTCGACGTTCGGCCCCTAGTTCCCGCCCGAGAGCACGTCGAGCGCCCATAGGGATTTTGCGAGGTAGGGGTTTGCGCCAGGATCTCGGCTCGGGATCCAACGCCCGACGCGGCCGTCGGCACTCGCCAGAGAAGAGTCATCCATTACGGACGACGAAGTCCGTTACCATTCGCGTACAATACGCAATCGTTAATCTACAATCGTTTCGTTGTATCTCGTGCGGATCGTCCGCACCCATGTGTGCTTTCGTTTCAACAATCTACGGCGCCAGTTCGCCTCGTCGTGGTCAAATAACCACAAGTTTGCACCAATAGTTACTCAACAACCAATCGTCGATATCGATCGATCGACGCATTCACCATTTAACCACGTTGTCGCTCTACGGAGCAGGTCGGACGCCGCCCATTACGGGGCTTACGCATCGTCTCCATCATCGTCGTGGCCACCCGAGAAGGGAAAAGCCAAAAACCGTCTCATCACCGGGTCTACGGACTCGCCAACATCCATCCGGACGTCAACGAGCATCTGTCCCACGAAGATTCGCATCCACGAGCACGGAGCGCCGCGTGGCCATATTCATTCGCCACCGATGAGGTTAGGTCGTACCTGGTGCATGTTTGTGCACACCGTTCGCCAGCAATCCGCCGACATCCAGCGTGACTTCGACTTCATCGGTGAGGTGTACGAATACGAAGCGCAATTACGAATCGCGGTAATTACGAAGCAAGGCCACCCCGTGCCGATAATATTTTTGTTCTTATCGTTGATACAAAGCAAAAGCGTAAATCCAACGGTCCTTCGGTCTGAATACCGATAGCGACGCGTCGTTTATTTCCGTCGACAGCAGCGACGACTTTTTCTATTGTTGATGGTCCCAGCGCTTAATTGCAAGATTGTTCTGCGGATTGCTTTTTTTTTGCTGTACTAATTCGTTGTATAAAAAAAGGATTGGTGAATGCCGATAGAGTCGCCATAGCATAAGCATATAGCGACACAAACTTTATTCCCTGCGATTTCTTGTTATTCCGGCTACAAGTAACTATGAATGTGCGTGCATTTGCCTTAACGTGACTCAATTATTTCTCTTCATAGATTTATGATTTACTCCAACGATCCTGTTGAATAAATACGCCGCTCCGACTTACGGTGCGTTAAACTGTCTATCAAAGATATTGAGTGATCGCTAGATCCATTTATAGCCCTCACACCATACGTCACCCTCGGCAACCCCTTTATTTCCTTCAGCAATAATTTTCATCTTACATAAATAAACAAGATTCTATTACAGGCTCTCGAGAAATAAATAATAATAGCAGAAGTCTCGATCGCGCTTCCACGCATGTTCATGATTACGCCTTAAGCTTCTCGAAGGGTTCTCGCAAATTAATTATTATAAGCTTCTCGTTCGCGTTTTCGAGAAAGATCGGCTACTCGTCGGCAAGAAATCCCGACCCTCTCTACCATTACCGACAGCCTGAGCGACCGTGCATTCCCGCAACCACGTTCTCGCGCAACTGCACTCAGTCGCGTTTGTCGATTTTACGCGCCCCAAAAGATCGACGGGTACCGTTTACGTTCGCTTGCAAGGTTCCGGCATTCGAACTCGCGTTGAAGGGATCGGGCGAGGTTGCCCTCGACCCCGAGCTCATACCGTTTGTTAATACCGGGGAAACAAAATTAACTGGCGCCCGCCGGCTTGCGAGTGCAGGGGCGTGAGTGCGTGGCCGCAGGTGACGTACGCCTGAAAATGGTGTTTTCATCATGATTTCGACAAAAATGTTTTCGTTGAGTTATTGCAAGTTGATCAGGTAGAAAATACGTCACAACTTGTTTCACAGTTCACGTGGATTCGATGGGAAGCATGACGAAATAATGATATCAAATAATGTGCGTATCCGACTTGGAGGTGCAAAAACAATTGCTTCAGCGATCGTGATGTCCCAATGAGTATCGTTTTCAAGCAAATTGAGCTGTTGACATGCAGCACGAAATGTTGGGCATACTACACCATTGACAGTTCTGAGTGATTCGAATAATGTCGGCCCACGTACATTCACTAGCAACAACCGCAAGTAGAAGCATTCGTTATTCGTTGAATGAAATGTGTAAAGGCGACCAAGGGCATCAGTAGAACGCATATTCGGATGATCGGGCACCGCATCGCTTTCCTTCCGACGTTACAATTTCTTCGATGAAGCGTTCGAAGTGCAATAACGTTGCATGCCATAGAAGGGGAGGATACGATGCATGGAACACCGATTCGATCCATCTTTAGTACACGTGTAGGACGTAACTACGAGTACAACAGGTGCAAGTAATAAGATGCGCTTCTCAGCCGGCGCCGAGAAATTAATTAATCAAAATTGCAGTGTGTGATGATATCCATTTTACGTTGTCCAAAATTCAACGGCAGCGTAGCGCAGCGCTAAGACCCAGACTTATAAGCGCGGGGTCGCTGGATCGAATCCCGCCGGTAATTTTTTTATTTTTTTTTCTAACATTCCACATTTCTTACAAATTAAGTTAGCTAGAATAATATTCATTTTGGAATCAATTGTAATAACTCCTTTTTTTGATGGCAAGAGGGAATGGAAGTGAGGCACTCCGTTTCTGATTTGACATACATGTCAACGCAATATTGCTGAAGCAATCGGCGAAACCACAGCAAAGAGTTGTCATCATTTTAACGGATCATCAAACGATATGCATAATAATTCATCGAGCTAACCTTCTTGGTAGTTTCCTCACCGCTCAATGGATATATCGTGGCGATATTTAAGTGATTTCCATCGTCTCCTTGCCAAGACATCAGCGGATATTGCAATGCATTGTGTGAACGGCGTGTTTCATATATTCGTTGCAGTTGTCCAGTGTCGCGACGCGTGAGCACAATATCGTGCGTTTCCAAGTTTTTACCGACAATCGCAATTGCGAATTTCTCTATTGTGGGAGCGTTGAATTGGCGTTCGTGTGTTCCAGTAGATCGTTTATCCGCTCTGATCACGACTTTGTAGTCATTACTTGGCATGCGTTCCGAAGCAATTTTAAACAATCGAAGCAATGCATGACTTCGATGGTGTAGTTGCCGCAGAACTTGCAGCATTGCCCTTTTCATTGCCGGATTGATCGTTTGACGCCGATCAAGTTGATCCTCCATATTGCCCATGAAGTAAATTTGTATGAACTTATGCTGTTCGTCTTCAAGTGGTTGGAATGATTCAATTCGACATTGGGTCCGTCCTTGTATCTTAAATGTGGGATTAAATCCGCGTTTTTCATTAATGTCTGCTCCAACTAAAGTCATTTGGAAACATCCGTTGTATCTTTAAATGTTCGATAGAAAATGTCGTGATTCTGGCGTCTCGCCACGGAGCAATGAATGCAATGGCTCAGGTGGCAGAGGCAATATCGGCAATTTTACCTTGCCATGGAAACAGCACAATCCAGGCGTTTCTCGAGCGAACTTCAATGCACCGCAATGGTCGCACACAACACCCATTTGGCCAATTCGAACTGAAGGATGTAAGCTATAGTTAATTGTGCAATCGTAATGGAACGCTACTCGATTCAAATCAACACTTGAATCATTTTTCTTTTGCGCGTCGATGAATATCACGTCATTGTTCTGTGTGATGAGCTCGACGATTAGCCAACTGCGCCTCTGTGTGTGATAGCCAACTGGGCCTCTTGACGTTTTGCTTCTCTTTGTTCTTGTGCTTATGAAGCACGAAATCGGTCCATTCTAACGCGGCGCTCTTCGCGCGCGATTTCTTGTTGATCTGTAGTGTACTGATTTGCAATATTCCGAACTCTAATCGCATTACGGTTCCGTTGTGAAAGATTAAATTATCTGGGTCGCGGCATTTTCAATATCACTACGCCTACCACGACGATTACGACGATTACGACGATTACGACGATTACGACGATTACGACGATTACGACGATTACGACGATTACGACGATTACGACGATTACGACGATTACGACGATTACGACGATTACGACGATTACGACGATTACGACGATTACGACGATTACGACGATTACGACGATTACGACGATTACGACGATTACGACGATTACGACGATTACGACGATTACGACGATTACGACGATTACGACGATTACGACGATTACGACGATTACGACGATTACGACGATTACGACGATTACGACGATTACGACGATTACGACGATTACGACGATTACGACGATTACGACGATTACGACGATTACGACGATTACGACGATTACGACGATTACGACGATTACGACGATTACGACGATTACGACGATTACGACGATTACGACGATTACGA